>NBSA01000027.1:1685836-2151948 GCA_002916415.1 Talaromyces borbonicus | reverse complement strand
TTTTTTCCCCTACTTTCAAGTCGTTTTTACTCTGTACAGATTGGATCGCTTTGTCGATCAACTGGGCTCCTTTCAAGCCCTAGACGTAGGTCTAGTCAAACGTACCAACCGTAACTCAAGCAAGAAGACTAACACTATGAGTTAAGCGAAGTGGTATGAGCTTCAATTAGCGCGAATCATAGAGTATTCTAGTTAATTAGACGTAGCATGGTCAAAGGGATGCGATCCGATCCCTGTCGCGTCTACCTACCTAGGTAAATGACCCAGGTTGTCGAAGGGAGAAAGTATCCAAAATTCGAGGTTGGATTGTCTCAGAGCCGCTGGAGCCGATGGCCTTTCGTGTCCGATCCCGGGGTCGATGAAGTGTCCGCATTCTTCGGACTTGCTGTTGAGAGGTGTCCATGTCAGATTCATTAGAGTTAACGTAGTGTCCAGGTTGTTTGATGTAGGGTACGTCTTTTCAAGGTTCTCGTTAGTTCAAGGATATGCGGAGAATCGTTCCTCAGTCCTGATAGGTATACCTATCGATAGGAAAAATAGAAAGACATCTGTCATAGTGGACTAGAGGATAGGTACCTAGTTCTGAGACATATCTCTCCACTTCAATTACCTACCTACCCGAGAATCGTGTCCATGGTGAACCTTGGAATACCTCTAAATTAGCCATGAAAATCCATGAGACTCATTCTTCGCGTTTTGGACTTCTAGTCCCCAAGGTACCTCTCCATCTTGTCGTCCACCATTTGCCCGGACTCCCAAGAAAGCATAGTCCAGGTCGTTGCTCGAACATCTTCCTTTTTACCAAATTACTTAGGGATACAAGTATTCCGCGTTTACCAATATAAGAACACTATAGTCACCTTAGACACCTAAGTTGACAGAGGATATAATTACGTTAGGACGCTCGCTCAGACTGATATGGATCGTGAGCTGCGTATACTTAGGAATCGCCCTGTCGACTAACGGTGGTTTGGACGCAGTACTTCAGATGTACGATGAGCTGTGCTTGTTGTGCAATCTTATAGTGAGTTAATAGTAGCATCTTATCAACCTTGGAAGGTATGATGGCGAAGACATTCGACTAAAGTTGACGTTCTATATACTTGCGGAATCATAGAAATTCCTTACATATAGTCAGAAAAGCATGACGTGTATCAGAAACCTCCAATATATTGTCATAAGATGGCTGTTCAGATGGTTGCCCAGATGGTTTCCCACCTCTGATTCGTATCACCTGTACTTATTCATGAACTGTTCATGGAACTTAGTGATTCGGTCTACCCAGTCTGTGCCAGGGGCAAGGAAAGTCGTCCGGAAGTGTAACGTTCCCTCTTTCTGTCCAAATCCAGAGCCGGGAACAACACATATCCCAGTTGCGTCAAGAAGCGCAAGACAGTAAAATTCGTCTGGTCTCTTGCCTGCGCTATCCGCAGCCAGAATAGCCTTTGGTGGCAAAGTGATGGTAGGGAAGAGGTACATGGCACCCTGCAGGGGAAAAAATTAGCAAACGCTCATCTGCATACGCCACCAACACCGTTACTTATAGTGAAGAAGGGAAACTTACTTGCGGCTTTTGGCATTCGACACCTTCCATCTTTTGGAACGACTCGTACAGAGCGTTGGCCCTTTGCTTTAATCCGTCCTTGATACTATTGTACTCTTGCGTATAGAGCTCATAACTTGGGTCTCCCTCCTTGGGAGGATTGACCATCATCTCAACCAAACATTGCCCAACCACCGACGGACAGAGCATGATGCTGACGAGTTTGTAGACCTGTGCCTGCACCTCCGGGTCGAAATTGACCAATTCAAAATATCCACCGCGGTGACCGCACTCGCCCACCATTCCCTTGGAGACACTATGCAACGAGGCCAGCTCGACTTTGTCGTATTTACTGGGGAATTCCTGCTGCAATTGGCCCAGTCGTTTCTTGAAAGACGTAAATTCTCCAATAAACACATTGGTCTGGTACACCTCGTCGGCCATGATGACAAGGTTTTCTTCCAGCGCCAAATCTATCACGTCTCTGACATCGTCGGGCCCCAGACTTGCGCCCGTAGGGTTGCCCGGGTTGATAACCACGATGGCGCGGACGTCAATGCCGTTGCGCTTCGCCTCTGCAACCGAGTTGCGAATGCCGGCGACGTCTGTTCCCCAGGCTTTATTTTCTTCGAGGTAATACGGCACACAATGGGCATTCAAAAGTGACAATGTCGCCGTGTACAATGGGTATTGAGGAATAGGTACAAGAACCCCGGTCGACTTATTGGCGCAAATGACATTCAGCAACGTACTGACACCAGAAGAAGCACCTCCCGTGAGAAAAAGATTGTTGGGGTCGGCCGGAAATCCGTCTCGGTTTTCGATAAATTTGGCCACACTTTCACGAACCACGGGGGCACCCTGGCTGTGACTGTACGCGCCGACTGTTTGCACACCTTTCAGCAGGGTCCTGGCCCGGTCGAAGACGTCTTGCTTATATCCAAACTCCGACTTGAGAACAGCCTCCTTCTCCAACAAAGCAGGGTTTTCAAGCAGACTCAGAACCTGTCTGAAAAAAGTGATGGGCTTCTGGTCGAGTTGTTGCGGATTGCCGATATTGGCAAATATGATTTTATCAAACGGTAAAGACTTGTCGCCCTTTTCGAGACGGACTCTGTATTCCTCGGCCTTGGTGGCTAGTTCTCCGCGAACAGCGTATTGCGCATTTCGCACTTCCGGACGGATGTTGTCCAGACTGAGTCGATGCGTTGCCATGCTACGACGAGTGAGTTGAAGCGGGGACGATGGTTGTCGGTAGAATCTTCGTTCTGTACGATCTTTTGCGTTGAGCAGTAATGATTAGTTCTGAGTGCGTCCGAGATCGAAATATTCCACTTGTGTCAATCTGATTTATCTCCGGGACACAATATATTGAGACAGAAAGTAATTATACAGTCAGACACAACTGATTCCATATATATGTACTGATTATAAGAAGAAAAAAAAGCTGTCCGGACCCCGGCGACACACCGATTCATGGATCGACGAATATTTCTCGGGCGAGTCGAGCCCTGACACAGTGACACCCCTCCTCGACAGGGCTTAGTGTGGGGAATGGACAAGAGGGAAAAAAAAAAACAGAAGAGTGGATCACCAAAGCAAATCGACGCAAATCACGATACAACGCGTAGGAGAACTAGATTGAGCTATTCCTGACATACCAAGATATAATGCAGCTATCGTTGTCGTGGCCGGCGGAGATCGCGCGCCGACAACTGGCCGCAAACTGGCCATTCGCCGAAGGACAGAAAGACTGTTGCTGTTCATTTCTGACAGTCCACTTCTTCCCACTTCCCACTTAAACCACCGTCCAAGAGGGGAGAAGCTCCGTCAAAGCGCGCAAAAAGGCAGAGCTCACGAAACGAGTCAAGAATGGTTGTCGTTTGCGAGGAGAAGGTAAAAAAAGAGAGCTGAGTAATATTCCAAAGTAAGAAGGTACAAACTTCACCGCTGGCCGTTTCCGCGGAGGTTGGGATTCTCCGATTGGCTGATTGCATTTCTACAGCATCATCCACGGGGAACTTATTCTTCTTATTATTTTTTTTTTTGCTTAGACTCGATAATCACTAATGGGTATTATAGTAATATTAGTTGAGCAATGCACTCTTCGTTCTGCTGAACTACGTAGGAGATCGTAGGAGATATGTTGTAGATGGACAATACAGAACATTGAATGTAGACAGTAAAATGTCATTGAATACGCTGCATCCGCCGTAGGCGCGAAAATAGTCAATGTACTCTACACTATCAGCTTGTCTATATTTGCCAATTGCAGATTGAAATTCTCAACACCCTAGTCGGCGCGATGTCGTCTTTTTATTCTCTCTCGTCACTGTATTGCCGGACTCATCCTAATTAACTACGCTCACTACCCCGTAGTCGAACGGTTTGTCCGTATTTCTGCAGTTTGGTGATCAATGCGTCTCCTTGCTTGACCAAATCAGCATATTGCTTGTTCTTATCGTCCGGTCGATTTGTTTCAATAACGCCATTCACGCGGTCCATGGTGCAGGATATCCGTTCGGCGGCAATGAATCGGGCAAGATCACTGTAATTCTGTTAGCAGCTGATTCCATGTCGACGGGAAAAATAAAGGGGGGGTACCGGTCTAAGAAGTCAACGGTTACACCGAAATCATTAGCCATGCTAGTCAGACCAACCACCCGATAACTCTGTAAAAGTTGTTGGTATCCTCGCAACCGCATCTCACGGACGAACCAAGCTCGGTGCTCATACAAGTAGCGATCCTGGCTGAGGAAAGTATCCTCGACCGAAGCAAGAGCAATAAAGAAAGAGCGATAGTTCCCCGTGTACAAGCTGCTGACAAGGCTGGCGAGTCCGGAAAAATCAATTGGTTTCTCGGCTTCGGCCTGCACACCCGAGCCGGTTGTCAGGCTCGACAGATTGATAGCAGTCGAGGCGGTCCCTGGGGTGGCACTAGAAACATCTTTCATTTCTTCGTCCCCAGCCCCGGGTCCGGACGAAACAGCTCCTGACAGGGCCGAAACCATATCTTCTCCTTCGCCCAGAATCGCCTTGATCTCGGGAGCATCAACTACTTTTGCCTTGAAATCGACCCGCTTGAGCGACAAGGATCCGGCCAGAACGGCGTAAACCACCAACGACGAATAGCTACAAAGCTCGTAGCTTGTAAATGTGGATAGACTGTCGAGGAGAAGAGGTGCCGCAAGACTATACGAACGGATAGTGAGAAGATGAAGACCCTTGTAAGCCTTGAGACGATTTCGGCGGTCCCAGTCTCCGCCGCTCTCGACCAGTGTATTTGCTCGCTCGATCGTATTCTTCACGAAAACTCTATCACCAAAGAAAAGACCGACACGTATCATAGCCAGAACCAAATCGATCTTCGTGCCCAAAATGCTCGTCTTTTCCAACACTTCTTCGTAGGTTTGAATGGCTTTGTCCTATGGTGTTCGTGGTCGAGATCAGCAACAGTAGTCGGGGCAAGAAAGCTTAAGCACCCGAGATTCCTCTTACCTTGTCGCCGACTCTGGCCCAAAACTCGGCCCGTTTGCCTTGAGCAGCCAGCACCTCAGTATCACCGGCGGCTTCGGCAGCCTCCTCCTCTTCTTTCTGATACGACTCCAGCTCTTTGGTGTTGGCGTCCTTTAATGTGTCGTACAGCTTTTCGTCCCAAGAGAAATTGACCTTTTGCGACGCCGACGATCTTCGACCTGAGAGCAGATTCGATGTGACGATGGGGCGAGCCGCGGCTCCAGCGCCGTTTGTCAGCTGCTGCTGTGGAACTCCTTCGCCAACGGCATTCAGGATTCCTTCTGTCGGGTGTGCAAGATGCCGATATAGAGGAGCCATTTTATGTTCGGTAATGACATCCTGGAGTCTTTTGAAGGAAGACTGTCGCACTTTGGCAGCGCATGATGGATTCGAGAGATTGAAGATGTCCTGGGCCAGCGACAGGTCGGGATACTTGGCGAATTGCGGCTCGGCCATTTTGAAAGACGACCCGGAGCTTGTCGAATCTAGTAGAAGATTTTTTCACTGCGTATTTAGAGAGTTTGAGAGAATGGTTCGACGTCGGACGTAAGAGAAGGCGAGCGCTGAAGGAAAGAAGTGTTTGATGATGAGCGTGGTTGGAAACAATCGGACAGAGCTTGGATGGCTTGAGCAAGCTCGGGTTGCTTGCTAAGCTCGGCGGTTAAACGTTTCTCCGATCCGGGTCTGTCCTGCCAATATTCGCAGCGCTTCACCTTCTTCACTTTGTACTTTGATAGTCTTGTAGACAAACACCACGCAATACATAAATATCATCATGGTACCCACAGCGTGGTGGATGTTTCTTATTGTGGAAGTTTTTTGTTTTGAACAACATAGCGAATTGCATGAACTTCCTCATCCTTGGGATGCCTTGGCTCTTCCTGGAGAGAGACATCCAGCCACTTTGCCTTGAAGGAATTTGCTATACCAAGTCCAAGATGAATTTACAAGGCTAAGGCATACGGCAACAATTGGACAATCATAGTTCTGATTCTCCTCACGATGCCTGCAGCACTCTTGCATAGCACGTGTCTCCCAACATCTACGGAAGATGCCCTGCGTAAGTGGACGACTAGGTCCCCCGGGACGCGTACCGAGTGGCGTTGATCCTTCTTGTCATTCTCTCTTAGCACTACTGTCACTACTGAGTCTTGACTTGTTTCGTTTCTATTCGCAATCTGACAGTGGAGTCTGGACCAAACCAGCACAGTTCAGTCACAGCCAGTCGAGGTAACTCCATCCATCTCGTGCAAAAACAAACCGCAACCATTGGGTATGAACAGGGTCATCGAATGCGGGCCGGCCCTAAAAAGCTTAGCATATCGCCGCTGCTGAGTCGAGTATCTCGTCATGGTTCATGCTGCACCTGCATTAATAGTACGAATACGGTGTTCTCCGTACCACCGGGTCGAGGCAGTCGGAAATCACGATCCCTTGGGATTGACATTGGTAAGGAGAAGCTGGATATCAGGTTGCAAGTTAAAATAGCCCTAAGGATTCGAGAACACTCGATGATGCATCTTCTACGCAAAGATCTCGAGCTCAACCACCATTGAGTTAAGCGAGGCTCTTCATTCATTCATTTTTTCCATGTTGAACCCGATCTCCAGTCCACTGGGGCTGGAGACAGGATGCTGAAGTCTCGGAGTGGCCGCTGCGCCAAAACACTAGATAACCACAGCTTGTTAACGCCCTTAGCGCCACCATTTTCGGCCCCACGGCAATTACGACGTAGTACAATTGATAGTTATGCGGGTGTTACTGGTAAAGTAAACGATGGATCGCGGTCTAACCGGTCTGGTGATAGTGGAGTTACACTCGAGGTTTCTTGCACGTGCTGTCGCTATTCCACAATATCTGATTTTCGGCTGAGACTTTAAGAAAATGAGAAAGAAAATTTTTTTAAAGGCGAGTTTACCATTGGACGTGAAGGGGTTCTTAAGTCTTCTTATCATAACTAGCACACGCCACCAGCAAAGATTTACGTTACCAGCGCGGAATACGAACCTTGGTAGGAATCAAGTACCAGGTACCTAATCTGGCAGGTCCGTTTGCTGGGCCAACTGCCCAATCACAATGTACCCTGTACCTCTTTTGTACTAGAAGAAATGCTCCATCCAAACCGATTCAACCAAGGCAAAACTCAACATGCGCTGGAGGAACCAGTGACAGAACGACAATTTCCTTAGCCAACTACAGTAAATGAACTGACTAACTACTGTAAGTTAACTTAGTTAATTGTACGGGTACATGCTGCATAGTAGCATCAGGACCGAATACGTACAGCTCTTTCCTGTTGCATCTTAGTCCCTCCAGCTTATAAAATCCGGACCTCTCCCCCCCCCCCCAACTTTACCCTCTTATTTCTTTTTTTCTCTGTCGTGGTCGTCTTGTATTGAGTAGCCTGGTAGTATTTTCAAATCCTTGGTCTTCTACTGTGTGCGCTCTGGCTGTGACCGATTGCATCGGGCGCTTGCTGTCAACACGACAACCGTCGTCTTGCTTTTCATAGACATACTAGAACTGTCTGTAGATTTCCGCCGCATTGTCGCTGACGACACAGCTGTCCACCATGTCAGACACCATTGACAAATCCGTTACGGCGCAACAGCCAGTTGAAGAAAAGAATGGCATGAGTCCTCGCGATACCGAGGATTTGCCCATCGATGTGCTGCCAAAATCGCGCTGGGAGAGATCCTGGCCGGTTATTGCTTGTGGTGCCGGTCTCTTTTCTGACGGGTATTTGAACGGGGTAAGCCTGATTGCGCCGCATTGACGGTTGGACAAGAACGGGTCAGCATTTCTAACTCGTTCGGATATGATTTAGATCATCGGATCGGTGAACACCATGCTTGGCCAGATCTACCCCGAGACCTACGCCAACTCTCCTGCGAGTCGCAATGTCAGCTCCATTGCCTTTGTTGGTACTGTGGTCGGTCAACTTGCGTTCGGCATCACGAGTGACTACTGGTCCCGTAAATGGTCGCTCTTCATTGCTACTCTCATTCTCATTCTCTTCAGTGCCTTAAGTGCTGGAGCGTACGGCGCCGGTGGCAGTCAGGAAGGTCTCTTCGCGGCTCTGACGGCCTATCGCTTCTTTTTAGGCATCGGAATTGGTGGTGAATATCCTGCTGGCTCCGTCGCCTGCTCAGAAAGCACTGGCGAGCTCAAATCTGGTCATCGTAACCGGTGGTTCATCTTCTTTACCGATTTCATGATCGACTCAGGTTACGTCGTTGCCTCCATCGTGGCTACGGTAATGGTCGTCATTACAACCGAGAACCACCTCCGGGTCGCCTGGCGTATCTGCTTGGGGCTTGGAATGGTGGCTCCATTGAGTCTTTTGTGGTTGCGATACAAGCTGAAAGAGCCCGAAGAATTCAACCGAGAGCGTATGCACAAATACCCGTACGGTCTAATTGTCAAGTATGCTTGGAATCTACTGTTTTTGTGATGAAAAATTCTCGTGCAATCAATCACTAACGCCGCCTAGATATTATTGGAAACGATTGTTCATTGTCAGCTTGATCTGGTTTATCTACGATTTCTCTGCTTTCTCCTTCAGCATCTACTCCACCAAATGGCTGAGCATCATTATTGGCGACTCCGCTCCTCTGTGGCAGAGTTTTGCGTGGTCCATTCTGACTAACGCTTTCTACCTTCCCGGCTCGATGGCGGGTGCTTTTATCAGCGACTGGATTGGGCCGAAGCAAACTCTAGCCTGGGGAGTGTTTTTGCAAGGTGTCGTTGGGTTCATTATGACTGCCGCGTACAAGCAGCTAGGTACTCCGCAATACGTTGCGGCGTTTGTTGTCGTCTTTGGGTAGGTTTTGTCATATTTTTTTGACGCCCTGAGTTCGGGATTTATGATTAGCGATGGTACTAACATCGATCAGAATCTTCTCCGCGCTCGGCGAACTGGGACCTGGCGACAATATTGGACTTATCGCCTCCAAGAGTAGCGCAACTGCAATTCGAGGTCAATACTACGGTATCGCTGCTGCCGTGGGCAAGATTGGTGCCTTCGTGGGCACTTATGTTCTGCCAATTGCCCAGAACAACGCGCCCAACAAGATTCGCGCCGGCCAAGATCCGTTTATTATTTCAAGCTCCCTATGCATTTTGAGCGCGGTGATCTGTTGGGTTTTTGTTCCTCACATTGGACAGGTATAGTTTTTCCCTTATGCCAAGCGCTTACCATGATCCTTGCGCTAATCAAATTCGATCAGGATACCATCACTGAAGAGGACTTGCGATTCCGTGAATACCTCGAGGCGAACGGCTATGACACCACACAAATGGGCTCCAAGCCCAGCGAGTAAGCCGTGACGGAGGGACTCCGAGATGAAGATTAATAATTGCAGATTCTTGGAAGTGTATATAGATGAGGGAATGGTAAAGAGGAATTGGAGATCTAATCCAATGAAATTATTTTTGGACTATGCGTGTACCTATCAAGTGTATTGTATATTTTCCCAAAATATAGGTAATAAGCAGACAGGTAACTTACAGGTCAATTACGACGTATGCTTGCTTGTCCCAGAGAGAGATATGGCGAGTCGAGTAAATGGGCTGTAATTTACCGTAATATTTTGACCCGAAAATAAACCGGTTCCTAGTGTACTGTCAATACGGCATGAATTTTGAAAGTACCTCGGCTGGGAACTTCCAGCTGCCGTGACTTGAATCCACATCTTCCACCCCGGATTCTTTTGCGGACAGTTGCCGACCGACCACCGGAAGAAATATACTGTGATTGCTTCCGCTGAAAAAGTCTCCATCTGACTACTGCTTGTGCTTTCGTTTTATCTACGAGGAGCTCTACTTGATCTACTTGAGTCGTATCGTACTCTCTACATCCCAACAACTCTCATCCACACAGCTTTACAGGTAACCAGCCAACATGGTCGCGGACGCCTTGGTCTACCACCCCTCGGTGGCTCACTATCTGCGCTTTGTCGCAACGACTCGTACGACACAAACCACCCTCTCCTTCATTCGAGGGAATCTATCACCTCTGCTAACACTCCTGTCTCACAGTTGGTCGAGACAAAGCGCTCCGCACAATTCAATACTTTGCTCGCTTCTACGCCTGGTATCTCTTCCGCACCAACAACCCGACCTCGGCCATTGCGCCCTGGGAAGCCGTCAAGAAACAGTTCGGCTTGACGCGAAAGATCTTGCGCGCGGGCAAGTTTGTGGAACACATCAAAGCTGCCTCTATCGCTTTCGACAACAAAGTGCCGACAGATCCAGTGCTGAAGAATCTGACCGTGGGTCGCCAGCTGGGTTATGCTGGTTACTTGTCGCTCGATACCATCACTCTAGTTGATGCTCTGGGGTTCAAGAAGTTTGATTCTGCGAAGAAGTTGCAGGATCACGCCTATCGCGCTTGGATGTCTGGTCTGGTCTGCAGTGTTGTCGCTGGTGTTTATACGCTTTACCGATTGCAGGAGAGGCAAAAGACTGTCGACAGGAAGGAGGGAGAAGGTGTAGTGGAAGCCAAGAAGATTGAACGGTGCGTTTCCCCTTCTTGTTGTTTCTTTGATTCCTTTTCCCGCTTTGCCATGTCCAATTTTTTTTTATTTTTTTATTTTTTTTCGTGGATCCTCGCGCACGTGCTAATTCGCATCGCAGTGAACGTATTGCCGCTCGCATTCAGCTCGTCTCGGATCTCTGTGACTTGACCGTCCCCCTCTCTGCATTGGGCTACGTTAAGCTGGACGATGGTCTGGTCGGCATTGCTGGAACTATCAGCTCTTTGATTGGGGTGTGGTCTGCGTGGAAAAAGACTGCCTAATTACGATATTTGGCTCGATCGTGCGGTGGATGATGGTTCATGTTCATGTTCATGTTCATTATCTTTGTGATTTTTCTTCTCTGGCCTGTCTTCATTCAAATGTATAGTCTTCTTTTCGGCCGACCCTGTTGTCAGTGGGCAACGACATAGATTCTCCTTTGACCTGACCTAATTTACTGCCCCTTATAATTCGAGTATGAACGACCTAGATTGAGCAGCGTACCTTCCAGGCTTCCAGCAGAACCGGAGATCATCACCATTTGATGATTTACCTAGGTATTAAATACATGCATTCTTCAACGTTCTCCCTAGACAGCTGAATTCGTCAGCACCAGCTATTATTAGTTGACTACGCGGCATTCCACCGCAATCTCCCCGGGCAAGCATGTCGTCAGATTGCGATTGACATGATTTGCATAGTTACTCAGGAAACTACGCAATACGCGAGCGCGCGCTGACGTTAGCTGTCCGCGCCATGCATCCACTGCAGCTACACTGCCTGGATGTCTGGATTGTGACTTATGCACGGCGAGGAGCGAGCCGGAAAAGAACAAGCTTTTCAGTGGCGGCAGGAATCGGGGAGATTTGAAAGATGCCTATCAGATCAGATTAATCCGCGGTTCGATCGTTGACTCTAGATTTCAACCTGACAGATGTTTGTTTCAAGGGTCAAGAAAGAAATTCTATCCACTGAATCCCAAGTTATCTTTGACTGACTTGCTGACTTACTTGTCGACTAAGTAGTTCACTAGTTAGTTAACTATGAAGATTACATAAGAGGTGTGTCACATGCAAGAGAGTTGATGTAGATAGCTGATTTCCTAAACGGGACGGTCCAGCTACGCAAGCTTCTGCAAGGGCAACCGGCGAAAGTGATAAGCCCATCGCAGCTGCCTCACTTGAAGATACGCCTTCCTAATCTCTAATCTGCCAATTATGATCTTTTCCCGCTTCTCTTTTTCCTTTCATCACAAAACTGCGTCTTCTCTCTCGACTACTCCCTCCTTGGCATGCTCCTTGCTTGACATTCCTTCTTCCATACCACTGCAGAATCCACGGTATGCCGACTTTTATCTACAGCATGCCCCAGAAGCTTGTCACTCAGCCACTGAAGCCTCTTGCACCAGTTGATCCCGGCATCTCTTTGCTTTTTTTTGAGTCTCCCTGGATTTAGATACCGCGCGTCTACGACCAGGTCCATTACGGCTTATCGCATGGGATGGACCCTTCCAGATTGCGAGGTGATATTTGTCATGCCAGATATCTATCTCGTGTCGCCCGGGGTCATGGTGCAATTTCACAATGATGTTGAACTCAACAAATGCAAGAGCAGTCCGGTAAACTGTTTCAGGAAAGTTGACATTAACCCCAGATGAAGGAATGATTATACAGATTGCACATCCTCGTTCTCATCAAAGTGAGCACCTGCAGAATTGCCGCTCGATTTTCGGCCAAAATTCCCTTGTGGTGTATCTTGGTGCTCGACTCGCTCTCTGAGTTGAAAACAGACGAAGATGTTAAAGCCCATCCTCGACCTTACAAATGTAAACGTCGCACTGAGTGTCTTTGGTAAGATTGCTCCAAAAAATCTCTAAAAGCCATGGAATTGACAATCATTATAAGGTCTCTTTATACTCACATACGGCTATTTTTCGGTCAAGATACAGCAGACACTGTATCTGGGAGAAGCTTGTGAGTATCCGTACCGCCTTCTATCTTCACCGTGGTACAAGTTTCCTCATGTATGGTTCATGATGCAGTACCGGCGTTTGTGCTTGGAATAATAGTCGGCCCTGTGGCTGCCAATTGGATCAATGTCGCCGACTGGAATCATAACGGCGTCTTTCATGAGATTCATGAGATCGAATACGTATGTCGCAGCTGCCTTTGTGTTAGACGAAGACCAAGGCTCTGATCTGAATATAGGATTTGACAAGAGTGGTTATCGCAATCCAATTAATCAAAGTCGGCTACGAACTTCCCAAGCAGTACCAGAAACAGCGAGCCGTCGAAATGACGATTTGCCTTCTACCAGTCATGACAATCATGTGGCTATGTACGACTGGATGCATCAAACTAGTTGTGCCTAAGATTTCCTGGGTACGCAATTTGCAACACTCTGCGCGCACCATTAGTTTTTTGATATAATGCCCAGCATGAAGCGGAGTCATGTCGACTGACCTAAATCCAGATATCGGCATTCATCATTGGCTCGTGCGTAACTTGCACTGATCCCCTTCTCTCTCAAGCCATCGCCAAAGGCTCCTTTGCCGAGAACTATGTTCGCAGACCCTTGCGTGAATTTATATCTTCCGAGGCGGGTGGGAACGATGGCTTCGGATCTCCTTTTCTTCTTCTTGCCGTTGCTTTACTACGATACGACGGCACACCAGCCAATGCAATATCACTGAGCGATATGGATCATGCAGAGGGAATCCCTGACCAGCTTGGGGCAGATGAGCAGGGGAGGTATGGTGGGGGGCTGGATACAGCGTTGACGCATTGGATGGTTGAAGGAGTGTTGTTCATGGTCCTACTAGGATTCGCCTACGGGGCCGTCATTGGGACTTTGTGTAGGGCTGTCTTGAACATGGCTGTGAAAAGGTTCGTGCTGCTGTGTCTCTGGGCATGTCTCTTATCTGATTATCTGATTTACGGGGCAACAGGAAATGGGTGGATAATGAAAGCTATTTTCTCGTTCCTTTCGCCATGGGGGTGGGTCTTTCGTCTTTCCATGTTGTATTCAAATGCATTCACGGATCGAATTGTTGACTCAAACATAGATTTTCATTGTCGGTACGTGCGGTAGCTTTGGTGCAGACGAGACTCTTGCTTGTTTTGCAGCTGGTAATGCTCTGAACTGGGATGGCCATTTCTTGGCTGAGATACACCTTCGCCACGACTCTTTCAACAATATACTCGAACGATTCCTTAACTTTGCTGCTTTCATCTTTCTCGGTCTGATCATGCCATGGGATCGGTTCTTCGACCAAGCGAAAGTAGCTGAAAATGGACTCACGCCTGGACGGTTATTTGCGCTAGGATTCCTTGTTCTCTTCCTGAGACGTATTCCGGCTATTTTGGTTTCGTACCGCTTTATGTCGAACGTTTGTCATGACTGGAAGGAAGCTTTATTTATGGGCTATTTCGGGCCGATAGGTATTTACTCCTCGTCTATAGACGATGCTCAAGTAATTGGATGATGTTAACATATGGGAAGGCATCGGAGCCATATCGTCGGTCGAATACGCCAGGCATCTCTTTCCCGACCCTGGTCAAAGTGATAGTGAGATCAATAATCTGGTCGATGTCATGATTCCTGGTAAATACATTCGCCTAACTCACTACATCACCTGGAAAATGAACCCTAGCTGATTTTACAGTTGTATACTGGCTCGTCTTTTTTTCAATTGTGGTTCATGGCCTCTCTGTCCCATTGCTTCATCTATTCTACAGGCTCTACAAAGTTCCTAAAGTACAAGACGAGCACCCCATTGAGATTGTGCTTTTGTCAAGCAACGAGCCCATTCCAACCAATAGTACAGCGAATCGACAACGACATTCAGCGATTCTGAACAATCGCTTCTCTAGGCAGGATGATGATAACTATAGGGATTCTAATGTCAGCAGCGATGACGATACCGAGGAAGAGGGCAAATACAACCAAGAAAATGAAGCTGTGCATGAGCATCATCGCTTTCCTGGCGTGCAAGGTATAGGACGAGCTTTTACAATCTGGCATCCTTCGCAGCGGGAAAGACACAGTTCCGATATGTTCAGACATTCACATTCCCACGAGTCTACTCAAGCTCATTCGAGTCGCGGTCATACGAACTGGCAAGGTCTTGCTTCAATCAATATATCGGACGATGCCAAACTACCAACTCAGTCCAAGACGCAAAGTCAGCTGGAATCCCAGACATGTTCGGACAGTACTTGCATGTTGATTGAGAGGAGAGGATCGTCGAATTCTCTACAAGGGCCTCATGCTAGATGATGTTGTCACACCTAGGTGGTAATGGATGGGATAATAAGCCATGTTACTCTATTGAGGTTCTACAGTTAGAGGCGTTCCTAGATATTAGATTGGATTAAATTCATTTCCATTCATACGGTGCAATATGCTAGTCCTTGATTAAATCGGATCCATCTTCTGTCCACATATAAAGCTATCCTATTCCTCGAAACGAGGAGACTGATCCGGCTTTGGAAGGAACTTAGACAGGGCAGGTCTAAATATTGATAAGACATTAGAACCAGAAAAAGAAAAGGAAAAAAGGACAGAGAAAACAAAATAATAAGGCAGATGAGACAAACGTACCGCGCCGCAGGAGGTGCAGCTCTTGCTTGATCCGCTGATGGGAGCCTGGCATTTAGGACAGGAACCGTGGGAAGACATTTCGCTGCTAAATACGGTGATTAGGGTTGTTTCTTAAACTTGTAGCTCGATTTCGAAAAGTGACATGCATACCTGTTGAATAACTTTGAAGAACCTTGGAACTGAAGGGTTGTCAAATTATTTCACTCTGTTTGGCTGTGATAATGGAGTTGTTGGTGTAGTTTTTGTAGTTGCTGAAGAATGCAAGATTAAGTACCCCGCTGCTATCTATTTAAATGTTCGTGGACGAGGGGGCCTGATAGCTCTACTGCGATTTACAAGTCTATAAGTACTCACATGATTGGATGATACCCCACCTTGTGGTGTTTCGCGGGCTTTGAGGGGAGAGTTTTTTTCGGAGTTACGACGGCAATTTACAGCACTGAGAAGAAGAAGAGGAGGAGGAGGTTTGGTTTGTGTTAGGATACTCGAGCAAAGGCGTTCGGAATTATGCGTATCATACATAAGGTTTGGGGCGCTGATCCATCAAATGACCCCATGCACACTTACTTGTCTACATCACATGGACAACATGGAGCCTTCATTGTGGTTTCTTTTGTTATTTGTTATTTGCTTTTTGCTTTGCTGCTAATTTAATTTGTAAGTCTTATGCAAGTGATTATCTTGAAAGTCGTCTCAGAGATACCAGCTGGCTTATCAGCCCGGTGTGGCTGTAGGTGTTGGGGTTGCCGCAGTAGACGATCCATTCAAGCGAGCCTTCTTTTTCTTTTTCTTCTTCGCCAAAACCGCCGGTCGCGCGCCGTAGTCTCCCATTTCGAGATGCGTGCCGCAGGTTAGACAATCGCCGTTTTCCGGAGGTTCGCAGAAGATACTGAGACAGATCGAACAGACAAAGCCGATATTGACGACGCGACGATGACAGAAGCAAGCGGCGCGAAAGTCAACGTCGACCCGTGAGGGAACGATCAGGTATTTGCGCGACCGCTGATCAGGTAAGAATGCCATCATCAGATACTGCAGTAATCCTCGGGGCTCTGTTAGAGACATGTACACCCCGCGCGTAGCGTCGGACGCCTGTTGTAAGAACACGGCATCTCCACTCAGCTTGCAGACGTCGATAGGAATTTGAAGCCGTTGACATGCAAAGATACTGTTCATAATTGGAATGTATTGGTGTGCCGAGTCGGTCGAGCTGCTGACAGAGACGATCAAAATGCGGCTTCGAAGACCCAACCCGACGTCTCCACCCGAAACAGCAGCAGCCGTGGACGAGCCTGTAGGTGCTCCAACAGCATCGACGTCAGCATTGCCGTGCGTTTCGGCCCAGGTCATTGTGCGGCGGTTGATGTGACTGAGAGCAAGCGTCAAAGCGCCGGCTATCATGGTCGAAGAGGCCGTCACGTCCGATACGTCTGTTGAGGCCAGTAGCTCTCTGACGTTTGCTGTCACTTGCTCTTCGACTAATCGAAACGGGCGGTACATGTTATTTGTAGCAACAGGGTGCATTGAAGACCCGTCGTGTATATCCTGTCCATTCATTTCGACATCCCCGTCCGCATCGAGATGCTTCGTCGGGGCTGACTGCTTGCCATGGGTAGGATAGAGCCATGCCGCACGCTGGCTGTGGGAGGCAAGAACGGCGACTTCGTTGGTGTAATTACACGCAAGGTGAGCGTTTATGAAGACTAGCAGGTTGGCCAGCGCCTTGGAGAAAGGCAGCTGGTCCTCGAGTGATGCCCAAGCACGAGGATTGACATCGAGAACAATTGCAAGAAGGGAAGGCGCTGGTTCTGTACAAGTAAAGAGATAGTATAATCAGCAATCAAAACAAGCGAAAGACTTTAACCTAACAGAGGACCTTTTACACACCAGTAGCAACACTTTCGTAATGCTCCGAGGCGTCCACGGCGTTCATCGTAAACGGATGGCAAGCGTGACGAGGGAAGCGTGCATCCTGAACAGAAAGATGGAGGTTCACACGAACCAGCACCAGCACTGTCTGCAGGCGAAGATATATGAGTGTCGAAAATTCAATCAAGAGGATGCTATTCTGATGAAGTGTAGCTAGTTGTGACGAGGAGAAGAGAAGGCTGAAAAGGCTGAAGCTCTACGATATCATGTCAAATCGCTGACGATGAACAAATCAGAAAGTGAAAGCAGCTCTTTTCCCCGAACCTCGACAGAAGGAGTTAGTCAGATATTACTCATCAAGGCTGTCCCACCTGGTATAGGGTTAGGGTTGGAAACATACCATGAGGATTCATGAAGACATTACTTAATCAACTTGTTTAAACTGGTTCGTTGATTAACTATAACTTAGTCAGTCAACAAGTTAGTTAAAGTGACACTCCAGTTGCTCTTAGTTTCATGTTTCAACAACTCTTCTGCTAGTACTGGTACTCTATAGCCTAAAACCGTTGGTGTCGACCACCCGTGGACCACTGAAGTGACTGAATGACTGAACAGTAAACAGAATCTCACGATACTCTAAATGATTGCCTAGGCCCGTGCATATGTCTTATTGGGTATGTCGGTTCTTGCATTTTCTCTGATCTCCGGCAATCCTCCGACTCAGCGCTCCTAGCACCTCGTACAGTGGCACTACCTACTGCCCTATCTGGACAGGGGACAGGGAATCCCGAACGACCCGCCGTGACAGCTAGATGATGGAACGTGCTCGTCTAGCTCATTGAGATTCGACCTGCTCCCTGAAGAACTAATTTATTGGGCTTTTACGCCCTGTGCGCCGTGGTACCGCATTGGCATCCATCGATACAATGAATGCGAGCAGCGCCCCCGGTGCCTAGGTAGGTTTCATGCATATCACGTCGCTGCAGTCATACATCACAATCATTCTAGCGGCCATATCATTTCGTACTATACTATATTCTGCAACTAGCGGCTTGCGCGCAACGCGCCGAGAGGGAGGATAGCGCTCCGTGAGCTCGTAGCTTGGCTCGGCATCCGATACTCCGGTCAGACCGGAGAACATCAAGTACTCACAAATGGAAAACAAAACACTCGAAGTAGTATAGAATACTCGGAATAGCGGAGAGCTGTGCAGATTATTTGCTTTGTAGGCAGTAAATATACGGATCGATGGAAGGAAAGGAAAGGAAAGAAAGATGATCGATAAAGCAGAGCCAGAATTGACCCTTTTTTTGATTGGTCGGCTGCTGCGGGATCGCTGGCCTTACATACATAATACGTATTGATTACGTGAAATACACGTATTGAGTAATGGGGAGGGTAAATTACCAATACAAATCTGTAATCTGCAATCTGGAATAGTAAAAAAAAATGATTAACTAATAATAATTTATGGAGGGGAAACGAAACGAAACGAAAGGCCTGAGGTGTCTTTCTCTTCTTCCTCTCACAGTCTCTCTGGCTTCCTTTCTCTCTGTCTCTCTCGCATTCTCTCTTCCTCTCTCTCTTCAAGCTCTTCTCCCATTCGATCCTTCTGCTCAGCTGTGTCACATCATGTCGCACTTCATTCACCGGGACGACTCATGATTCATCTCTCTGACTAATCTTGTCATTCAACCTGACTACTTGCAGCTCAGCTCAGCTCAGCTCAGCCAGTTCAGCCATTTCTGACTTGCATAACTGAGCTACCAAACCAACTCAACTAACTAGTCATTGCATCGCCGATTATTTAACTCGACTCCGCGCGCGACGGTGGGCGTTCACTTTGTCGTGCTGCTTTCGAACCATCTTCCTATTTTCCGTCAGCTACTTATTTCTCTCGATACCCGCTCGGTTCCTCCGATTTTCTGCCGTGGTGCGCGACAGCAACAACAACAATAAGCAGAAGAAAAGATCAAGGCCGGATTCGCAACTACAGCTACCGCGGTTCAAAATAATACACCTCTCTCGCCACTCCGACGAACGCGTCTGCAATGGTCGACTCTGAGATCGAGGACCGCGCTGTTAGATTGTCTCGTGAAGCTGTCGAGTTGATTGATGCGGGCCACAAAGAGGTGCGTACCATGAACACACCGAGTACATATTATCACACTTGAAGGTGTTACGTCTTACTAAATAGACGTTTGCTGATTCACTGCCTTTCCTAGGCCGCGTCGAGAAATTTACGAGAAGCATTATCCCTTGCTCCAGAAAACCATGAGGTGAAAGCCGCCTTTCTCAAGATCCGCGGCGAGGAGGAGAATGGCCACCCGCTACTGGATCTTTGTCGGCAGTTCGTGGCGGGAAAGAACGAGTCCGCTGGCGCGGACGCTGCCCGATATTTACACGCTGACGGCTTGAACCTCCCCGGGGACGTCGCCTTGGAATGTCTAAATCTACTTCTCTCTCAGAACCCCAGCTCTTTATCCACTGCGCAGGATGAGATTATCTCCGGGCTCGTGCGACAAAACGTCAGCGTGCGCCGATTTTTCTCGTCCCGACTTCAGGTTTCAGTGACCACATTTTTTGATGAAATATACGACCGGGGTGATAATGCTGTAGTGTGTCTGGATACCGTGGTGCTCGACCCAACCCTCTGGCCTTCTGAAGATATTCGTTCCCACTGCGAAAGTGAGCTGCTTCAACTGTTCATCGCAAAATTGATGGAATCAGGTCATGATCAGGATGCACGCTCTTTGAAAGGGATTACCCGGCTTCTGGCCGTGGATGCAGAAAAACTGCAACGCCTCATCGACGATGAGGAATTTGATGTCATATTGGCTTCGTTAGATTACAGGTTGCCGTTAGAAGTCCGAAGTCAAGCCACCCTCGCAACGGCCAAATATCTAGAAGCGTCGAAGGAACTCGGGCAAAAGCGCTTTTCGTCTCTGATCACTGCTAGAGTCGCGAAAGCTCGGAATGATGATTTAATTGTTGCCTTTTCAGCAGCAGCAGCAGTCTTTCCGGTGGTCCCCGAATTGACATCGTCCCTTTTTCTTACGGAAGGGTTTCTACCCTCCATAGTGCCTCTCCTCCACCGTGAAGCGAAGTCGCCGAAAGTCGAATTCGCCCTCCTGGAACTTTTCAACGCGGCCTGCATGGATCGTCTGTGTCGCGAAGCTATCAGTAAAAACTGCGGAGAATGGCTTTCTCACATACTATCCAACGGGTCCGATGCCAGTTCTGAATTGGCCGCGGTTGTCTTAGCAAAAGTACGAACTTCTGAAAAACAGGATAGATCGGCATCTGCCGAGCATTCCCACGAAGACCAGAACCACAGTGTTCAAGAGCTGGTAGAGCGTTTTAAGGGGCAGATGTCGGACCAAAACGTCACCAATATTCACAATCCAATTGAGGGCTTAGCGTTCGCTTCTGTGAAACCCGACATCAAGGAACAACTGGCATACGATCCAGGGTTTCTGAGCGGTCTCTTCAAAGCCCTTGGTGCGCGACTGGAAGACACGACTCTACTCTACGGCGGACTCATGATTATCGCCAACATCACTCGTTATCTACCCACATTGTCAGAAGAGCAGAAGAAAATTTCAGAGTTGAAGTCCTACGCCGAAGCGTCGAAAAAACCTTCGACACCAAACGAGCTCGAGGACGATCAGCATGTGACGAACCGGTGTGTTGCCCTCATCGATGCGGACATAATGCCCCTTCTTGCAGAATGTGGGAAATCGAGTCTCAAGTCGATCCATGATCTCACCAGCAAAATCCTTCTGTCTCTATCCAAAAACCCCAAAACCAGAGGTAAGCTGGCTCAGCAAGGAGCAGTCAAGCTTCTGCTTTACATCCTAGGCCCCAAAGCCGGCAGTCCTGTTCCTACCTATAACGAAACCACACACAATGCATCACTTGCGCTGGCTCGCATCTTGATCTCAGTCAATCCGGCCCATGTCTTTCCTTACTCGGGCTTTCCCCAGATCACTTCTGCGATCCGGCCTTTAGTGGCACTCCTCAAGGCGCCAGATGTGCCTTTTTCGGTAGAACATCCCCGAGACCTCCTTCCCGTCTTCGAGTCCCTCTTGGCCCTCACCAACCTTGCCTCTTCGCCGGACAGCACCGCATCTGAGACCATAGTACGACAAGCCTGGGATACACTGGAAGATCTGCTCTTATCTAACAATTCGTACATTCAGCGGGCCTCGTGTGAGCTTGTCTGCAATCTCATGACGTGTGAATCTGGCATTGTGAAATTCGCCGACGGCTCAAAGCGGGCAGCTCAACGACTCCATGTTCTTCTTGCTCTTACCGACGCTGAAGACGTGGCCACGCGGCGAGCGGCTGGAGGAGCCCTGGCAATGCTGACAGAATACGACGCTGCGATATCCGCTGTATTGGAACGACCGCGGGGGGTCAACCTTCTACTGGGTCTCTGCCAGGAGGATAACGACGATCTTATGCATCGAGGAATTGTCTCGATCCGTAATTTGACGTGTATCCCATCCGGTGATATTGGGAAGCGCGCGCGTGAGGCGGTCAAACAAGGAAATGGAGTTGACATTCTCAAGAGCTGCCTGACGCGGTCGTCAAATCCTGCGATCTTGCAGGCTGGTGTTGAGGCCTTGAAGCCGTTAGTAGAGCAGAGTCAAGCGTGAACTCTTGACTGAATCAGATACCCGATTACTTTTTCTCACTTCTATGACGCTGCACCGTTTACTTTCCCCGCGGCCTGTGTGCTTCTTTTTTTTATTTGCTCTTTGACTGGTGTCCTTATGCATTTTCTACCGGATTTCTATGAATGGGCGTTGAAGTGCTGGAGTTTTGACTGTGGTCTATAAATGATGAGACTGAGATGATATTATAGTTGTGCTTACTCTTAGACGTGTCTCGGCAAGCAATTGAGCCTCCCTTTATTTAAAATTAGGAAGGACAAGTTCGGCAGTTTTGTGATGAATATTGCTGGATGTTGCGGTTGAATGATACATGATATTATGATCATTACCAAATACATATTTAATCTTGAAGCTTGACTCGATCTAAATCGTAGCTTACCACCCGCGGACACACCAAGGAGTTCAACAACCTCTGCCAGGAACAGTCACACTATGTGGTCTGGATCTCAATTTAAGGGTTAGGGTAATAAAACAGAAAATGAAAAGTAATTAACCAAGAAAGGTTAGGGTTAAGGGCTGCTGTCACATGTCGAATTGCGATAGGCCGGAGATAAGAAGAAAGGACCGGGGGGTGCCTTTAATCTCAGGCACTAAATAAACTAACCCAGTCTGACATGTGATTATCATTTGACGAGTCACTCTCAATTTGAAAATACAGAGACAGAAGGTACTTTGTGTCTACGCACATTTGCAACTACAAAATATGTATATTTCCTTCGTACGAATTCATTGATTTATTGATTGGTATTTTCGCGTATTTGCAGTACGAAAAAGTCAGGGATTGCCCCCACTTTTGGTGGGGCAGGGCTGGAGCTCCTGGAGATGATTAATCAATCATGATTCTCCAGAGTCCACACGTGGAGTGGACTACTTCAAGACCGTTCCAAGCTCTCTTTCTCTGTCCCTCTCTCTGTCTCTCTACACTTCACAATTCTCTATACTGAACCCAGAAACCATCTTTTGTGGCCCCCTTGCCGGTGTTCCGCAATCCACAGCTAGCTTTGCTCGCCATGGCCACCGCAATTTAGACATCTCGATTTTTTTCTCTCTCTCTTTTTATCTTCATTTCCCATTCTATTTTAAGCCGTACTGGTTCGTTCTAGTTCAATTGGTCTTGGACTCCTTTTCGATCGTCTCGTTTGCGTCACCGCCAAATCCAGGATTTTTTCATCTCAAGACAGAGGTCGGAATTTTTTCGCAACGCGCCTGCAACGTGACTCAGTCAAACAAAATCGACAGAATGCCGTTCATCTAGAGCCAATGGATTCCTACGCTTTCACCCGTACACTCGTCCTCAGTGGCATTCATTTCTGGGAGATGACAATTTCTTGAATTATCGTTTTACCCTATCGGAGCCCTACCAGTCTTTGAAACCGCAAATAAAAGAATTCGCACCTGCTCCAGAGGCCTTTTCCATTGAGTCTCCACTCGATAGTCTTACATACATACGGCACATTGAAACAGCGTCAAAGGCCGACAGAAGCCAATCGTTCGAAGTGAACCCGGTGTGATAAAATCAACATGAAGTTCGGTCGCAACCTTCCACGAAATGTTGTTCCTGAGTGGAGTTCTTCATACATCAATTACAAAGCCCTGAAGAAGATCATCAAGTCGGCTTCTGATACCAAAGAAGCAAAGAACGATGTAGATCTCGTTGGTGAGTTTTTTCTACGACTCTCAATCTCGTCGAATAATCACCCCCGTGTCTGACTGTCTGCTTTTTATACACATTAGGCTTCTTCTACTCTCTCGATCGAAATCTCGAAGATGTAGATCACTTCTACAACAAAAAACTCGGCGACTTCACGCGCCGACTCAAGCTGTTGGAGGACCGTTTTGGAAACTCGCTGGCTTCGGGACAAGTGCTGGATGCCGAAGACGTGGGAGACCTTGTGACTGCGCTTCTCGAGCTCAGAGGACAGCTTCGTAAACTGCAATGGTACGGCGAAGTAAATCGGCGCGGCTTCATCAAAATCACAAAGAAACTCGATAAGAAAATCCCTGGAGCCGAAGCTCAAAAACGATATCTCGCAGCAAAAGTGGATCCCGCACCTTTTGCTACAAATACTCAGTTGACTCAATCGTTGGCTAAGATCAACGAGTGGCTCGCTGTCTTTGGAGACCGAAAGTTCTCCGATGATTCGGACTCGGTCAATTCCTTGACCCTAACAAGAGTACCGTCGCGGCCCAAGCTGCAATTACCTCCTGCTTTGCTCTCAGCTATCGATACCTCGCTACGAAAGGACGACACTGATAGTTTCCTGGGGCTGCTGGAAAATTTAAAGGCTGCTGCCGTGGAGCAAGGCGATCTTGTTTATCCCTCAGTGCAAAAGAATCTTTTGCAGCGTGCAATCACGTACCGCGCAAGATCGTCCATTGATATTTTGCTGGGACAAATAGGTTTTCTCCAAGAAAATGATGATATCAACAAGAGAAACTGCCTCCATCGACTCGTGATATCCATCGGCCGAGCACAGAGCACTTCGGATCTGGATTCATCGGCAGGTCTCTCTTTGGAAGCTTCGGAAGAAATCAATTATATTACCCCGGCCAGTGCACCCAGCTTGCAACCTCCTAGAAACGTGGTGAAGGAGTCCCATCAAAAGCAGCTTTTGACTCGAGACGACGATGCGGTCTCCATTCTGGAGTACCTGTTAGATCATCTCCGTCCTCACCAGAGATCCGAGCTGATGGCTCGGGACCTCTCCGGGAGAACTCCGCTTCACTACGGTGCCCAATATGGCTTCCGTGTAGTCTGCGAAGTTATCATTGAACACCTGAAGCAATGGAATCTCTTTGATGTTTCTGAGGGAATAGATGGGCCAAAATGGCAAGATGTGGAAGGCTGGGCTCCGTTGCATCTCAGCGTCGTGGGAGGACATCCACTGACCACAAGATACCTTCTCAAAGCCGAAGACGAATCCTCGGAAGCGCCTCACGGTAAAGCCAGAAATGCCGTTCGCAAGCAGATTTCAAAGTCTAGTGCCGTGTTAGCAATGGCCGTAAAGGCAAATTTTGTTGACATTGTGCAATTGCTCGTCGAGGCCGGTGTGGACATCAACTATCAAGATGAGCAAGGTGAAACAGCTTTACACGTTGCTGCTCGATTCAATCATAGCCAATGTGCCCGAATGCTACTAGATGGCACCGCTGATCAGAAAGCAAATACCGAGCTGGCGGAAACCACATACTCGTGGACTCCTCTATTCATCGCATGTGTTGATGGCTCACTAGATGTTGTGGAGCTCCTGATTAAAGCGGGGGCTGACCTAGAAAGACTAGATTCGTCAGGGTGGACCGCAAAGGAGCATGCGGCGCTTCGAGGCCATATTCAAATTGCAAAGCGCTTGGCAGAAGTGACGAAACCACCATCAATGGAAGAGAGCGATATCTCGATCGCTGTTCCACCCGCAAATTCGTCGCCGCCTCTGAGCTCCTTAAGTGAACGCAGTTCTAATTTCAATGACTCTTCTTCGAACTTCAGCGCTCGATCCGTCGAGCCTCTCAAGACCTTCGGACATCGGTATCTCACCGATGAGAGCATGATTTTAGTGAGTTTAGGCACCATGGATATGAGGAAAGCTTCTCCTCCCGTGAACTTGGACCGCATACCCATTACGAGCGCTCATTCCACACAACTTGATACCGCTCTGTCCGTTGTGGTGTCGGCAAGCGGCGCCCACGGGGAGCCTGAAATAATCGATCTTCCTGTACAGGACAGCATCGTAACCGAGCCCATGGCGTTCTACTCAAAGAATATTACCAACGTGAGGCTTTTGTTCGACCTGGTTCCTACGTATGCTGGTTCTACAAACCAAATTGTGGGTCGTGCTGTAGCACTACTTTCCAGCATTCGGCCCACTGTTGGCTCGAATCGAATCAGTCTGCAAGGCGATATCACAGTGCCTATTATAGCTGCCAATACCCTTGAAGTCATTGGTACTTTGACCTTCAACTTCTTGGTGATCACTCCATTCAGCCATCCGAAAATGTCTCTCAATCACGATCAAACGTACTGGAAGACGGTTACTGCGCCAATGGTTATTGGTCACAGAGGTGGGATTTTGCGATCATTTGATATGGGAACAAAAGTTCTAATGGTTTGAATCAGGTCTCGGCAAAAATTTCGCAAGTCGGAGATCACTTCAATTGGGAGAGAATACAGTTCAGGTAAGATCTGATGTCTGGCTTATTTTCGTGAAAATTATTGACTGTATCTGCAGTCGTTCATTGCTGCTGCCAATTTGGGAGCCTCATACGTCGAGGTAAGTTGATGTTATTCTATTTCTTTTCCAAACAAGAATTTTGCTAATTCATTACAGTTTGGTGAGCAACTATTTTCGAACATGCTTTTTTCTCGCTTTACTAACAAAGCCAGATGTACAACTCACCAAAGATCATGTACCGGTCATCTACCATGATTTTCTTGTCAGCGAGACCGGAATAGATGCTCCAGTGCACACTCTCACTCTGGAACAGGTCAGCTCCTACTTATCTTGTGTTTGACGCTTCAACTGACTCTGCCAAGTTTCTTCATCTGAACGACGCAAGGTCGCCGCGGCTGGAGGCCGTCAGCACGGATTCAGCACAACGTCCCCGTGCAATGTCTGTGGGCCAAGCTCTTATTGACCCCATGGCTCTCAGTGAAAAAATGAAGCATACTCGCGATTTCAAGGCGAAAGGCTTCAAAGGAAATACTCGTGGCAATCATATCCAAGCCCCTTTTGCTACTCTGGAGGAACTGTTCAAGAAATTGCCCAAATCAGTCGGTTTCAATATTGAGATGAGTAAGTTTTGCTAGTTCAAAAAACAATCCATGTTCGCTCGGAACTGCTGACTGACTTTGCTCTAGAATATCCGTCGCTTTACGAGAGCGAAGCGGAAGAAATGGATACCTATGCAGTCGAAGTCAATTCATTTGTCGACACTGTTCTCGAAAAAGTTTATGATTTGGGAGAAGGACGCAACATGATATTTTCCAGCTTCAATCCCGATATCTGCCTGCTCCTATCTTTCAAGCAGCCGTCTATTCCAGTTCTCTTCTTGACGGATGCTGGCAGTAGCGAGGTCGGTGACATTCGTGCAAGTAGTCTTCAAGAGGCGATCCGATTTGCCTCGCGATGGAACCTACTTGGAATTGTGTCTTCTGCAGAACCATTTGTACTTTGTCCACGCCTCGTCCGCGTCGTCAAAGAGTCAGGGCTTGTTTGTGTTTCATACGGCACGCAAAACAACGATCCGGAGAACGCCAAGGTATGTTCACAATTTTGTCTTCAATCTCATCAATGGTTTCTTCTTCCTTTTTTTTTGTGATTTGCCACTAACGCACAACTCCTGGTCTACAGCTTCAAGTGATAAATGGAATTGACGCTGTCATCGTGGACTCCGTTCTGGCAATCAGAAAAGGACTCACGACAGCTCCGCTGTCCGGCTCTCCTTCTCCAATGACTATTGCGCAAGCCGCGTCTTCTCAGACATTTCAGCCCCCGTCTGATATCAGCATGCTTGACAAATCCAATTCATAGAGTAGATGTTTTGTTGAACCTTCTGCAGCACTCGTCAGGTTCAAGTTATGACGAGGTACTTAGATATGGGTTTTGCAAGTATATAAAATGAATGCTTCGGTGATTATGCCTACAGTTGAGGGTAATGGGTGTTCTTGAATCAGATCTAGAAATGTGTGAACCATATCGAGAGAATTGCACAAAGACCTGAAGTGTTACTTGCTAGCGCCGCTAGAGCCACTAGTTTAGGCTTCTTTTCTACCTAATCCATAGATCCATCCTTGTTTGTTCGTTACGCTGGATGTAACAAGTCTTCGATTCTGACGGGATGAAAGACGAAATATCAATACTGAAATATAGGTACCAATGGCTGAAACCACAGCCGACGGCATTGTTGAAGGAACGAGAAGAACAGAGGAAATGCAACTGAGCGATAACGAGCACGCGGTATCCGGAACTAGAGAGGCGGTCTACGCAACTGGACCCAAGCTGTGGCTCTTGATGCTCAACATTGCTGCTGTCGCGATACTCAGTAGCATTGACATGAACATCGTCGCGACGGCCGTGCCGAGTATCACTGATTATTTCCATACAGTAGCTGACGTCGGATGGTATGCCTCTGTATTCAGACTATGCCAATGCTCCTCGCAATTCATGTTTGGCAGGGCATACAAGCTCTTCTCGCCCAAACGAGTGTTCATGATTGCCAATATTATTTCCATTGTGGGCTCTATACTGTGTGGCACTGCTGCTTCGTCAACCATACTTGTCATCGGTAGAGCCGTGAGTGGCCTGGGATCTGCTGGCTTATTTTCCGGCTGCTTTGTGATCCTGGTGCAATTCACGCCCCTGCGAACACGACCCATGTTGACGGCTTTAATGGGCGCTGTCGAAGGCATAGCGACTCTCTCGGCACCATTTCTTGGAGGTGTAATTGTTCAATCGCTGGGGTGGAGGTGGTGTTTCTATATAAATTTGCCCATCGGGCTTGCAACGCTATTGTTTACCTGCTTCCTTTTCCCGGATGCCATGCCACCACCCCCGGCGATTGCAAGAATGGGCCTCTCTCAAAAAGTTGCGCAAATCGACTTGTTGAGTAACCTCTTGCTCATTCCAGGGTTGACGTCTCTTTTCCTCGCCTTCTCATGGGCAGGGACCAAATATTCCTGGAATAGCATACCGGTTTTAGTTCCCCTTGCAGCGTTTGCGGTCTTCCTGGCCGCATTTGTCTACAATCAAGGCCGTCGAGGAGACAGTGCTGCTTTACCGATGCGCCTTTTCAAGAATCGAAGCGTCGTTGCCGGCTGCATTTTCATCGTCTGTATCAACGGCACATGCAGCGTGCTCGAGTACTACCTGCCCACTTACTACCAGGTGGTGCGTGGATATTCTCCTGTAAAAAGTGGTTACATGATGCTACCTCTTTTTGTTGCGGCTACAATAGGCGCGCTGGTGCATGGATTCGGCACAAGTGCTTGGGGCTACTACGTGCCATTCATGCTGATTGCCTCCATCACCATGCCCATTGCTGCGGGCCTTATTACTACCCTTGGGACCACTACGAGTTTCGCGCGATTGATCAGTTATACGGCATTTTCTGGCCTCGCCTACGGAATCGGTTTCTCAGGTCCTCAGAACGCGGTGCAGACTGTACTGGATCTAGAGGACGTCCCGTTGGGAATTTCTGTCATGCTATTCTCGCAGTCATTCGGGCCGTCTGTTGCTATAGCTGTGGCCCAGTCATTGTTTTTGAATAGACTATCAACGAATTTGGACGATATCGTGCCGGGTTCCAACAACAGCAGCGCAGGACTAATTGAGGAAATGGGTATCACGCAGATCGTAACGAATCTCACGCCTACCCAGGATTTAGAAGCCATTGCGGCAATAGATAAGAGCCTCATTCAAACGTGGTATTTAGTGGTAGGGCTAGCATGTGCAACGATGATTGGAAGCGTATCAATGGAATGGCGCTCGGTCAAGACAAGGCGAAATTAGACGCACGACTTGAATGTGACATGGACAATTTTATACTGAATTCTGTCCGAGATCATGCTAGGTGACGGGAAAATGCAAACATGACGAAAATTAAAAACTCAAACCATCTTTTTTTGATCATCTTATACTCACACGGCTTCACATGTCCTATGGTAAGTATGCAGCATGGTAATTGAATCAAAAACCTGGTGCTCATCACATAAGACACCCATCCTTTATACTGGAATGCATCTCACTCAAGCCCACACGAACTCGTCGATAGCCGCTCAACTTCTTACCTGATGCTGTAGGAGGAGCAACTTTGATTCCTCCACTCATCATTGTTCCTGTAGTAATGTGTGGTGAATTAGTCGTGTTTGCCGGGGCGGAGGCCGTCTGTTCAAGTCGAAATACTTCAACCATCCATTCGTACCAGACTTTGCGATTGTCAGTCTGACGGTACATGGCAACAACAACTTCGCTGTTGTCGGGGACGTATAATGGTGTCTGTAAGGGAAAGAGCTAAAATTAGACAAGATTCTTGTTTCGCCGAATACTCAACGCGAAAAATGAATGCCTACCTTGAGTGGGAAGTAAATAGGAAACCAACTGATCATTCCCGCACTCTTTGAATCCATAGTCACTGGATTTGTAGATAATTCAACGTCACCATAGAGCACAGTCTCAAAATACCCAGCCAGTCCGTGACAGACGCCCCGATTCTGGCACGGGAATGATAAACGAGTCTGGCGGACATTATGTTCGTTCGCAATCATAGATGACGTGGTCGACTGAGCAGGAATATTCGGGTTGTGGTGCGAAAAGGACCAAGCCGGCAGCACAACCGGGGTCGGGGCTTCGAAAACAGGAGGTGGTGTTGAGGTCGAATTCCGATTGCCAGCTGCACTTTGCGCACTACTGATACTACTGCTGAGCTGAGCTGCGTGACCAGACGCAGATGTTGATCCTCCAGAATTCGGTATTGTTGACAAATAGTCAATAGCATGAAGCATGACGACGTATGGCGTCTCTGGTGCAGCAGGATTCGAGATTCGTTGCCCGCATATATCTGCATACAATTTCGGTGCAGCAATAGGCGTTAGATGGGCGGAATACGATGCCGGTATAGATATACCATACCCTGGGCTTAGTAGATGTGTCACTCCGTCTAAACATTCCGGCGAAAGCTCGTTGTCTCCAAAGGATCCCAGAAGCTCCGAAATCAATATATCAATCGGCGTATGCTTGACAGACCCGTGAACGTTGTCATCGCTCCTGTGAGGTCCTTTCCAGCTGCGCATGTCGGATTTGACCAATTTCACAGCACCTCCCCAAATGTTTTCATTATGGCGCTGTAACAAAACGAACGCATTGGGGTTTTTCTCCACAGCCCACATTTCGATTTCCACTCCTGTTTCTGCACTTGCACGCAGGGCGCGAGTCACCAAAGGGCCTCGACCGGCACCCACAACCGCCACGACGACAGTTCCATTTGGTCCAGACGTGGGCTTCTTCTGTTCCCTCCAGTCATCCAGAGCTCTCGCGACTGCTCGTTCGTACCAAGCGTATTTGATAGGGTCTTTCTCAAAGACTTCATACGTGATACTTTCCAGATTCACCGTCAGTGGCTGCAAAGGCGCTTGTAGGTAATCTTGGTAGCCTGTACCGAACCGTTCTATAGGCGTTCGTGGAGGCTGTCGTTGTTGCAAGTTTCGCATATAGGACAAATGTGGTGTGGGGTCTTGATATTTCTTGGGTTGAGTCATGGTCTGCGCTATATTTGGATATTCCACTTTATCTGTCGCTGAGGAAGCTGATTGAGATTCGTCGTTGAATTCAAACCCTGGTATAGGACCTACATCGCAAAGAAGAATCCAGGGCGGAGTGCGGAGTCGCATGAATTTGGATATCAAGGCTTGGTGGGCCTTAGACAGGACAGGATATCCTTTCTGGTTCTTGATAAAAGTCGAGCTGTCGATAGTCAGGAGATGGACGGGTTCCGAACACCACCTTGTCTGAACTTGCAAACTGGGAAGATATTTAGGGAGAGAAAGAGCTATAACACCTGTTAAAAATAAGCTCTTCTTAAGGCATAGCTTTTCCCTTACCAATAAGTAATCTGGAATGATGTTTGCAGATTGTCCGGATTGTTTCCCAGGCCTCCCATGTTCCAAAAAGATCTAAGGCAGTTGCCGGCTCTTCGCTTGGATCGACAAATTCGGCCCGCGCGAATGGTGACAGGTCTCCCATTTCGGTGTTTTCTGAGTCCGCAATTTCAAATATTTTCAGCCAAATATGGAATTGGATATATGGAGCAACGTTTAAGGCCTCCTGTATAATTCTGCCGTAGTAGGCTAAGCCCTCTGATTGACGGTCTCCATGCTGAAGCTTTGGCCCCGGAATGATAAGATAGCTTATACCGCAGAACGCTGCATAAGAAACCTCTAGCATTAGTACTTGACGCGAAATCTCAGCTATCAGAGGATCAGGTGAGCATAAGTCAATCCATGAGCTTGTGATGCCGACCACTTGGCTGATAGCTTCATTCGGGGTCAGAGGCGTATCTGCTGGTGCCAGAGGCGGTACTGTGATGGCTTTAGTATTAGAGGACGTCCCACGAGTGCCGACTGCGTCAAAGGATGGCGAGTCGAGTGTGGAAAGATGAGATGACAGTAGAGATAAGACTCGAGAATGAAAATGGGAATTGGTTATTGGCGTGGTGATCATATCATACTGAATCCCGATTAGCCTGATGTCTCAAAACTCGCACTAAGATCGTACGAAGGTATCATTTCAAGATTGACACGGACGGGGCGACATCTCACATTATTCGCATGAGCAAGCTGAATCAGCTGCGTGGTCAATGGTACCTGGCGATTGGACTCATGCTGGCCGATGCAAAAGGAGGGGACAATGTCCTCTGCTTCCGGCACCGTCTCCATGATGGATTATTCTTGATTGTATTCAAGAAAGGTTTTCAATATAACAGCTCGTAGAGGTAGCAAATCTACAATCTCTGAAAGAGGCCCTCGATCCTCGCTATAAATTCGCTGCCGATGTAAATAATGAATTCTTCCACTCAAGTCATCATCGTCCCACGACGTCGATTCTGTAATATTTGCTTGGATATAATAAGGAAGAGATGACCGTTATATTTTCTGAGGTCCCAATGAAATGGAAATCAATTGGCTTTCATGAAGGCAAGTCATCAAGAATCTTGAGAAAATTAATGTTGTTGTCAGATGTGTTGCGGCGTATGGGACAGGGATGAAGGGATTGACCAGCTCCAGGGATATCCGAGGACGCACGGTCAGTCGAGAGCCTTGCGGATTGAAGGGCTGTAAGAGCAGGCAGTGCCTTTCTTTATCCCTGATATCCCAAGGATTGAAGGGGAAAACGAGGATATTGAAGGAAAATAAATATTGTTGATCGATGATTTCTGTTTTATTTTGATGTCCCGCACAAGGTAAGAGAGACCCGCAGCGAATATTCCAGATTCGGTAGGCGGTGAACCCGATAAGCAGATTTAGGCTTATCCGATCATCTTTTTTTTTTTCTTCTTCTCCCGCTTCGTTCTTAGTCGATCGTGTCTAATTGCGCGCGTTTGGTGCGTTCTGTTCTTTTTTCTTTCTCTCTCTCTCTTGCCAGCCCCGGGAGTTCCACCATGAGTGATAGGCGACCTGATTCAACTGACAGTTCGCGTGTGAAGCGACAGAAGAAAGGAGACACCGCCGAGATGGATCCCCGCAACAATCCATACCTCGCTCACATGTATCCCGAAGATGGAGACGGGATAGCAAACGGCGGTGGCTTTTCGAAGTTCAAGAGACATCAGACTACTGCTGCTCTTGCTAAAGAAGTCGAAGATGCAGATTTGAATCCATTCAACAATCGACCTTACTCTAGCAACTACTTCTCCATCTTGACAACCCGTCGAAACCTGCCTGTCCACGCACAGAGAGACGAATTTCTGCAATTGTACCAGAAATCCCAGATTCTTGTTTTTGTTGGTGAAACTGGTTCGGGAAAGACTACTCAGATTCCGCAATTCGTGCTCTTCGACGATCTACCCCAGACCCAGCGCAAGATGGTCGCGTGTACTCAGCCGCGCCGAGTCGCCGCAATGTCTGTCGCACAACGTGTCGCCGCTGAGATGGACGTGAAGCTGGGCGAGGAAGTCGGTTATAGCATCCGTTTTGAGGATATGACCAGCCCGAAAACGATACTCAAGTACATGACGGATGGTATGCTCCTTCGAGAAGCCATGAACGATAACAATCTTCAACGGTACAGCACTATTATTCTTGATGAGGCTCACGAAAGAACCATGTCGACGGATATATTGATGGGCTTGTTGAAGGAAGTAGTGCAACGGAGACCAGACTTGAAGATCATCATCATGTCTGCAACTTTGGACGCCCAAAAGTTTCAGCGCTACTTCAACGACGCTCCCTTACTCGCAGTTCCGGGACGAACCCACCCTGTCGAAATCTTCTATACGCCCGAACCCGAACAGGACTATGTTGAAGCTGCCATACGAACAGTTCTCCAAATCCACGCTACCGAGCCCGAAGGGGACATTCTGCTGTTTTTAACTGGTGAAGAGGAGATTGAAGATGCCGCTAGAAAGATATCACTCGAAGCCGACGAAATGACAAGAGAAGCTGATGCTGGCCCAATGAAAGTCTATTCTCTGTATGGAAGTCTTCCGCCGCACATGCAACAACGGATTTTTGAGCCAGCCCCGAGTCCACGCAGGCCTGGTGGCCGCCCTGGTCGCAAGGTCATTGTGTCCACCAACATTGCTGAAACCTCTCTTACCATTGACGGTATCGTCTACGTCGTGGATCCAGGTTTCTCCAAACAGAAAGTTTACAATCCTCGTATCCGGGTTGAATCTCTATTGGTCTCGCCAATCTCCAAGGCGTCTGCCCAGCAAAGAGCTGGTCGTGCTGGTCGTACCCGTCCTGGAAAATGCTTCCGTTTATATACCGAGGCTGCATTCAAAAAGGAGCTTATCGACCAGACGTATCCTGAGATCTTAAGATCTAACCTCTCCTCCACTGTTCTTGAGCTCAAAAAGCTGGGCATCGATGACTTGGTTCATTTCGATCTTATGGACCCCCCTGCGCCAGAAACGTTGATGCGAGCTTTGGAAGAGCTCAATTACTTGGCCTGTCTCGATGACGACGGAAATTTGACGACATTGGGTCGTCTGGCATCTGAATTTCCTCTTGATCCCGCCCTTGCAGTGATGCTCGTCACTTCTCCTGAATTCTACTGTTCCAACGAAATCCTCTCTATAACTGCTCTTCTCTCCGTGCCGCAAGTTTTCGTTCGTCCACATGCACAAAGGAAACGCGCCGACGAGATGAAGAATCTTTTTGCTCATCCCGATGGAGACCATCTGACGCTACTGAACGTATATCACGCCTTCAAAGGTCCAGATGCTCAACAGGACCCGAAACAGTGGTGTCACGACCACTTTCTCTCCCTCCGCTCTCTTCAATCCGCAGACAACGTCCGTCTTCAACTTCAGCGCATCATGGAACGCGAAGAAATTGACCTTGTCTCTACACCGTTTGAAGACAAGAAATACTACGAGAACATTCGCCGTGCTCTAGTATCCGGGTTTTTCATGCAAGTGGCCAAGAAGGAAAGTACAGGGAAGAGTATGTACACCACCGTGAAGGATAATCAGCATGTTCTTCTACATCCAAGTACTGTTCTCAGCCACGATGCCGAGTGGGTTCTCTACAATGAATTCGTCCTCACAACGAAGAACTACATCCGGACTGTGACGGCGGTCAAAGCTGAATGGCTCCTGGTAGGTTTCTTCCTAACCTTTCCTCATGTTTCCTCGAAATTAAAAGTACTAATAATAATTTCTACAGGAAATTTCACCTACCTACTACGACGTATCGAGCTTTCCCAAGGGAGATATTCGTTCTGCTCTTTTGCGTGCGAGCGAGAGGCTTGCGCGCAAAGAGAAAATGCGAGGTGGTCGATAGACTTTTTTTTTTTTTGAAAGAGCAGCGACTTGAAATTATAGATTATTTGTCATAAATTTTTTGTCTGTAAATACCGTCTCTTCATGACGTGGCTGAATAAGAGCTCCTACATTAAGTGCAATCGCGACGCAGTAATTTATGTAAACGTTATCATTATGAGTACAGACAAGCATTGTGTACAAGAGTGGCTGAAAAAAGAACCACGGGTCTGAGATGAAGCATGAAAATGGCATGCCTTCTGGACTATCGATTATCTTCTGTGAAACCGTCTCTTCCCTCCGATAAGCTCAGCTTATCTATACGTTGATGCAAATATTCCAGCTGCGAGCGAAGATTCTTGATCTTTGCTGAGGATTCAATATTATAGGCCGCTGTTTTGTTCGATGGTGTGGGCTTGTTGCCGCGGGTGTCGGACTGTAGTTTGACGTATCTTGAGCTCGCTGGAGTGCGTCGAGACTCGTCAATTATTTCCGAAGTGAGAGTCGAAACGAAATCATCGACATCATCATAATCACCATGACCAGTCACTTTGTGCTGCAGATCAATTATCTTCGCGGCAGTGAGGTCTGCAAAGCGTGCGCATTTCTCTTGGGTTGGGTTGTGCTGTTGCAGCGTGAATTCCTTTTCTAATCGTCTTTGTGCTGCTCTACACTTATTGTAAGTGCCAAGTAGATAGTTCAGGTCAGACCTTTCCGATACATTGACCGAGGCGCAATCAAAGCCGCTTTGTACCGCAGCGTCGATCAACGTCTTTGCAAGACTCGGCCTTTCACAACGATCGCAAAAGTCGGCCATACACAGAACCAGTCTCGCGATACGGTCTTGCTCAAATTCGGATGATGAAACCATATAATTGACGGCTCGGATCAGAGCGGATAGTCCGCTCTCAAAATCATTTCGATCAGAATAAAATCTCAAGAATGCCGTCAGAGTTTCCAGGTTGTCGACGAACCCATGCGCTCGAGCTAGCTGCATGTAAGCATCTGCTCGCTCGGGTTGATCGAATCGAAGGGTTGCAGTGATGACATTCGTTATGAGAACGGGGCTAAAACTACCCATCGGGGGCGCCGTGATGGTGATGCCATTCACAGTTTTCTTGACCCATGTCGTCCGTAAATTCACGGCATAGCCTCCTTCACCCCGTAACATCTGGAGGAACAGGTCAAAGTCTTTCAAATTCTTCGTCTTTCGGAAATGTGAAATTATGGCGGTTATCAGCGGCGTACTCATTTTGAACAAATTTGGTAACAAGCATTTTATAACCAAATCTGCTAAATCATTCTGGTTCCACCGACTGAACGCATTAATAAGCAATGAGAATGCGACGGGCCGGTCAGGGTCTTCGCACGACAACAAATTGTCCGATATCTGCATCAGCAGCTGTTGGAGAGACATTTTGCCCTGGGTGTAACGCTCAATGTCACGCCTTAGAAGATTGTCGTATTGTTCTCTGTGATCACGCATCGCCTCTAATTCTTCGATGCCGATGTTTTGCATAAGATCATCGTACTTGGAATTCCGGATATACTTCAACGAGTATAGGCGGCGTCTTACTCCCCGCAGACGATTCAATAACGCACTGGCAGATCCTTCAGAGACCTCGTCCAGCCGATATTCTACCGGCAAGCCAGAGTAATCATGGGCCACAGTCGGTCTCAACATGAATCTATATACCAGTTGCTGAACGGCCAATTTTTGTATTGCCCGTATACGAATAATACTTGCCCGCTCCCAGACAAAATCTGGCTCTGGTCGAGGGATCGGGCTGTTCAAATTTGGAAAATTATCTTCTGAAGTCTCGGGACTGAGTTTGTTATATTCCGCATCCGGGTTTGCATCTCGATTGCCTTCATTCATTACTGACTCGTTATTCGGCGTTGATTCACTGTTGTGTAATCCTTGAATATTTGACGAATTTGACGAATTTGTCGCATTTGAATCGTTCACGTGCCAATCATTGATCTCTAACTCTTCCTCGGTGGTGCTGTATTTCGACCGCGTCTTAGTACTGAAAGCGCGATTTGCAAGCAATTGTGCATTCCTCGCTTCACCCGATCCTACGGGGGACCCAGCACGGTAAGAAGATCGTGCCTGTATGGCGGCACTAGAGGATGACCGGGATTTTCGAGCAGACAGAGATTCAAGTAAGCGTCGTTCTTCATCCATCAATTCGTCGATCTCTTCCTGAACTGCTGCAATTTTATCGTCCCATTCCTGTCGGCGTTTCCGCTTCGCTAGGGCGTCTGCGATTGTGGCACCTGCAAAGATGCTGCCGTATAGAGCTGTGACAGCATTCGCTGTCCGGAGCCCGCGACGACTGCCCGCTGTAGTAGGGCGAGTAGCAACTCCATTGACATAGGTCCTCAAGCAAGCTCTGCATCGGCAGCTTGAGGACGGTAGCCGAGCGACTCGGGACAAAAAGCCGTGCATTATCTCATTTTTCAACAGGGGGTAATTGGTCAAGTAGTCATTTCGTCTATAATTGATAGTTTCTCAACTTTAATTCACAGACTGCTGAAGTTGGCCGATCATCTGGACAGAGCGAGCGGTTCTTCACGATTGTAAGTCAAGTCAATTGAGTGAGTGCAATTGCGGAAGTTCAATTTTACTAGACCGGAAGTGACAGTCTTGGTCGGAGTGCAAACAATGCAAACATCTGCATATCCGAAATACTGCTGCATCATTAGGGGACCAAAATTCATCAATTTACTTCGAGCACTGGAATGAAGAGCTACGCTGGCGTTCATTAATTATTTCTTTTTCTCCCTTTCTTTCTTTTGGGTCCTGGGAATATTATTGGAGTTTCATAGAAGGAGCCGGGCAATACCAGACTACTACATACAACATGCGCGCTGCAGTCCTTACGTTGCTTGCATTTAGCGCCGTCGCATTTGGTCACGGACATCACGATGATGAGAATGCACCAGTAGAGACTGATTGGGCCACGAGGCATATGCGAGGTATGCATATTTTTTCTCGAGCGATTGGCATTTTACTAATTGCATATTTTTGAATACTCCAGAGGAGCATCACATTGACTCGTTCGACGCCGGCTCATTCTTCGCTCTTCACGACTTTGATAATTCAGGGGACTGGGGGAGCGACGAGATCATGAAGACTTACGGCCTCTTCGACTCGTCGAATGCGCACCTTAGCATGGATCAGAAAAATGCGGTAGTAAATGAGGTCTTGAGACTATTCAATCCTTCTGGAACGGGGTCAATCTCGCTTGACGAATGGAGGACTCAGAGCCAGGCTGGTGTCAGATTGCCCGATTTCGGGTACGGCCCCGGTCACCACGGTGATCTTGAATATGAATATGAAATCCATCATTACGAGAAATTCCACGGTGACGATGCGACGGAGGAGGAATTGACTCATCCGGAGGATATTGAGCATTTCAGACTGCATGATGAGATGGAGCGGGCCGAGGAGCGCTTGCAGCAGCTGGAGAGCATGCAGATTGTTGAAGCAAATATCCCGGGGAAGTTCCTTCGCAGGCTATGATGTAGCCCAGCTGTTTATATTAGATGTTGTATATAATGATAATGGGATCGGTCCGCTGGGTGGTGCATGAATGTCAATCTATCGAGTACATCTGCCAGCCTTTCTCCCGAGTTGCAAATACATTCGATTCAAGGCTGTTCATTCTGCGAGGAGAACCACTCATCTCTTTTTGAAGTCAACCTGGATGTCAAAGACACAATGCATTACACCAGGCGCATAAGTCTTGACTTTTTCGACATGGTCACAAGCCACTGACAAATTTTCTGTGTCGCTGCCGTCCAAATGGCTAGCCAATTGGGAATACTCGTTTTCGATCTGCTTTGCCTTGGTCTCGATCTCAGAAACATCCACGTTCTCATGGACATGAGCCCATCCGCCATAATTTCTGTCGAGTAGCTGTAATGAGGCTTTCCACGTTGGTTGTGAGGATGGCAACAAGCCTAGATTGACATGTCTGATAGCAGTCCACAGGCCTCTTCTTCGGAGTTCGGGTTGCATTCTGTTCAATATTCCGGGTGCAGATTGATTGTCGCCTTGGAATATGACGACGCGAATGTCGTCTGTTAGCCCATTTAGCAACTCTGCAAGATCCTTGTCGTCCAGGACTGAAGGCAACGATCCATTGCTCTCACTGTGCGACAAGCGAACCACCTTGCACTGCCATCCATTCTCAAGACATCCACGCCGTAAGCCCTCGACGGACCATGTATTAAGCTCCCAGCCCCAGACTCGTCGTACGCCTCTTTTCAAGTACGAGAAAACAAAATACCCTATTCCTGCGTAGAGATCAACGACACTGATATCGTGTATTGTCTGGGGCGATAGCGAGGACCTGTCCAGACCCGTGAATCGTCCTTCAAGGCCCAGAATGCGAGCCTTCTCGGTTATATTACCTCTTGAAAACATCGTATAAAGTGGCGCCCAGTATTGAACAATCCCTCCGTTCTGTATCGAATGTACCCAGAACGCTTGGTCGAAATCTCGCTGACTGGGACTGTGATGAGCATCGAGTAACTCTCCAAAATCCCCGTATAGTGGTGTTAGGCCATTTGGACTGCGCATGTGATTTTCATGGCCACAAGCAGTTGTTAATTGAATTGGCGCATTGATAGCGATATGAGTTACTGGTTGGCCTGACTTGGTAAACGCCTCTGCAATGGAAGCGTACAGAATCTGCCGGTCTGTCTCGGAGAGGGCAGAGTAGCATGCAGCCCAGTCGTGTGGTGTACTGAACACGTTGGCAGACAAAAGAAGCATAGGAGGATAGAATGTAAATCGTTTTGGCAGTCCGGAGATGCATGTGTGTGTCGCGGATAGGTTCCTGGATTGATTTTCGTGCAGGAATTGCTGGATTCCTCGTTGTAGTGGATTCATCGAGAATCTCTTTTTCTTCTTGCCATCCATGTCTCTTGCATTCTCCCTTTGGGAATGCACCAGATGCCTTGAAGGGCTTTGCGTCTCCATGGTTTGTCCAGCGTGAGGACCCCAGGTCGGACCAGAGTATGACTATCTTGTGAAGCTTAGCTTCTGGTCGTCATGGTTTAGTCGATTTCAGCCAATAATTCCATTTCATGTACACAATATCAGCTTATCCAGGCGAATAATCCGGAAGACAACAAAATTTTGAAGTTCGAATCATGATGTGAGAGTTGGCAGTTGCGGAGGAAAGCAGCACTTGTAACCGCCTCTTTTTTTTCTGACCGCGCCTGATTACGTGACCTTGCTTACCTACGCTGCTTGCTTGATGAACTGATTTCCACGCCACATCTCTCTGAATATCGTTATTCTGAAACTGTAAACCCTTTTTTTCCCTTTTGACTACTTGTCCAACTGATTATTACTTTGGAATGTACTGGAAGACTTCATCGAATGAATATAATACATGCTGGCTTGCTTTCTATGGTGTGTATAGTACACGAAAGGCATCAATTAAACCTTTCCGACATCAGAATCTTCTATATCTCCGGTTCACGTTTCCTGCTCCTGCTCCCAGCCTCAAGAGTATTATATGTCCATTGATAGCTGCCCAGGAAGATTGCACCACCGAGCGCAATTGCGGTCGTACGAGGGCCGATGCCTCTCCAAAGAGCGCCCGATCCTTCCTCCCTGAGAATTCGACGCACAACGTCCGACACGCGAATATGGCTCGAATTACCCTCTCCGCGGCGAGCAAGCATGACCCTCGTCTTGATGACGTCCAACGGCGTCGTCAATCCTGCTGCAATACCACCAGCGATGCTCCCGAACACGGCACTCGGCGCAGCCGCTATGTGACCAGAGGCTGCTGCATGATCAGGATCGGTTTGAAGATGGGCCGATCTGCTACTCGTCCACATCGCGTACCTACTTTTCATCGCCTCCCACATGGTGAATTGCAAAATCGTAAAAGGGATCTCTCGCGCAATTGTGATTCCCGTCCCTCTATACAGCTCCCGAATCATGTGTAGATAGCCTGCTCCATCGTGTCTTAGGGATAGAATATCCGTCAGCGCCCGCAATGAGGATCCGCCGAAAAGCCCGGCCTGCGCGCGCTGCTTGATGACTTCGGTGGGGACCCGGACAATACACGCTGCAATTTCACCCATTGTCGACGCTGTGGAGTGCGCGATGAACGTCTGAGTCTTTGACGCAGTTTGTACATCAGCAGCGGGAAGTAACGATCGTTTAATGCCGTCGTAGGTAATGAAGAAGAATGCAGCGGAGGGAGCAGAGCCAAATAGCACAGACGGTAGACCGGCGTATATGCCGCGCACAATCTGGCGCAAGGCAGGTGGCTTCACGGTGGTAGTTCCGGAAGTAGGAAGCGCTTTGTCAGCGGCGACTGGGACATTGCGACGTGCTTTCTGAAGACGAGTCTTGACGGTATCGAGAGGGTACAAGGAAAGGTCCACTGTGAAGCCCGCCACAGCACCCGCCTAGGATTATAGCTTGAGCGTTAGCTATCTCAGCGGCAGATCTTCGCAGAATCCAATCAGTATACATACGTAAAGAGACCTCCTCCATGGTGAGGCAACCAATGGCTCTTGACCGTCCTGAGTTACCGCCATTAAAAACAAAATCGTCTGGTCTGGTTCGGGACGGAATTTTTGATCGGAGAGAGAGGGCAAAAAAGTGGGAAGGCTTTGGCTACCTCGGCATCATATTCGATCAAAAGTCTGAAGAAACATAAGACAGTAAAAGAATCTCCAGGTATTGACCTATTGTCGAGCCGGGCTTCTTGCTTGTTTTTTCCCTCGATCGCGTGAGGGTGAATTTTGGAGATGCGGAGCTCAAGAGTACGAAGTAAAAACATAATATCGGTAGCTGTCGCTTTAGCTAGTTGAAATTAGGGTTAGGGTTAAGAATCCAAATAAAGAAGAGAGCACAAAACATGAAGGTCTGCATGTAGTGGAACACTCAAATAGTTTTTAGAAATAGTCATAGTTGTGATAGTCTGCATCGTGGAATTTAATGCATTTTAGAGAATTTGGTAGTAAAGTTTCATCGCTAGAGAATTGATGGAATGCGATATACATTGTATTCTGAAATACCTAGTGTACTGATGGCCAACCACGACAATAGTCTTCTAAGATTTCGAGGAGGCTGGCCAATGCTTAGTCGCTCAGTCGCAAACTGTAAGTTCTATGCTCTGAGGTTGCCTGTGCCATGCTTATAGGGCCTGAAGAAGATTTGATTCGGGTTCGGCCAGATTTGGGAGCGGGGGTATATCTAGTATACGCAGCGGCTCGGGATCCAATCTACGGCTAAATCATAATCCAGTTAAGTACTTGTATACTTGAAGAAAGAAATTGGGAAACGGGCCTGTACTGACAATGAGTATTTTTGAGTGTTATATAAGGCCTGGCAGATCGGAGCTTTCTGTTCCATATCGGCCTTTGAGAGCGGAGCCAAAGCTTGTAGTAACATACTATGGAAATTCCCATCTTTACCTTCGGTGATCCATTGGCTGACGAATTCGAGCAACCGAGGATAAAATCCTGCACTCTCCCAGTCTAAGAGATAGACAGTACCGTCATCCTGCCAGATCAGATTCCTGGGGGCGATATCAAGATGGCAAAGAATGAATTTGGAGTTCTGAAGAGTAACGCGTCCCAAGCCTTGAGCTGGGAAAAGCCTGCTATTAAACCAGTCTTCAATGTCGGATAGAGTCCTGATAAAGAGATCATTTGTCTCCGGCCAGAGGAGGCCTGTTGATGGACCTCCACCAAGACTACCTGCAGTATTGTTTGTGATGGTGCTGAAATGCTGAAGAATAGCAGCCACTCTTTCAATTTGGAGTCTGGTGAGTGACTGGTGGATTTCACCCTGAATATATTCCATGACTATATATCCCCGCCCCTCGTTGTCACTGAAAAATCGGTGTACTCGGGGAATTCTCACGATTTGAGCATCCACAAGCTCCAGTGCCCTCTGTTGACTGACTGCCTCATAATATGAAACGCCTCGGCCGAACTTGACTACTTGTGTCTCGGAGATTCTGACCACTCGGTTGCCATATTTCCCATCTCCAAGAAGTTGACTCTCATCGCAAGATAGACAATATTCGATCACTTCATCATCTGATAGCTCACGTTCGAGCATAGTAGCAAGAGATTAAATGGTGATTAGAAGAGTTAATAAAAACCGATTTCACTTGAAGAGCTTGAGATGTAGTTACAGTAACTAGGTAGGATGCACACAGTCAGAGGGGTACGTGATTCCAAGACTGCACGGGGTCGCCCAGACACCCAATTGATTTGCCGAGGGGATTGCCCCATACGATAAAGATATTGAAGAGGTCCCCACAGCTGGTTAGAAGCGCCTGAGTGACTGGGATATCCCAATGATGAAGGGCTGAATCAGTCAGGCCGTAGTTGAGATTAAACCAGTCGAGATGGCCTTCAGTTACGCCATATTCTGTGGCCATGTTTGCTCGGACAGACCCGCCACCCTGAAGAAGAAGATAGATAGACCAGTGATTGTCAGATTGGTCAAGAGCTGGGCCAATATGAACGACAAGTCGAATGGCCTCAATGCGTCGGGTGTCCTGCTGGGCTTGGTCTGGAGTTAGGGGCGCCATGGTTTGGTTAGTCCAGAAAAGAAAAGTGACTTAGAAAGGATTGCCGTTTCTAATTCTAATGAAAAATTTGGCGGTATATATACCGTATGTCCCACGAAAGTCCCTAAGCACGCTGAACAGTTCCTAGACACTGGCGTATCCGCAAGGAACCCGTTAGAGTGTCTTGTCCCTTAAATGAAATGAATTATCAGAATATAGGTTGTATGCTTGTAGCGCTTACCTAGTCATAAGCGCTTGTCATTCTTTTAGCAACTAATCAGAGGGCACACCTCGTTCTGTTGATTGCGTACCCGGGCATTAATCTACTTCATTTGCTTGCTTTTAATAGCAATTCATGTTGGCATCACCGTGGAGCTGCCTGTTGTTCTGTATAGACTAACACTTCTGTGCTAGATGATCAAAATCAGCCTTGGCAACCAGTAGGCCATGAAGATGTCTAAAACACTGGACCATTGATCTGGCCACACATTCAAAGCTATGGATGATGGGCTCTTATCTTTCCATGGACAAATGCACTGTCGATATATGTTAAACTGCCGCGTTTCCTTTCTCAGGCGACTGCAGAGCGCTACCAAAGACGAAGGCGCCAAACTTGTAAATTCAATTGGCATGCAGATATGAGTGTATGTCTAGAAGTAGACTACCAGACTACGACGAATCACTGACATGTTGAATCATCAATCATGAGTCAAGATAGTCGCCGCTGTTATTTATAATCAGCTTTCATCTCTGCAATGATTGGCTGTTGCTTGCTCATGCTGCCTGGCGAGGCAACCATCCAATTGCTGATTGAGGTACCAATGGCCGTGTTTCAAACTGCCCAGTCACTCTATAAATGGAAGTGTGCTTCTAAACACAGTCTACAGTCGCTTATCCAAAGTAGTTTACTGCTGGCACCGTTTCGCGGAGCATAGCAACAGCAGCTTAGGTAGGTAGTCAATGACTTTCTAGTCTCGTCAATGCAGTGATCTAAATCTAGGTACTTAGGAAAAATCGAAGCAACAATGCACATCCCCCAAAAAGAAAACATCCGTGGATATTGATGGAAGTATAAGCAATGAAAATATTTTTACTTGTATAATGATCTATAAATTTTAATCAGGTTGGTCGATCATGCAGACAAGGCTTGAAAAACGGGAAATAACGCCGCCATACAAGGATATCAAAAGACACAAATACTATGCTTCCATGAACCATAGCACTCGACAGCAACTAATCTATCAGAGTAAAAGGCGCAGAAGCTAGATGTGAAAAGAAAAGAGCCGTTGACTGAATTGAAGATACGGTTGCATGGTTCATCGAGAAGCCACTGCACTATCCCGCTAACGCCATATCGCCCAAGACACGAGAAGACAGCGATGTCATGCAGACGGCACCGTAGAACGCCACGCCGGATCGAATCGAGTCGATGGGAAGACAGCACACTACTTGCCCTTGCTGGTAACAGCTGCACTCGACGACGGAGGTTCTAATATGTGCGTATGATTCTTGGCCTTGATGACCACTCCCAGATCATCCTGTCGACAGGCCTGAACAAGCTGAATCCAATCATCCGTCAAGATTTCATCGAGCGTTGCTCGCTCTTTAGGATTCACTTTCAGCATGCGGCCAATGATATACCGGGATTCTCGAGGGAGAATTCTTAGTAAACGCCACGGTCCTTTGATGACCTCCTGGCGTTGTCCAGTGCTTGAGCCCGTAGGTAATGGTGGTGCCTCCTTACTCGTAGTCTCTCGAGACTTGGGCTTATCAACTACATCGCTCGTCGCCTGCGAATGTGACGGGTTTTGTGAAGGAGGAGCCTCCTGTGATGCCGGCGGTTGTGACTGCTGTGTCGGAGTAGGGCTCGTCTTGGCCGAAGCGACTGCTGACGGTTCATCGTGAGTGACAGGCTCTGATCGTGGAATCTGATTCTGATGGCTTCCGTGACGGTGATGGTGTCTGTGATGACCCTGTTGCGAGCCATCAGGGTTGGCCTCAATCGCCATAGAGGGGAGGTCGGCAGTGGACTTGGGACGTTCGGTTCGTCGTGGATGAGAATCAGGAACGGGAGTGCCGGGAGTAGGTGGCGAAACAAATAGTTTGTAGGAATTGTCTGTCACGCGAGGTTGCTTCCATGGGAAACGTCGGAGAGTCATGCAGCAAAATATTATAGCCAGGGACCATATATCTGTGGGTCTGGGGTCGTATTTTTTCTCGTCATAAACCTCAGGTGCAAGATAAGGATCCGATCCAACGATGCCTGCTATCTGGTTAGAACTCTGTGACGCCTGGTCAAAAGAGGGATGCAGAATTGATATTTCTTACCTGACGCGAGCACAATGTCGTTTTCGAATGGATACCGAAAAACGACAGCACTCCCAAAATCGATAAGCTTCATTATGCCGTGCTCGTTGACAACAACATTATCCAGTTTTAAATCTCGGTGGGCCAGGCCCATTGCATGTAGATACGACACTCCGCTCAGAATCTGTTTGAACGAACAGGCAATTTCCTCCTTGCTCATCTTGCCCGTCATCACAACAGCAAACAGATCATATGGTGCGTACTCCATCACCTCGTACCAATGTCCTGCATCTTGAATGATATCGAGTGTTTCAATGATATTTCCATGATGTAACGTGGAGCCGATACAAAATTCGGCGGTGACCTTCTTGGCGTATTCTTTTTCTGTTTCCCAGGTATGGCGATCACGGAATTGTTTCACTGCAAACGTAACACCGTCACTGCTTCGCTTCAGCAGCCGCACGGAACCCCCTGCACCGGAACCGAGGACTCGGCCCAGCTTTCCGTACTTGGATTGTAAACCATGATCATCAGCAAATGGAACACTAGTCGGAGCCACTTGGTGCGTGTTGACTTTTTCGCTAGAGCTTGATCGGGTGGATTTCTTCGAGGCCGCAGAGGGTGATTCGCCCCGTTTGCTTTTATGGCCCATGCGGAAAAATCTTTTGAGCTCAACCATTGAGCCGTGGCTCTTGCCGTCCAGACTTTCCTGATGACGGTGTCCATGGTCTTTCTTGTTGCTGCTAAAGAAGGAGGATCGTTTATCGACTGACTTGAGGTCACTGGTGCTACCGGAGCTGGTGCCACCATTCGCATTATACGAGCTCGTGGGATGGTGGTGAGATCTGCGCTTTGAATCGATTCCACTGAAAATGAACCTTTGATCGAGCTGTGAAAGATTTCGGTTCGGGAGGGGCCGCTTGTTCCGGGCGTACGGATCATTCGGCTCACCGATCGGAGTCATAGTGCCAGAAGCTCCTCCTGGAGGTGTAGACCAGCCATACTCGTGCTTTGGCGTTGTTGGTGGGCTTTCGTCTTGCGGACTGCCGTCCACGGGGGAAGCGATAAAAAACGGCGCTCTTGCTTTCTCACGGTCTCGGGCGGAAGCGGATAGATAGCTTCCTGTGTGAGCAGCCTGATCATTATTTGTGTCGGATGAGCTCGGTCGTGAGGATGGGGCAACTGCTGGAGCTATTGATGGCACCGTGGGGTTGGCAGAACTGGAGACAGAAACAGGGTCTGACGAAGGTGGAGTGATGGAGTTGGAATCAGTTTTCTTGGCTGTTTGTCCGGCAGCTGAAGTGCCAACATCTCCGGGCTTACTCTCGCGCGAATGCGTCGCAGCAGGCGTCAACGGAGGTGACTGCATGAGAGATGCAGCAGGAGTTATGCGTGGTGAATTGTTGCCCGACGCAGTATTGTCTTGCGAGGCACTTAGACTGGAAGTGTCTCGAGAATTGACCTATATAGAGTGTGGTATAACATATCAGCAAACAAGCCCCGAATATAATCGACGGGAACGCATGGTAAGCCGCAGAATTGCTGCTATTCGGGGGTGAGAACAAGAGCTATGCGATGAGAATCCCGTTGATTTCCAAAAAAGGAAAAAAAAATATTGCACAGGGGTTGAAAGGTTGAAACACATACTCTCGAGGGAGGTAGAGACACAGGCTCGAAAGCGAAATGACGTAGTCGCGACTCTTGTAAGCGAGTGTCTTGTAGATTGAGCGCAAGCGACCGAATCTCGTCCTTGGTATGAAGAGTTTCCCAATCGGGAGAATCTGCAGCATTCTGTTGCGCTTTTTCCGACGTTGACGACTGGAGAGACGGATCTGGTTCGATTTCCTGATTGACCGATGCAAAGCGCACAGCATGTGGCTGCGCCGGGTTGGGGTTAGCCTGCTCGCTTAAAGCATGCGTGGACGAGAAGTCTTGTGGTTGCTGGTCGGGCTGCGACTTGCACGATGCTGTTGTATCTGAGTGGAAATTGGAGTTAGCTTAGTGAATGTATGAGTTGGAAGCATGAGTCACGAAAAATCCAAGACGCTTCTTTTTTTTTTTCTCTCTTTTTATTTCTCATCTTATTTTCCGCCCTCTTCACAGACTTTTAAATTTTTTTTTTCCCCCTTCGTTTTTCTTTTTTCACTAGACGCAGAAATTGACGTTGACACATACCTGACGTTGCCGTCATTCCATTGGCGTTTCGGTGGGGTACGGAAACGGCGGGCTGAGGGCTCGCCATGAGCCTTGATTTCCCTGTTCGACAATCTTTCTCAAGTCGGATAGATGACAGATAATATGCAGGCGCTGTGTATGCTGCAGAGTTGGTCGATAATGAACATGCAGCACCCCCGCCTGACTTCCTCTGTTGTTCTACTGAAACGAGAATAATGGGCTGGCTCGTGCAGCCAGCGAACAATGTCGATTGATGCGTAGTTGAATCTTGCGAGTAATCCTCCGAGGAAACCAATGACGGACAAGCTGATATGCAAGAAGTGAGGGATAGTAGGCGCACAGCAGTAAGCAATGCTCTGATCGGATTTGCAACTGGCACTCAGAACGTGGTCGGTGAGACCCTACAGGGAGAAGAACGTGGAGGGAAAGTTTTCGGGTCTCTTTTTCTCGTGGCTTTTACGTTTCCGAGGGTTTCTCACGATGGTCAGACAGCAGCCAGCGGACTAGCTGCAGTGACAGATAAGCGAGAATGGGAAACGATGGGATCCGGAGTCAGCTCCAGTAGATGAGGAGAATATTTGCAGAAGGCGTCGAGGCGACTGAAGAAAGAATTCTGAACGAGAAGAGATTCTTTCCTGGTTTCTCGAAAGAAAAGGTGGGGAGGGGATGGTGACCCGCTCTGCAAGCCTGCTACCACTACAACTGCTACTTGGCCTAGGCACGTTACTTCTGAGCTACATAGTCCTACATAGCATTCAGTATGCAGGTCTAAGTATAGGTATTGATACCGGTATGTGACCGTATGACTGGCAGATGCCGGCAGTCCTGTCAGTTTCACCGAGCAGTCGGGATTACCGTTTGAGTGGCTTGACAGGGAAGATTTGTCCGTTGCCGGCAAGCCGAGTGCGGCGCTATGTATGTAATGGATGTTCCGCCGCCGTATGGTTTCACACAATACATGTACTTTTCACAGTATGTATCTGTTAGTCAGCACAAGCCAAGCACAAGTTAGTAAAATGTCTCCAACTTGAATCAAGGCAATACACCTAACCATCTATTCAGTGACTCGGATATTAATTCTAGAAATCAGCCGTCGTGTTACATCTCTTGGGATGGAGTCGGCTAAACTCGTCCTATGAAGTTCACCACTTCACCTCGTAAATAATTTACAGTACAGAGCCGACTACAGCTTCGTCGGTTTCAGCCGTCAATAGGCGTTCTAATCTTCATCCACGATGTCCCGGCGGGATGAATCGGATAGACCAGCGCCAATGACCTCTATGGCACTAACTTACTATATACTACATAAATATTACAGAAGTTACCCTGAGCGGTCTTTCGGAGATTCCTACCAGCGAACGGCGCAGCAAATGACATACCGCGTCTTCAAGAATTTCTGAAGGGGTTGTTACAATTGGCTATATGATTGATATCATTGCCGATGATTCATTGTGTTTCTGCCCAAGTACGTCAGAACAATTCTTCGATCAAATGAATGAATATGGATCGTGGGTAAAGAAGAGTTCTATAGATACGCACGTAACGGCGGCCGGAAGTAAACCTTGGAAGTACAAAATCCTCGGAAGTAGCAATTTGTTGCACGTGCCTGGCTTCACTTAGTTCTATTTGGCTGTGCGTTATTACTGACTAACTACTATGTACCTAGTAAGTAGTTCATCAATATGCTTACTACTTATAAGTCGTTACAGTATTAGCTTCTCGAGATTGTTTATATACATGTGGCTTCCAAGGTTCTAGATACTTACTCGAATGAGGTATGTCCTCACCTTACTACATACAAAGAATGATAGGGCATGATCAGAAAATACCATCGCTTCAAGATGGCTCGGACATTACAAGGACAGAATACCTAGGTATCGGCCCTCGGAAGCCTGTACGGAATCATCTAGGATAATGTACATTTTTAGTATATTATCAAATCTAAGAAAACCATCAGCGGGTGATTCTTCTGCATCAAACTAGTAACAAAAGTCTCTGCTCTTTCTAGGTAGAAACCTGAAGCTGGAGACTGGAGAACTGAATCTGTTCTCGGAGTGGAGTTGTCGGAAGAACGGATAGTTTTGTGACAGCAGCACATAACTTCAGATCCCAACCTGATTTGCAAAAATGTTCCCATAACTATAATACATCACTGTACAGAACTCTGCACAGATGTGAGTCCCCGAAAACGCCATGGCCTATGCAATCGATAAACGTAACAAATCACAATGCAAGAGCGTGATAGCAGCATCAGTTCACGACTTTGAGGCCAATGGACTTGGCCTGCGCGATAACGCTCTTGCACAACCCTTGCAAGCTCAGCCCGGAAAGTCGTAATTCCGATTGCTTGATTTTGGCAATCTCGTACACGTGTTTCAGGGTCACTGATCCGATCACCTCAGTCCCGGGATTTTGAGCTCCGCGAAGTCGACCTTTGCGCGGCTGTACTCCGGATGCCTGCAGTAAGAGCCATGAGGTAGTTGGTGTGCGCAGTTCGAAGGCAAAAGATCGATCGGGCCGGATGGTGATGAAAGCTGGAATTGGAGTGCCGGGTTCAAAATTTGCTGTTCGGGCATTGAACTCCTATTTATTATTTTTTTAGTGTCACATCCAAGTCGTAGAGAAAGAAGAAGAGAGACAATTTACCTTGCAAAAGTCCATACTTTTGACACCTTTACTTCCCAGTGCAGGTCCGACAGGGGGACTCGGGCTGGCCTGGCCGGCGCCGACGATGAGTTTGACGAACTGGTCCTTGGCGAGAACTTTTTTGGCCATTTTCTATTTGTATTTGTTCACTTTTCTTTTGCAATTGACGAGTAAATTGTCTCCCACCGATAGAATGGCGAAAAGAATTGTCCAAGGAGGCAAATACAGCACGAGATTGAAAGATGTTATCATTGCACAAAATGACAAGGAACTTTTCTTAGAGCACCAACCGAGAAATACACTAACCTATTTTGGTAAGATTCCCGGTTGATCGGTTTTTCCGATTGCGATCTGACTAAAAGCTGGCTAGACTAAAAATGGAAGAGTTCAAGCTCTCTGATTGGTCACTCTCACCGTGCCAAGCGAACGTCATCTCGAGTTAATTAAGTAATCAATAAGTTCGAGATGATGATCTAATCGCTTTCGTCTTGTTATATAAAAATCATCATCAAGTTTAAACTCGCCTTCTTTCACTTCCATCCATCTCCCATCAAAATATCTCTCATAATTGGCTCGTTGCGGCGTTCAGTTGCCGAACTATCGATATAGCGCGCCCGGCGGACCATAGCGGCCTGGCGAATCTACTGATCGTCTCTTTGGCGGCTACGCATTGGCTCTTCCGTCACGACTAGCTCGTTGTCAGTCCCGCTCTTCTGTTCGGGATTTTGTTAACACAGCTCAGCGCTCTCAGTAATTTTCCTTGTCTACACATCCCTTGCAGACTCAGTTCTCGATACAATTCTGCCGCTACAACTGATAAGACATACCTTGTGTTTGTTATTGATTATTTTCATCGAACGATAAACACCACCGCGGACATTCTCCCCGCATCCCCGCCATCATGAACTGGCTGAAGCAGACGTACGAATATTTACCCCCCTTGAAATTTTGATATCGGTTCAAGTTTGACTAGACCAAGTTGGTGGCTTGATTGCTGACGAGAAGCTTTATACGGTAGTTTGGCCAATGTGGCTGGAACCCAGGAACCGATCTACGGCCCTGACGCTATTCAACCCGTCACCAAGCAAGCAGAAAAGACCCCTTATACGGAGCTGAAGAAAGAGGATCTCAAATGGCGGGCACCTCAATATACCTCTGTCGAGACTCAAACCTTTTATGCGATGGCCGACGACGGCACATTGGCTTGGGTCCAGGTGATTTACAACAACATTGCGTAAGCCTCCATCTCACCTATGCGAAGTGAAGAAAATAGATCACTGTCGGGTTGAGAAATATCCTAATGTGCGTGTCAAGTGGTCTTCATACAACTTGCCAATTCAATACCAAGATCTACTCGCTTGACGGCAGCTCACCTCACCTCTGGCACTCCGACACTCTTTCAAACCATCTGTTCGACCCGGATATGTATTCGTTCGGAGCAGACAATCTGGCCCTGACACTCAACGAGGCAGGTGACGCTTACACGATCAAGTCGGCTGTCAACGAGAACAGTCTCGTCAACCTGACATTTAGTCGCAAAGCTCCCGGTGTTGTCATAGGCGAAAACGGAACTTCCTACTTCGGTACAGACCCTGCTAATCCTTGGGGGTCTATGTCGCATGCCTTCTGGCCTCGTTGTCTTGTTGAGGGAACCATCACCACAAAAGAGAAAACATACGATCTCAAAGGTCTTGGCTTTTATTCTTTTGCTCTTCAAGGCATGAAGCCACATCATGCTGGTATGTCTAGAATTCTTTTGATGCTTTTGAGCAGCCATGAGCTTTCTTGCTGACTTGTCGCAGCTTCCCGCTGGAATTTCGTCAATTTCCAAGGACCGTCATATTCAGCCTGGATGATGGAGTTCACAACCCCTCCTTCTTATGGATCCACTGTCGTAAATGTCGGCGGTGTCGTGAAGGACGATAAGATACTTTATGCAGGGTCGACCAACTCGGCAACACATTTGGAGGCACACACTGATTCTGACAACGACTGGCCCGAGCCCAAGAGCATCAACTTCACCTGGGACGGAAAGGGTAAGGAAGGAGAGCCGGTCCATGCCGTGTTGGAAGGCTCTCTTGGCAAGAAGCTCGACAGAATTGATGTCATGTATGAGCTTCCTGGCTTTGTCAAGTCGTTTGTTGGCAGTGTCTCTGGCGCTCGGCCCTATATCTACCAAGTCAGTAATCCGATCCGACCCTTCAATCATGCTGTAGGCTTTTTTAATACATCACTCTGCTGACTCTGTTGATAGTACTCACCTCAGGACAAGCTCACGCTCAAGGTCAAGGAAGGCGAAGTCGAGCACGCCGAACAAGGCAGCATGTTTTCTGAGGCAACCTTCATTTCATAGATATGCTCAAGAGTCTCACTCAGCCTGTATTGGCTATGACTCGTACTAAATATATGATGACAATTCTTGGCTTCCTTCCACTCGCTTACCGGCGTTTGTGGGGTTTCCTTGGATGAGGTCTCAGAAATGGGACGTGCTTTTCCCTCATGACTCTCTCTATATCGTTAGCTACTATAATCATATAATATTTTGATGTGAATCATGCCCATTAATTTCCCCTCTTCAAACACTCGATACAAACACTTTTTAAGCGCCATGTTTCTCGGATCTCTTCTCTCATCCCTTCTCTTCTTTTACCTCATCTTTTATCTCATCTTTTATCTCATCCTCTATCTCTCACTTTATCTCATCTTCTACCGCTTCTTCTATCCCATATAATTCTATCCCATCTTTTATCTCTCCTTTTTTCTCTAGTCTCTCCCTTTCCCCTTCCAGCCTTCATAAACATCCGGCAACCACTCCCTCATCATCTTGGAATCACAATGCCTTCAAATTTGGGCCTCGGTCTCCGGGGGAGACGCAGGTATGCCACCACTGAACAACCCCCTGAAAAGCTTCACATGTGAAATAGCAGGCCTACTGACACGTTCCATCAAACCAGACATCGATTACTACGAGACAATGTCCTTGCAATAAGTGAGTCAACATTGAGCATTCAAGCTTGGAAGAAGCTACATTTTCGCTAAACGCCTCGCCTGGCTTCCGCCTCTCGCAGCCAAACCATCAATCCGGTTCGTGCTTACAAAAATGTGTTATTTGACGCGATTGTTCATAAAAAGATCAAACACTCACTTACATCTGACTAGCCGTCTCGCTCGTCGCGGAGGCGTAAAGAGAATGTCAGCGGAAATTTACCCTCACATGAGGGCGGTTCTGAAACAGAGACTTAATGAAGTGAGCACCGCCGTTCTGAAGAGACTTGGGGCATTTGTTGGCGTATGCACAAGCTAACAGTAATATATCAGATCATCAAGAACCTCGTGGTAGTACTTGAATCCTCCTCGACGCCAAGCAAGGAAAGAAAAGTATGGTTTCTTTTCTGGTCCCGTTATATGTCGTTGGGTAACTTATGTTATCGAAAGATGTTCATCCAGCTAACTGAATTCATGATAATTTATAGACCGTAACCACGATTGATGTACGTCGACTCAAACCCCCAATGGCATGATATATCAGATATGGATTCTGCGATACGTTGGAAGCGCAGAGACAATTGAGTTTTTAGAAAGCAGGCTAACGATTTATTCTGCGTCTCTTCGCTGCTGGTTGATGACAGGTTGTCTTTGTTTTGAATAGAGTGAGTCTCAATCAGTCTAATTGATCTTTTTCTTTGCTATATGAGTCCTTGGCTGACAGCGGAAAAAAGATGGGCAACCCGGTATACGGGTTTCATGCCGTGTGACTCCAATATGATCACAATTTTAATTACTTTTGGTATATCTCTCTTTGCCCCTGGCGCTGCTGTCAAATCTCATGGTCATAGCATAAATTTGCTAACATCGCGTATTAGGGAGTTATCACTGTTTGTCGAAAAAAAGCCTTAGGATTCTTATTTGTCTACTGTCACAACGACGTGAAAATGATTGACGATATGTACCTAGGTATTTTGTGTTTGATGACAGTCACCTTGGAAAAAGTACACTATTGGTACAGATAAAAAATTGACCTGATTTTTGAAACATAAATTATTTAAAGTGATGAATCTACTATCTAGATTGGGTATATAGGTATGTCCTGCATCAAGCAGACACATGAGAGTGTACTAGACACAAAAAAAAAGTCATCAAGTCATAAAAACGCATCGGTAAATCAGATGGCGTTGTAAGCAGACAGTTCGAAGTCAAGAACCTTCAGGAAAAGAAATTCGACCTCACTTCCTCCACTTCTCCTTCCCTTCTATAACCTCCTTTAGGCAGTCTTTGGCCTGTTCTTCTACCTTCTCGAATCCAGCGTTGAAAGGCCAGCACAAAGTTCGTAAGCCAGGTAAATGAGCGCTATGTAGGGATTCATCGGCAAAAATGGGCCCGTCGAGTCGTCGCACCCGGCAAATGGAGACAGCTGATTCTAAAAGACTCGCTCCTAAGCCTTGCTGTCGATGGCTTGCTTTGACGGTCCACGCACGAATGACGCCTGTCAAGCGACTGGAGGTTGCGCTGTTGCTGTGACGATGACGGAGAACCCGCATGCCGTTAGCGCTTGGTGCTCCTGACGACAGGGCGTTCGTGCGAGCAGTACGTAAAACCAGGACTCCTACGACCTGGTCGTGATCTTTGGTGATGAGAATTTCATCTTCGGGGGGCATTGAGTTGTGGTGAGAGTGAGAATGAGAATGTTTCGGTCCGCCAGCGGTACCATTATTATGATTACGAGATTGTTGTTGTTGTTGTTGCTGTTGTTGTGGTTGATTTTGATAGAGTCCCTCTCGCAGCCATGCGAGGTCTTGAATTGTTGTTGCAAGGGACTTGTACTTTCTCGTAGCTCTTTGCACGACAAAGAATGCTGTAAATAGAAGACCCGCTTCAATACAGCAAAGAATCATCGCCCTTTTGGCCGGTGCATGCAACGCACTGCGCGTAAGAATAACAAAGAGCAAAAAAGCCGGAACAGCCACAGCAGGGTGCAGGAAAATGCTTCGCATGGCACTGACTCGTTGCTCCTGGACACTCTCGGCAATCAATTGCAGAGCAGCTTGACGATCATTTTCAGTCGTAGCTTGGTAGATCCATGCTGCGGGTGCCGAAAAGGATGGTGCTGTAGATGAGGTAGTACATGTATCAGTTGGCGAAGGCGGATCTTCCAGATCGTCGGCGAACCCTGACAACAGCGTCGGGTCCTCACAATGCGGAACAAGACGTATTCCGAGATTACTCGGGGGTGTATTATAGGCTTCAAAATGAGAAGCGTTCAAATCTTCATATGAGATTTGCAGGTTTGCGCGCAGCGACGACAAGAAGGCTATTGAGGTAGTGTTAGAGACTGTTCCCGATTAAGAGACGATAGGACAAGCAGTAGGCACAATGCTCGAGAAAGAACGCCGCTTCATTAATAACAACTTACAATCGAGACCCTTAAAGACAGTAACCGGACTGTGTAGGGAGTATTTCATTGAACTGACAGACGCCATAATTAAAATATTTAAGAGGAGAGGATGACAAAGCTTGCGGCAGGAATAACCAAGAGTAGCCGGGAAAAAGAAAGGATGTTCAGGGAGGTAAACAACAGGTATATATATACACAATTATATGTATGAGATAGAACAGAACGAGGGAATAATTGAGCAGTCAAAAGGAAACGAGAAACGCTGAAAGTCCAGAAACTATTCTGAAACGTACCTCGTGGAATATTGATGGTCAGATTCAGATTACGTTGCGGAGGCATCGTTAGAGTGTTTGATGATCCATGGATGAGTGGGAAAAGCGCCTTTCAAGCCCGTGCTAACATGACAAGCGCACGGGGCGAAGGCGGGGGGGACTTTGAGGTATTCTTTTTTTTTCTTTCTTTTTCCTCTCCAGATTCTGTTATGCTGTATGGAGACTATATGGACTCTAAGTAGTTAGGAGTCTCAAGTGCGGACGGACCTATGGTGATCGTGGTATCATAGACGATAAGCACGACGAATGATAGACCACAGCGAAGGATGTGACACCCGCGCGGTGGAGATAGCAGCCGTGTCTGCGCGCCTCCAGGAGTCAAGGGTGGTAGGGATGATGGATCCGTTGGGGATTTCCTAGTCCCAAGTCTGGAGGTTCTGGACAAGCCAGTTTCAGCCTTCTTGTTTCTCTTACGACGGGGGTGGATGTTTGAAGTCGCTCCGGGCGGTTTAGCGGGTTACTCCAAGTGGGTATCGAGGTTGTTGCACCGAGGTGATGCTAGGCAAGTCGACTCGCTAAGTGGCAGACACAGATAAATGATCATGCCGTTGTCAATGCGTGCCAAGCCAAAGACCACTGCTTGCTGGATCACGAACGAGCAGCGGAACTAGTCAATCAATCAATTCAAGACGTTGCCAATGCAATGTGTGACTGTCCAGTGTCGAGTAAGGAAGTGTGGAATGAGAGTGGGAGGATCAGCATGGCCCGCGTTCAGAGTACCATAAGTCTGACGCCAAGACTGATGATCGAAGACTGTTGATCAGAGACCGTTCTCAAGTTAGTGAGATACCGGTAGTAAGCCTGTTTGCTGGGCTCGTAATTGTCGTCGTCAGCTCGAACGGTCAGCTTTTACGCGGCAATGCACTGAGCGGTTCGATGTTGTTCATCCGTCAACCGGGTGGAATATGTAGACAGAAACAATGCGGCACGGAAGTGGCGATGAATCGATCTATATCCAAGGAATTATAGCTTAGGATGTAGGAGCAGAGAAGATGAGAATGAGAATGAGAATGAGAATGAGAGAATTAAAAAAAAAAAGAGAAAAGAATGAGAAAAGAAGAAGAAGGTACCTCCTTCTCACGTGCTCTTGCTCTTTCTCTTTGACCAGCCCAGCTTCTTTTTAACGACAAGTTCAGTTGACTATCAAGATAGCTACAACTTACAACTTACAACTTACATACTTGAGCCTATCTTTCTCCGACCATCGCGAGTTCCGCTTCATCGCATCACCACTATCACCACCACACTGGAGTTTACTCTACTGATTGGATCACGACAGCCACTGGAGCACAACAAAAGACCAACTTCGAGCCTTATCTATGCACCTGACCCCTCTATTCACCTCAAAGTTGAAAAAAAAGCACCCCATTTTGAACAAGCCTTGCGTCTACTTGGGATTTGGGACCATCTAGTCAGCCTACAGCCCGTCCGACGAGTCATTTCTCGCCAAGAATTTGCTAGGCTCGTCCAACCAGGATCATGACACGATATCGTTGACGACGGTTGGACAGCGGGAAAAGGGAAAAAGGGCTCTGGCGGTCTCGGGTCGATTAGCTCTTTTGCATGTTCTTCCTTTTTTGTTGCTTTTGCTTTTCGTTGGTAGCCCCTAAGATTTTCATTTCTTGCATGATTCGTAATCCCGAAGTTTGCGGTGCGGGGGACTCCGAATAAATCTGCCCCAACGTCTACCAGACATCAGTCGACCATGGATTCCTAAGGATTCAATGTCTGGATGAGAAAAACATTGGAGAATTCTAGGATGAGCGGATGACGCTCTGATGCTTGTTCCAGGGACGCCGTGGCGCAAAATATACAATGTTGTTGGCTATCAAGTCACTTTCAACATTTCACAAAGAAAACAAAAGAAGCGATAAGAGAGTGTACGTGCGAGGATAGGTATATTGTTGGCTGATATATGCAGACAACCATCACGGCCTACAGATATAGATATTCACCGACAAGACTTATCAAGAGCAAAATTGGCAAGACTCCACAAAAAAGAAGAATGTACATTGTATCGGTAAAATAATGTAGAATACACGAGAAAAGCAAAGAGAAAATGAAAGCATATTGGAATTCAAAACATGAAACATGATGATGAATCCATCCATTTTTACAAGAAGAATAAAAAACACAACAGATGCAAGAAAAATTAGGCTTCAACCATCAATTGCTCACCCTCGTCCAACAATGTCGTAACCCGCGACAAATCCGAGATCATGGCTCGACCGTGTCCGACCAGCAGCAGCTTCTCAGCATTGGCTGGCAATCCCAGATACGTGGGTGGTTCCCGCTCTGGCAACCGATTAACCCATTCCGTGAAGTCACGCATGCTGGTCGTACCCGGAAGCGCAAGGCATTCGTCGTTTTCGACGCCCGAGACGAGCTTGTGCTCCTCTTCAAATGCCGCCGGAGTGAGAATGTTGTTGACTAGCTGCTCCAATTGCATAAAGTCCCCACCATCATCGATCTTTCCGCCGTAAGTCTCGCTCACCAGCGTGCGAATCATGTCCCAAGGCAGTTTTTGAGGTGCGACGTTCGATCGGCCTTGCGCAACCGAATCAATCCATGCGTCGATGATGAAAGCAGAGCATTCATACTGAGAAAGAAAAAAGGAATTCGTTAGTCATATGGAAAATAATTACAAAGCCCAATCGGAGGAATTTCACTTACATCACTGTCATTAAACTCCCAGAAGCCTTTCCAACCCAGATTCGGAGCATAACGAAGACGTTCTTGGACCACAGCGTGCAGGAACGACAACAACAAGTAAACGCGAGCTTTTTCCACAGGCGCCTTTGTAGCACGCACCGAAAGCGAAGACAGTGAATCCTTCATGTTGGCACGCACACCCGCTGGTTGTTCGAACATGAGTACGCGCGACGCTCGGAGAAGATTCACGGGAATTTTGGGACTTGTCTCCATCGACAAAAACAAACGGAAATCTTTGTGTGGTTTCAACGAGTCAAGTCGTTTCTCCAAGCTTTGTAACCACGACGGCGCAAGATGCACGTTCTTTACCAACACCCAAGTACCTGTCGATGCGGCGTTGCCGATGGCCTTGTCGGCGCTCTCCAAACCCTCGTTGGATCCCATGGCAATATTCGTACACGTTGCATGCATTCGTTCGACGAGGCCATCCACCTTGTAACTCGCGTCGAAGCCGGGGCTGGAGCTTAAGGCAACCGGGGTGGTAGCTGTCACTTGTTCGACAACCTCTTTCAGATCCCCATTTACCTCGTAAATCTCACGACCAAAGACTGCTGCAACGAATCGTTCAGCAGTCGGCACAAATCGATCCATGCGACAGAGCTTGACAAGTAGCAGAGAGCGAAGTTGCTGATCTAGAGGTTCCGTATTAGCATCCCAAACCGTAGGCACGAAATTCTCCGCCAACTCCTCTGTAAAGAATGCATTCCAGGCTTCCTCGGATACTGCAGAAATATGAGAGCCGAAGAGAGACATGTTTGAGAGCTTGCTTATGGTCTGCGGTCGAAGATCAATAGAAGTCGATAGGTCCACACCCTCTACGCTCTCGTCGAGGATAGTGTCGATGATGCTTCTATCCATTGCGAATGGCGTAGCCTGAGCAAGTAGAATAGCCAACGTGATGCGGTCTTTCTGTAGCAGACCCAGACTCGTACGCTGGTAGGCCGTGACGAAGAGATCTCGGAGAATGATCTGGACTCGGGCAGCATGATCCTTCTCATTCATAAGCTTCTTGTTACCGTGTAACACAGAATTGAAGATGTCCACAAAAAATTGCAACGAAAACTGGTAGAAATGATTGATGTGATGCAGCTGTTCCAGCACGGCAAACACAGCGCTGCACGATCGAGCAATGATATTGTACTGGAGCGTTATATTGTCGACCTCCGTCATGACACCCTCAGTCTCAGACATTTTCTTGGTGATTTCTGCAGCTTCCTTCTTCAGAGTCTCTAATGTCTCAATAACGTTGTCGTCGTCGAGAATGTTGCCTCGGGACTCATTAAGTGCCTGCAACAAGCGTTTCTCCAGCTGGCGTAGATGAATTTTGAACTCTCCTTGCAATTTTATCAGATTCGTACGACGCTCATCAACATCTGGTCGCTCCACCTTCAGCACGTCGTTGAGTGACTGAGTCTGCAAGCTGCTTTGTGTGACTGTGAAATTCACAAAGGTCGTTCGGCTGCAAATGTCTGGTGGGAAAGTAGCAGACGGGTCTCGCGTAGACAAGAAAAGTTTGAAAGAGGGAGAAAAGTCAATCTCCTGCTTGCCGAGCTGTATCAATACACGTCCTCCTGTCTTTTGATATTCTTTATTGAGAACGTGATTGAGAATAGGGTCCAGATGTTCGGCATCCTGGATGAGAATGGGATTGCCGAATCGCAAAGCACTTTCAAGTTGCTTGACAAACGAGTCATCCAAGAAGCTAGTGACGGTGAGTTTTCTTTCCTTGCTCTCCTTTTGCAAGAACTCAGTAATGCGGCCTGAGGGATCGATAATCAGAGGATAGCGGTTGAATCGTTTGAGGATGATAGCGTTCTCTGTGCATAGGTCATCAACAGGAAGAGAGTTGCTCTGCCACGCTAGGCGCTCATCAGCATTCGAGAGATACTCGGTCACGGGATTATGAGGCTTGAACGTGATTCCGGATTGTCCCAGATGATGGACCCAGTCTTCAACCATTGATTTACGGAATTGTTGATCGTACAGACCTGCGTACGCAAGGAAAGCAGCGGCGATGAGAACGTCACCAACAAGTGTGCTGATCTGGGTTTCGAACGATTTGCTTCCTTCCTCCCATCGTTCTCGCTCTGAAGCCAAGCTGTCCAAAAGTCGAACACTACGATCAACTTTGAACTGCACACGACCCATTTCGGTCTTGATAGCCTGTGTTTCGCTGATGAGGGCTGCATATTCCGTCTTGTATGTAGCAATACTGCTTTCAAGCGTCTGAATAGTATTTTCGATAGCCTGCGCCTCTGCCTTGGTCTGAAGCGCTTGCTCTTCAAGCTGATCCACCTCCTCACGTAGAGGGCCGACTCGGTCGAGAATTTCGGAATAATTTACTTGTGCTTCGACCCATTGAACAAGAGGACCACAAGCTTTACTAGCGTGGTAGACTCTTTCGTAGGTGAAGTCGTCCTTTGACAAGAATTCGTTCTTCATTTTGACTCTGTGGTTTCGAGTCATTTGTTTTTCGTTATCGTAGTTGACGATGCTTGCAATGAAGTCATCCTTGCGAATTATTCCCTGGATGGTCTTCCAATTGTCGACTTTGTGACCTAGCAAAGTGCACACTGCTTCCAAAGCGAGACGCACGCTGGCTGGGGGGTTGCCCATAGATCTAACTTCAGTAAGATGCTGACGCTTGATGCCACTGACGCTCTTCTGGGCTTCCAAAACCGCTGGTTCTGCTCTAGCCAAGTCATTCAGCACCACGTCCTTACGTTCGGCGACTTCCTTCTCTTGCTTCTCTAAAGCGACTTGAATTTCCAGCGAGGCTGTCTTTCTTTGTTCAGCCTCACGCTGGTCGGCAACCATTCGCTGAAGTTTCTCGTTAGCTTCTGCGTCTTTCGTTTCTAGTTGTGTTTTCTTCTCGGCAAGACTAGCACGAAGGTCGCGGACTTTGTCGACAGTATCTCTCAATTTCTCTAAACCAACATTGAGATGTCGTTGTTGCTCTTCCAAATCTTCTCGCTTCTCATTGAATAGTTTGACATATTGTGCGACAAAGTCGAGATAGTGACGTGGCGTGAGGAACGTGGTTCTGCCCTGCTGTTTCTGCAGGCGCTGGTTGAACCTCTGCAGCGAGTAGTGAATGTAGACCATCGAGTTGATGACGGCGTCACGGTGTGAAGCAGGAAGATTGAGATCGCGGTAAGCCACAGGAATACTATCCGGAGCAGTAAAGTTGGGCTTGTCGAGATCAACAGATTGCGTGAGCTCTGATCCGACCTGGAACAAGGCTTGATCGGACCAATCACCCATCCAGTTAAGCACGCATCGATTGAACAACGCAGGACTTGTTGCAGCCTTTGAAGAAAGTCCGTCTTCGGGGGGATTCATTGTGAACACGACGTGAAGATTCTTGACGATTTGCTGAGTGAACCACTTGTAAAGTTCTTCTTGAGAGTCGAGAAGAAGTCCCTGGCGTTGTGCCCCTTCTTTGCAAGCTGTCATCAAGGATGCAAATTCATCACCTTCGAAGAGACCCGGGACTTCAGCATTAGCAAGCAGGGTGTTCATTCGCTCCAAGAAACCGGAGTCAAGCACGTTCGATTCGTCCATGATGAAACAAATCTTCTCGCCTTTGCAGCCAGCCCTTCGCAGGACAGTCCTCAGGTCTTCGTCGAAATCTTCAGAAGAGTATTTGCCATGAACCTTGATCTGGAAAATTCGAAGGCCATTCATCCAAGCAACAAACCGTGAAAGTGTAGTTTTTCCACTTCCGCTTACTCCAATGAGAATCAAATGACCTTGCGGCTGTCGGAAGACACGATCAATACGTAAAGCATGCTCAAGCACATCGTTGAAAAGCACCAATGGAACGTCCACCTCTTCTTCACAGAATGTCTTGAGACGAGCTTTGACGAAATCTCGTAGTTGTTCTTGCTCAACTGGCACATAGTTCTTTGATAGCCAATTAGAAAAGAGTATTGGTCCTTTCAATGCTTGTTCTTCGTCAATAGTTGGGAAGTTCTCCAAAGCAATGCGTCGAACGGACTCTTCGGTCCATTTACGCTCTTCCTCGGCAACAAGACGATCTTGGAATAGTCGAAGAGCTTCGTGAGCCCAAATTCGCACCAGTCCTTCGACGGAAAGAGTCTCCAAGGGCTTGATGGCCTCGTAAACACCACGAACCCATCTTGTAAGTTCACGAGGGGAGTAAACGTAGTGCGGCTGGATCTTAGGCGTGAAACGAGCTTGAGACTCCAAATAGAACTGCACCATTGCCTTTGTCAATGCTTCAGAGTAACCTCGTAATGTTGGAATGATTTTTAATATCGCGGAATTGAAAGTGCCGTAGATTTGAGTCAGTGACAATTCACCAGGGTAATCCACCATCATCAACGGAGCATGACGCAAGAATCGCTCTCCCATAGCAGTACGCCCAGCGTCAGTTGGGGGATTGCAAGCACCAACAAATTGGATGCGGTCCAAAGTCACCCATGTCTTGTCAGAAGTGCGCCAGAATCCATTTTGTTCCACAAGCTGGCGCAAAAACGAGATTGCACGTTGCGTGCCGTATCGATCGGGAGCAGGCAAGTTGATCTCGTCGCAGAAGATGACGAGCCATCGTCCAATCTGGTTCGGTGACATGACCACACCATTTAGAGTCTTCTTGTACTCGCAGTATTGCTCGAATGTCTTGATTAAAAGGTCGGGTGTGGTTGCGCTTGAGAAATTGAGGCCGACGACTTCCATGTTTGGGAGCTTTCGTAACGCAGAGAACAGCGTCATCGTCTTACCGGATCCAGGGGGACCACACAGGAGTAGAGGCTTGTGTTCGGCTAGCCATGAGTACAGCACATCTTCGTGACGGACAGTATCCAAAGTTGGAATGATGACATCGGTTTGCGTGATAGAGTGGGTGTTGATTTCAACCGATGGGACTTGAGACTGCCATGTAATCCATTCAACCTTGGGCAACGAGACGTCATAATCGATCAGCGAGGATGATTCACCGAGCAGGGGTGATTCAATCGTCGTTGTGCTCGCTAGATACTCTCCGAAGCGTTTGCGGTCGCTCAGTGGGCAATCACCAGTCAGGGACCAAACGAGGGCAAGAAGCAATTTCTTAGATATATAGGATTCGACTTGCTCCGGGTCAAGAGGGAAGTCAACGTGCTGAACATTGTACTCGAGCACATTACGGCAGGCTTTATTGAGCAGACTGAAGAACGTGTTCAATGCACGGATATTTGTGTACTCCATGATATGGTTGTAAGAACGAGCCTCTTCGAGCGCCTTGTAGATGAGATCGTCGCCCTGCATGAATTGTTTCAAGAATTCCGAGACCATCTCTTGGACAGCTTGAGTTTTAGCGGATGCTTGGCCTGCAGGAACCGAGTCGTCGTCGAGATCTTCAAAGACCTTCGTTCTCAGGGATTCAATATAGTTCGTGATCATCATTTCAGGTGTCACGGTATCGTCACTGAACCACACCATACCACATCTACTGACTGTAGCCAATGTAGCATATTTCAGCGTCTCGACTTCAAACATGATGCGCACATTTGAGGGCAAGTTGAGACGTTCACCATTGGGCAATGTCAGGAGCTTGTTATCGTCCAACACACTGTTCAAGTTCTCGACCCATTCAGGATCGACATCGCCGTCAAACACAATCCAGTGTCGTTTAGAATCCTCGCCCCGCAGATTGTCAACCACCTTTCTCAGTATACCAGTAAATAGACCATCCGTCCATTCCCGTGTAGTGCTGTCAAGATTACCGTACAGCGCTTCTTTGGACATGACCTTTGAATCTATCACGTGGCAGACACCTTCAACACCCTCTACACGTTGCAGAGCCTGAAGCAAAACCTTCCACGAGGCCGATTTACCGGACCCTGATCGTCCGACCATCATCACACCATGATGAATACTCTGGATCTGATACAGTTGTAATGTCTTCGTAATCCAGGTATCGCTTGCGACGAAATGGTTCTCGGCTGCGATGTCGCGTATGGCTTGTGTGAGATTTTCATAATTTGCAGGCACATAGTCCACACCTGGGAAATCTTCCTCCTGGATGTCCAGCATGGTTTCAACGTCTTCTCGGATCAACTTGGGTGCAATGGTCTCGCGAAGGCTTTGCACAATGATTTGCGGCTCGACAATCTCATCGGGCCCTAATTGTCCCTCCGCATTTGCCAAACGCGCACGTTTCAAGCCTCCAGAGCTCACTAAAACACTTTTCAAAGCTCGAAGGCCGAAGTCGTAGTGAGCCTGCTTTGTCAATCTGCTTGCACAATGGTCGAAAAAGGGTACAGTCTGTTTTGAAAGGGGTTTTGCTTGCTTAAAACCTTGAGAGAAAAGCATCACTTCAGCGATGAGTTCTTTGTCTGGCTTTGACATCGCTACACTTCTGAAGAGTTTCTTCAGGTTGTCGGGAAGATTGGAACGGCCTGCATAGCCCGGGTTCATTGTGATGAAGATACCGGTGTTCTGATTGACACGCAGTCGCCTGCCGATGAGTTCGATTTGAGACTTGTCGTCCTCGGTACCTTTTCGCAGTCCGATCTGAATATTTTGAATCTGTTGTGACACAGCAGAGAGAATTCGCTCTTCCAGACGATTGAATTCATCAAAGCAGCCCCAGGCACCAACTTGACAGATACCCAAAAAGATACGGCCCATGGCCTGAAAGTCAAAAGTATCGTCACAACAAAAGACCAGAGTGAAACGACCGAGCTGTAATCCAAGAGCTTTCACGGATTCTGTCTTGCCGGTACCAGCAGGTCCGTATGGAGAGCCACCTAATCGTTGGCAAAGAGCTTGGGTCAAAGTAAGGAAACAACGATCTGTCAAGGGAGTGCGGACGAGTCTCTCCGGTACACCCAAATACTCAAAGCCATAATCTAGTTTGGCATTTGCCATATGCACATAGAGGCGTTGCAGGAAATCTCCCTCGGCTTTGTAGGTGTAGCGCATCTGAAGAAGCCAAAGGTAATGCGTCGGTGTCGAAGCATTAAATTTCATCAATTTCGCAATAACATCACGCTGGTGCACGAATTCGGTAATCATGTGTTCGCATTTTTTCCTCGTGATGACATCGAGTTCGCCTAGGACAGTCGCCGCAAGTAGTTCTAGAATGCGCACTTCGGCATCGAAAAGACCTTGTAAATCACCACCACCATTCTCCAGACTCTTCTGAACAGCATTTGTCCACACGACTTGACTGGCAAGCACGACTATCTGCGCGGGATAATTTGCTAGATAGTCATTAAATCCTGTCTGATCAACTTCGCTGGTGTGATAAATGCTCTCGAATTGTTCGACAGCTTCGGCAAGCAGCTCGGCAAGTGTCAACTTCATGTTATTGTCCAGAGCTGAGAGCCAGTCATTTATCCGTGGTGTCTTGATCAGACTGACTTCGTGTTTGAGTCTCACTTCTTCACCTTCTTTGGAAGTGAAGCCGACGATATTATTGTCATCATCCATTAGAAGACCAGATAGACCCGCGAACATCTTTTTGAAATGCTTAGCAACCCGGAGAGTATCGTTGCTATTACCAATAATCTCCAACAGATCTTCATCACCAACGAAGTAGAAGCGAGGGAACGATACACGCTCGCGCTCCAGATATTCTCCAAGAGCTTTCTGGATCTTGTTTAATAGTTCAGCAAGTCTCTCCAAAGACTTCTGAACGCCGTTAATTGCCAAGACATCCAGAACAAATGGTGACTTGTAGACTTTCTTCATAACGGCAAAGAATTCAGAATTGATATTCTGGAACCGCGCAGATTCGAGAGGTAGGAGGTGTTTGATATCGGCATTTCCCGTGAAAACACCTTCAAGATAGACCCATTGCCGCTGGACGTCAATCCAGACGTCGAACAACACATGAACTCTGTTCAATTTGTCTTCCCATGTTGACGCCTCTTCCTCGAATTCCTTGAAATATGGTGAGTGCCTCATTGCTTGCAACGAATTGAGATTTTCACTGCATTTGGCAAAAAGATCGTCGAAGCCTCGGATCAGGCGACACTTGTTCTGGTAATTGACCAAATCGAGAGAGTAATTCTGCCATGTTTCCCGGACCATCTTCAAGAATTCCTCCAAAGCCATCTCACCTTGTGCTTGAGTGATGATATCTCGAATCACAGTTTCGCTGGCTGCAGGCTTTAGATCCCAAACGTCACCCAGAGTCAAAGTCACTTGTGAGAATCGCTGTCCGGGCTTCAATGCCTTGAATATTTTCTGCCAGTGCCTCTCCTTGATTGCTTCGGATTTCAAGTCAGATAATAGCGGATTGATTTTAAGGTGTTGGCGTAAAACATTCTGTATGTGCTCAAAAGCAGCATACTGTCGCATCCGACTAGGCATTTCCTTGGTCATCTTGATGAGATTGTCGATTGACTGGCGCAGTTTCCTGGTCTGGACACTTGTCCACAAAGTGTCGCGAAGATCATTCAAACTCTTCCAAATGGTCGATAGAGCGGCCCATACCGACATGAAATCTTGTACTTCCTCTAGTATCGCGGGCAACGAGGATTCCGCACTGGCGGGTAGATCCAGGGCTTCTTTAGCCTTTGAGACCATCTCAAATTCTGACTGCAGACTTTCCAGGCGCGTTTGAAAGGAGCTGAGAGTACGAGAGGCTTCTTCAGGAGGAATTGTACCAGAGACAGGCTTTTCGTCATTCCACTGGACAATGATCTCTTTGATCTTGTCGGCAATAACCTTGTCTTCTGCTGTGATCTTAGCTCGCAAAGCGTCAGTTTGATCCTGGACGATTTTGCTCTTTCTAGTCAGGAGTTCGTTGAGGGCAGCCCATTCGCCATCGACATTTTCTACGTGAAGCCATTCAGAAGGAAACTGATATCGCTGGCGAGCTAGCGTTGTCTGACCCTGTCTGAACAAGTCGACCTGTGGCTCCCAAACTCTAGCTTTGCGCTTGCACTGCTGAACGATGGTAATGAAAGACACGGCATGTGCTGTCGAGGAGGCTTCGAGTGTTTGCCCTTCGAGATCTCTACGGGCTGCAGCAATCTCGGAGTGTACCTCACGCATGTGACCGCCGAGTTTGGAGCCGAACTTCTGAAGAATCTCGTGTTGCCATTGGTCGTACTTGGCATTAACTCTGGTCTGTACTTGCTCGTAGTCGATCGTGATATTTCCAAATGATCGGCTGACTTCGGAAGTGTCAAATGTAGCTCGACTTTTGCGGATCTCTTGAAGTAGTTGGAGCCACTGAGACAAGTCATCGCCAAGAATGTCATAAACTTGCTCGGCTTGCAAGTCCCAAAGAGATTGGAACTGGAGCCATTTATCAACGTAGCTTGAAATTTCCGACAAACGGGATTCGACAGCTCCATAAACTTCGGCCAACTCATCAATGCAATACTGCGGGAGATCCACAAATGAAGTTTCGGAAAGGTGGGTTTTTTGTACGTCGATAGAGATTTGGTACCGAGAAGATTTGATTTTCTCCAGATTGCAAATGACGCCAAGCCACTGCCCGAAATGAGACAGCCAACTAGCTCGAGCATATTGAAGAGGCGGATCAAGATGCAGAACTTGGTTCCGCATGGACACTTCATGAACGAGTTGGGGAAATTCTAGATGATATATCTCCGCATCTGTCGTATCGTTGGCCGTCTTCTCATGACTTGTCTGGAATGACAATTGTTTGCTATCCAGCTCATCTTTGGTCTGTTTGAAAGATTGAATCCAAGTTCTGATTGCTTTGTGTAGCCGTTCGCGTAAGATGGACTCGATCTTTGAATTCAAGTTTGTCACCCAGTATTCTAGATTCACGTAATTCTCCAAATTCAATTTATCAACGGAGTTCTGAACGGAGTCCAAGCGTTGGCGGAAAATCGCAGCGTCATACGGGCAGGATTTGAGCTCTAGAATGGTCTTCTGTATGCTTTCGTTGATAGAAGCTAGAGTGGCGGTCTTGGCCTGCAGTACGGAGGCTGATACTGCGAATTCGCGAACGAATTGAACATGCTTGCTTTCGCCCCTGCCGGCAACAGTTGGATCGAGAACTGTGCCATTGGATAAAGTTGATTGTTTGACATGAAGTTCATAGGAATGCACGAACGACTCCCAACGTAGCGGGATACCTTTGATGATCATGGCTTGCGCATCATTCTGATATCCACTCAAGAGTATTGCAACTTCAGTCATAGATGAGATGGTACGCGTTGTTTGCAATAGCGTACGGACCGTTTCCATGAGACTGATGGCGTAGGGATAAACACGCTTGGCTTCTTTCGAGATACTGCTGACCGCGTGGGGAACCTGGAAATTTAACCAGATAAGATTCCTCACTTCCTTGAAAAGCGCAATGATCTGAGCGTCGAAATTGACCGTCAATTCTAAAGAATTACCAGCTGCTCTATTGCGAATAATGTTGAACAGGCGCCCGGAGATCGTAATATGTCGCCGTTGGACGTCATGAAGCCATGACTCAAAGACCGGCTTTGTGTCGAGCTTCTTACGAAACAAGCTGCTTTCGGCTTGAAGCTTCTGGCCTTCAGAATGCAGATGCCAATCTTCGCCGAGAACATCTTCGACCTTCCGCATATAACCGTTGAGCTGGCGTTCGATTTGTCGAGCCCAAACAATGGCACCAGACACCGGGGGTAAATCACGTAACTGGGCCATAGCGTGCGCTTCCGAGTGACCGTATTGCTGCTTGAAACGTTCATGCAAAGCGTTGATGTCGCGCTTCACATTGTCGATAAGAGTAGTCTGATACTCACCAATGGCACCGCGAATCTTGGGCCGCACAAGCAAGGCGTTGAATTTCGAGAAAACCCGGAACATTTCATTGGCATTCTTTGCAGTTGCGAGACGATCTCTTAGCCGAGCAATGATCGAGTTTTCGACACGGGACGTGCGCTCGTTGTATGTGATTTCGGCCTGAATCCAAGCCTGTGTGCCTTCCTCAGAGACATCGAGAACGTCAACATCCTTCAGAGCAGCGTAGGCCTGGGCGACCTCTTCCACAGCATCCACATCGCCAATCTCTTCAACGATAACCGCACTGTCTGCGCCATTGGTGTTGGTTTCCGACTTGGGCCCGAGCACATTGACAATCGTTCGCTGCAATTGTTCATGATTGACACGGAAAGTATTGATATATTTCAGGCGTTCTTGTGTCTTCATATGCCGAGGATTAATTTTGATCGGTATGAACTTCTCGTTTCGGCGGCGGGAGGCATCGCGCCCGACGTTGGTGAACTCTTTGACGTTCTCCTCCCAAGTACGCCAAATGGCGCTACAGGTCTTCATTAACGATCGAAATTCTCTGTAGTCTAAATGCATAATCGTCCGACCATGCAGCAGCGCGTGTATCTGAGCATCCAGATCCCCCGAAATTGCTTCCACCAAAGCTAAGGCTCTCTTGATTGGATAAGGGGAGATTTTCAGTTTCCTGTTGAGATGATTGAAAATCAAGCCAAGCGATTCTTGGACTTTCTGCAGAGTGGTCGCAGACAATAATTCATCGAGGGGGAAGTCGCGCATCAGCTGATTGTATTTCTGTACCGTATCCATGGCCTCACGCAGACCCGTATCCGCAACAAAACTTAAGGTAGCCTGGTAGCGTTTTGCATGTCGCAAGATTTCCATTGTCAGCTGCACTCCGTCGCCCCGTAACTGTTTTTCAATTCCTTCCAGAGCGGTTTCCATCGACAGCCAAAAATTGATCTCCTGATTGGCAGAACCACTGTCAGCATCTCGCGACATCTTTGTGATGGTTTGGATAGACTTGATCCAGCCGTTGACATTGTTCTGGATACTATTGAGCACGGTACTATTCTCGAGCGCGGCAGGCGGTATTAATTCGACTGATGGCTTGACACCCCGGGATTCGGCCTCATCGAGAGCGGCTTGCACAATTTCATGAAGAGGGAGATTTAACGTCGGGATTTCGACATTCTGCTGCAGATGCAAGAACGCAAGGTCCAACTCAGCAATACGCTTTTTAGCTCCAGGTACTCCCGTCTTCGCCTCAGTCTCCGTTCTTTGTTTGATACCGTTCGCGGTTTCTTGTCCGCGAGTATATGCTTCGAAGTACGGGCCGAGCGTATGATGAATGAGAGAGTGTAAAATCTCGAAAGCGGAAATCGAAGCACCTTGTTGCGCTTGTGCATTTCTCAGCGTCATCAATCCCGGAAAGTTGGTGACCTGAATCTGAGTAGCGATGGGTTGATTAGGATCGATCGGTCCAGGACGTTTGATGAACGCCACCGAGGCGACGGTTGTTGAGAGGAAGGAAACCTCTGCGGCCAAAGAGTAAGTATAGCGAATTTCTATTTTGATCAAAGAGGTCAGCTGCTGCAAGATTCCAAAGAACTATGACCCGTCTTTCGCAAAAGCGGTATGATCGAGAGGCCTACCTTCTTCATTATCCACTCCATGAGTTTCTTCTGCGCCAAAGACGTCTTGTTGAACATACAGGGCCACCTGCGACTCGGAAGCAAATCGCGTACATTTCTGCACGGTCTCTGAATATTTTGCTTTCGAAAGCAGACTCCCCGCCGCCTCAAGATCTCGCTTACTGGCCCCAAGAGTTACCTGGAGGACGTCTGTGAGATAGCGGACAACGACATTTGGATCTGCCACGGCCACGGGGGCAGTCGCCGCAGTGAGGCCGTTGGTAGGCACCTCCGGAGCAGCAACCTCCATTTCTGATCAGGCAACGAAATCAACAAGTCATGAGCAAGATGAATTGTATTGTTTGCGCTTCTCTTTCCGCTCGTTTTGATTGCAATCCAGGGTTCTCTCGTCGGGACAGAGGAAACAAAGATCGCTCGCTAGAAGGCGCCGAAAGGATATCGAACGAAACGAAATTAGGTAGGCTTAGGGTATTAAAATTAAATCCGTAAAACACAAAGGTCCAGTCGATCGGCAGCTTCAGGCAAAGAGAAAGAGCAACAGTCGAGGATTCTTCAAGGGAGAAGCCAGGACAAAAAATGAATGTGTTGTCTGTCGCAAGCAAAGGACCTAGAGTAAGACTTACTTTCAGGTGCATGAACTCACTTATTTTTCGGCTTTGGCCAAATCGGGGGGAGACGCGGCAGGCGTGTTCTTCTCTTCTTGGATATCACGGGACTCCATAATATTGTTCCCGTGTTTCTCCTTCTGCTGGATCCAGGGGCAATCCCGCATGTATTTGTTTAGCCTGTTTGGGCTAGCCGCTCCTTTTTTGCGCCCAAGCTTCTTTATCAGGAGTCATCTTGGAGAAAGATTCTAGAAATTATTCTGCAAACACCAAGCTGCAGATCCTATGAGAAGAGAGAATTTACTATGTGACTATCATTTCTGCAATCAATAATTTCGAATTTTCAGATACAATCAACAATCTGCATGGACGAAAACGAGCGCTTAGACTTCAAGAGATCATCGCAGAGCATCAAATCGCACAGCCCATTTCGCCAGTCGCAAGAGACGACGCTTTTCCGCCTGTCGTACCTCGCGAACATGTGCAATGATACATTTTACGAAAACTGTCCAGATCCAGGTCGCGGAGGGCTTCTAGTCCTTTCTCACTGGCCTTAACTTTAGCTACCCTGCTCGATGACGCCGTGTCCTGAGCTAACAACACGTCGTGGATCAACACCGCAGCAAGTACGACCGTCGGAGCGCCATCGCAGGCCGGAATCTCAGCTGCTTTGAGTGAGTATTGGATACAGCCGAACTCGTCCGTCAATTTTCGATGGAGATATGTCTGGAAAAGAAAGAAAAGAAAAAGCTGATTAGCTTTCGATCATGAGACTTTCCAAAATATCAAAAATCGCTCTGCCTACTAACCGTGGGATGTTTGTTTGCAAAAGTGTCGTACAGAGACATGTCCTCAAAATACGGCTTGACATGCTTGACGTAAAAGTCTTCGACAGCCTGGAAGTCCAATCCGGTGTCAATGAAAATAGCGCCAACATAAGCTTCCAACATATCTGAGAGACACTGCTATGGTTCAGCTGCTGCAATTTCTGCCTATCGTTATTGTACCATTTTCAGATCAGAAACTCACCTTGGGTGGGTCCTCGACTGATAGCCAGAAATCTACCGACTGTTGGCTATCATATGCTAGCTGTGACTCTTCAACAGCTTCCTCAATTTGCGCCTGTATTGGGTTGCTGAAGTATTGTAAATGGGTATGCAAGCCTAGTCGAATGGCCAAACTACCAAGAAATTTATTGGAGACCATGGCCATCTAGAATTGAAACATGAAGTCAACCTAATGCACGTTGATCTCTTGTTCACAGAACTTACTTTGTGTTCAGTCAGCCACTGGGGATCACGATCCGGGAAGCGTCTATACAGATCCTCGATGCAAACCATGTCGAAAAGTGAATCGCCTAAGAATTCAAGCCGTTGATAGCAAGGCACCTTTGACCATGCGGAAGGATACGAAGGATGTGTAAAAGCGGATCGCAGTAATCGAGGGTATTTGAAGCGATAACCCAGCTGCTTTTCAATCTGTTTGGCAAGATTTTTTTCAAATCCATCCGGTGCTTGGATCTGATAAAGTGGTAGGTTATATTGGGAAGCGTAGCCGGCCCAGTCATCGAACTTGTGAAGTTCACTATTGACCAACACCGTCACAGCTTTGACGGCCATGTCGAAACGATGAACGCGGCCCCCGGAGAGTAGAGATGCTCCAATCAGAGCTTCACAAACATCAGCAATGGTCTTCTCCCCCAACGCATGCGTCTGAGTCGTTGATTTTTCGTCGTTCGCCTTGCCTCGAAGGAGCTTCAGTCCCTGGGGATACCACATTCTCCTGTAGTTGCGAGCATATGTCAGTCTCGACGATTCGTATCCTAGTACTCGTTAAAACTCACCGTGAAAATCCCTTGCTTCGAATATACTCGTGGATTTTCCTCTGTTCAGCAGTATTGAACAAGTTTCTGTTGCAAATCAGTGTCATCCGGTTGACATGAAAGTCATATTCCTGATCGTTGGGGCTCTGAACGAATAAGCCGATCGATGTCGCCATTTTTAAGAAGCAGTCTCCGAGGAATTCAAGTCGTTCATAGTTTTTCCCCATGCCTCGCTGCACCTGAATTTGCTCCAGTCGATGCTCTTCTGTATTATCGGAATCCTTGGTCACAGCTTCAAGTGCAAGGTCCAATTTGACTTCTAGGTCAAGGCTATTAGTGCATTCGCGAGCGATCAGATATGATTCGACCCTGGTGATAATTGCAGGAAATGCGAAGCAGCTTGTAACAACTGAAGCAGGTATCTGAAAACATCTTAATCCACAAACTCAAAGCGAATAAGGTATAAGTATGACCTTGGACTTACAGCAGAAACAACTTGAGTCTCTAAACATAGTACCATCCTGGTTTCTCTGCTCTTTTCACTGTCGGACATCTTGTCGAGTAGGTTTCGCCGTAAGGGGATCATCTCAGCGTCGTATACGACCTGGTCCCAGTCACATTTCTCTAGAAAAGGTATTCTCCCGTTTCTGTACAAGCTGAGCCCGTACTCCATGATATTCGTCATGTATCTTCGGCGTGGTAGAAAAGACGGCGGCGGATCCGAGGGACGAAGCGATTTATTGATGCCTTTGAGATAATATCGATACCTTCCATCCCAAGGGTCATAGGCAAAGCGTCCAACCATTTCTTCTGATGATATCACTTTCTGGTCGAGCTGCGGATTATCTATGACGAATCGCAATGTATTCCAATCGACTATATCCACTGGATTGACATCAATTCCGATCTCGCAATTGTTGTTTATCGCCGGAATCAGCCAGTATGGAATTGCCTCTGGTTCCAGTTCGTATACCTTGTTATACAATTCTTGAAAAATTCGAAGTGTGAATTTGGTCATGAGTTCGACTTCTTCGGACATTACAGACAGCGATCTAGCTATTGGGAGAGAGCGTATTGTTGTAATGACATCGCTTTCCAGATAGAGTGGAAAATCCGGCATTTGTGGCATTTGCCTACGTGTTAGCAATATCATGCTACGGCACTCTTTCTGCAGAGGTACCGCAGGGAGAAAAATGATCAGCGTAAGATAGAGCTCACTCGGCACAACACCGCAACTGTCTTTCCAGAATAGCGGTTTTGTCATCATCGGGTACTCATTCTTCTTCTTGGATTTGATAGACAGCTTTGCATTTCTCATTGCCGGCAGTCTCCGATGGAAAGTAGAAATGAAATGGTCATCGAGTAAGTGATGTTTCCGTAAAAGAATACAAGTCTCAAAAGCTGCTGATTGCTTGGCGAGACTCTTCTGTGACTCCGGTTTGCCTATCAGTCCCCTAATTGGAGAACTCTCCGGCAGGATGACTTCGCATTCGTACATGCCTTTAGTATGAGTCAAGACGTAGTGAGGGTGTAGAACGAGGCCGTTGTTCTCGTACTGCTGTGGTGGAAGTCAGTACTGTCGTCATCTAAAACAACCAGAAAGTGGTAACCAACAAGAGAGCTTGCATAGCGTGCAAGGACCGTCAAAGCAGAATGGTAGGTCAAAGTAGCTCCTGTTTTTTCAATCTTGTACTGTCTCCTCCTACTGCCTCTCTCTAGCATGGCGTTTGTCAATTCGTCTTCTTTATCAAGAAGTCTGTCTTCAGGGAGTGCCTCGCAGAATCGACGTATTACTTCCTGGCTTCCGGTTAGACAAGAGCAATCACAGTGTTTCTCAACAGCCGTACCTCTGTCTGGCGCACTTCGTCAAGTTTATTTTCATGTTGAATATTTCCATTCTCTACCAAATGAGCGAACTAATGAAGCACTGAGCTTATTGCAATCTTCTGATTAGACAAGTATCACTCGTGAGAACTTACTGTCGAATCTGTACATCTCGCTCGTCCCCGGCTCTGAATGTACTGAATCAGGGTATCATAGAGGTCAAATCTGGTGATTGTCAAACTTTTGAATCTCCACGATGTCGAGTTCCTGTAACGTACCTGACCACGAGATTACAATCCTGGATATCCAAACCCTCCTCGGCAACAGATGTCGCGAACTTTTGTCCATGTTAGCACGATACACAACACCCAAAGCAGGGCAAAAGCATAATTTGTCTTACTAAACAATTCAATAAACCTTTTCTGAATTCGATAGTTGTCCTGAGCTGCTGGTGATATGTTGTATTCATTCCACTTACATCTCCTGCTCGGACTCCAACCAAGACTCCGGAACGCAAATTGGGAACACATAGATGTCGAAAGACACTACCAAGTAGATGGGCTGTGTTCCGCTGCTTTGTAAAAACGATACACTTTGTACCCGGCGCATGCTGGAAGGTTTCAAGCAGGTTTCTGTAGAGCACCCGAACTTTGTCGCTCAACTGGTCAATAATGTCTAAACCGCTTGCCATCTCATGGCTCGCTATCATCTCAGCTGCTAGTTTCAATCTCAATGTCTCGCTTTCGACTTTGCTTGCGGCAGCTGCATCGCTTAACAGCTTGGATGATTTTGTGATCTTTCCCTGGAATTTCGGTAAGAATTTCTCGGACAGCGCGTTCTTCCAAATTTCATCTGCACACCATGGCCCTAGATAAGAGCTGGCTTGGAATGAGAAAAGAAAAATTGGTTTGAGGTAGTCCATATCACCAAACTTGTTTTCTAGCATTTGGTAGAGTGGTGTCTTGAAAGGTCTTTGAAGCTCCGCATATCTCCACTCCTCCTCTTTGGGTCGAGCGATGACATGCTGCAAGACAGAAAGATTCGAAGCAGTTGCAATCTTACTTTGCAATGTTTCTTCAAGCTCCCTGATATGAATTATTAATATTTTTCTAACGTCTGAACTGCTTGGGTTGACTCACTGGGCGGCTTTCACTGGGTCACGTCTTGCAGCGTCCACAGGAGATGCGGTCATACCGAAAATACGAGGACGAGATTCGGGACTTGCTTTGAGATAGCCTTCCTTCATGATCCTGTAAAGTTCTGAGTGTATGAAAAACTAGAACAAATATTTGAAGACTACTCACCTTGCATACGCATGTTCCTTTTTGGCATGATGTGCCTCGTCAAAGATTAAGAGATTGATATCTTCCATGCGAATGTAGGACTGGAGAAGGCATTGACAGAGTATATCAGCGGTACAGACAATGACCATGTTTTCGGTAAAGTAATTCATCCAGATATCTTTACTCCATAGATCCAGGCCCATATCGCCAAAAATAGATGCTACGGGTTGGTCGAGGTTGTTTCGCAAGACTGCTGACTGTTGGAAAACAAGCGTTACGCTATCGACCTGCTGTGTATTAGCTGACGGGTCTCCCATAAATCATTCTTTTCCATGAAAATTCCTACCAGGAAGAAAGAAATTCGATGTCTTTTACCACGCTCGCGATCTATCAGCTCATTCTGGATGATATGCTTCAAGAGAAGTATAGCAATTAGAGTCTTGCCGGATCCTGTAGATAAATTTCTCGGATATCAGTCTCTTTTCATATCTTCCAGCCGAAGAGTTAGACGGAGTGGGAATAGATCATACCAGTTGCGAGGACCGCGATAGTATTCTCGGTCTTGGCCCTTTCATAGAGCTCTATTTGATAATCGCGGGGATCATTGATTGTTGCGGCGAAATCTTCGGAGGCCAGGAGATAGCGAGTCGACACTGTACTTTCTACAGTGCTTTGACGACCAATTTCTTGTTTGCTCAAGTCTTTTGCGGCTTGTGATATTCTGTTTTGGAAAGATGTCAAAAATTGTGTCCGATTATGAGATCGTGAAGGCTAGGTAAGTCTAACAAGTCGCTGAAGCAGGCATTTTGCTCGTAACGGGCAGACTGAGCGCCGGGAAGCGACTCCTCCACTTCGTTTTCACTGTCACTGACGGGTACAAGGTCATCATCCTGTAGAGGAGACGCCATTTTGCAAAGCAATTAGATCAAATTGATCAAACTGATCACTCTGTATCTTTGCAAAGGCGGAGGCGAAGTCAGTGAGGCTTTGGTGGGGAAGGGTTAGCAGATATCACTAATGGTCGGGGACCAAGGTGAGAATTCTTTTCTTTTATTGAGATCCCGGAAGTGATGGAGCAGAGAGAAGGACAGTGGAAGAAAACACTGGTGGCCCAGAGACAAGCTGAGGTCGACATGGTGTATCATCTGAAATCAGATGGGCTTTACCGGATGACCGTGTTATGAGAGGAAAGGAAATTCTTTGTTTCAGTGCCTGTCAAACACGCTGTTTGCCATAGTAGTTTGAGTATGTGCTCTTTTGTGTGCATTTGAATAGATAGATAAAAGAATGTCTCTTTAAAGGGAAGCATTATTAGAATGTATCATGGATGGATGGATAGATGGATGTCAAAGAAACAAACAATCAGTCGGTCGGTCAGTCTTAGTGAAGATGAATGAGATCAGTCATCGGGTTCTTGCCTAGATAGGAAGGCAGAGACATCCACAGATGCACTTGCCTTTGTAGAAAAGATCAATAATAGATTCTGCCAAAATTAGAAGCTGCCCAGGTGCCTCCTTCCTTTCTGGATGTGCTATTTTCGGGAAAGAACACCAGTAGTTATATTTAGGTAAAGAGAAAAAAGGGTACAGCATTATGTAAGTCCTGAAATCTCAGGTTAGTAAATAGTCCTACTTTTGTCTCCAAATTGAGTGATATCTGGTACTCTATATTCATCGCATTTCTCGAATTCCCATTGGAAATACTCACCACAAAATCATCATAGCTTCATTCCTCTAACATTTTTTGAGCGGAACAGAGCCGCACCAAACTTTAGTCGACAACCAATCAGGACGATGTATTACTGTTTACATAATCACATGATGGTCCAGCCGCCCCTCCAACGATTAACTTCTTCAAAAACCTATCAAATAATCCAAAAAAAGTACCTCCTGGAAATATCTTCTCTATCTGAGAATAAATATCCTTAGCTCAACGAGAGATTCAATATGGCAGATCAGCCCCAAACTCTAAGGGAGCTTCTGCTTTCCGCAAAGACACAGAAGCAATCAATAGAACAAAGTACCGAGCCGAACTCCGATGCGGTGCGCCAGGAAATATCAGACACTATTTATAAGCTCCAGGAATGCCAACGGCTGATCGGTCAACTATCGCTGTTTAGTTCAAACGAAGCTCTGGAAGATGTTTCCACAGCAGATCTGCAGTACGAGTTTTTGCTCTCATTTTTGCTCTCGTTGTTTGAAATAAGTTTTGCGGGCTAAAAAAAAGATACAATTAAAGGTTCTTGACGGTGGATTATCTCCTAGCTGAAATGGTTCAGCGTTCAGCGTCGTCGCACAGAGAAAACGTACTTCGTCGCGCGCTCAAAGAATACGAAGCATTTTTGACACGATTAGAGGACTACAATCTATTATCGGACCGGGATCGGAAGCTGTTTCAGCGATATACTGAAAATCCAGAGCAATTCTCGCTCGCTTCCAAGACTGATGCCGCCAATCGACGCGACGTCAAAGTTACACGTTTCCGAGAAGAAAAAGAACTTAAGCAGAAGCTGGAGGTGAATTACAGCTGTCAAGAGATAAAATTCACATATGCCCACATGCTAACCTCTGTCTCTGGTCTGTTTTAGTACTTTGCGCAGCACGAAGGCCAACTTCAAAGTGACGACGAGATGACCAGGAAATTATATTTGGCTGAAATCAATCTTTACACACATCAGACTTTTCAGTCACTCGACATGATTGCCCAGGAGCTGGACATGATATCTCAGATACGAAATATCCCGACTCCCACAGCAGTGCAGACCGACCACAGGAGTCGAGATGCTCCAAATAATCCCGAATATTCCGAAAGACTCGATGGCCCCCTCAGTCAGCTCCTGCAACGTGGGCGTGGAGGTCCCCTCCTGAGCAAGTCCGGAAAGCCTCTACAACCTTTTACGCTCATGGACCGGCGTACCGATCTCCAACAGGGCGTTTTTCGATCTGGACATAATTTACCTACGATGACCATCGACGAATATCTCGAAGAGGAGCGGAGAAGGGGTGGTATTCTGGAAGGTGGAACAAGCAATGAAGCCCCCGAACCTGACGAGGATGATCTCGATAAAGCTGATGAAGAGACTATGAAGGCCCGCGCATGGGACGAATTTAAAGAAGACAATCCGAGAGGTTCAGGAAATACCCTGAATAGAGGATAAGAAGATTCTGGGTGGTTCTTGCTTGACCAACGTTGGAGGTTTTTGAAACCAGAGGCGTGTGCATTGTATCTTACAAACCTCTTCATCTAAAAGAGTCCAGCCTTGCGGCGTTTCGTGACCACGTTGCAAGCCCCCTAAGGTCCTCCACGGCAAGGTGACAAAGAACAAGAAGTATCAATTTGCATGATACCAGTACCCTCACAATTCAAATTCCCAATTGCAGCTACCGCGGGATAGTCTTATGACGAAGCAGCCCTGCTTTGCTTGATTTCCTCAAGAATAGGGCCTGCACCGTTGGCAATGAGTTCTTGGGCAACCTCGATTCCTAGTTTTTCAGCCGCGGCAGGGGATTCGACGGCGTTTGAAAGCACGGCTAACGACTGACGTGCACCATCAATACTGACAAGAAGAGAGCGAACTTGTAGCTTAGTCGTACCGTCAGCGTTCTCAATCCACTCTGATTCTACGCCTAGTGGCGCACTGCAACCTCCTTCTATAGTTCTGAGCAGACTACGTTCTGCCAAAATTTCCTTGTAAGTCTTTTGGTCGCCGACGTGGTTAAGCATATCGAGGGTGAGAGGATCATCCGATCGTATCTCAATTCCGATCGCGCCTTGACCGACGGCATATAAAAGGTTACCACCCTTCGAGTCCAGATACTGGGTGATCCTGCCTTCCATTCCCGTCCGTAATAATCCTGCCGCTGCTATTATAATGGCTGTGAAGGGACTGTCTTCTGCGTCCAACTTCGCTAGGCGAGTGTCTATATTGCCACGGCAACTTTGCACCTTCAAATGCGGGAACTTCAATGCCAATTGAGCAGTGCGACGAATCGAAGATGTGCCAACGACGGATCCAGCAGGCAGTTCAGAGAGCGATTTATAGGGCAGACCGGGTTTTACAACCAGGACGTCGCGGGGGTCTTCGCGTTGCAAAACGCCGCCGAGGGCACAGGCGGGGGGAAGCACGGTAGGAACATCTTAGAGGAGCCGTAACCGATACGGTCAATAATTGTTACGTTTAAAATTGCTTTCCTTGATCTGGCATACCTTTGAGAGAATGCACGATAAAATCGAGCTGGCCCGCTATCAATAATTCTTCCAGCTCTTCGGTCCACAGGTTTTTTGATGTGAAGTTCTTAAAGTCTGTGACTTTATCACGATCGCCGGCAGTGTCCTTGGACTTGATGTTGAATTCGTACTGAGGATATTGCTTCTTCAATGCTTCCACAACTAGGTCTGTCTGAGCGAGCGCAAGCTTTGATTTGCGAGTGCCGATGTTGAATGTCTTCCTGTCCGAGGACGGAATGTGCGGAGTTGTCGTCGACATGGTGGGATGATGATATTTCCCAGCACAACCGGAAGTGACACGTCGGAGTAAGCCAAGACAAATGTCTTCAAGAAGCGAATTTTTGTAAGCCTCCAGTACAACAAGAACCACCTCTATGAACGGAAATTGTTTCCTACAGATAGCTTCAAAGAAAGAGATTGAAAGAGATCGAAAGAGAAAGGTCTAAAAAAGATGTGTCACGGGATCAGGCCAGGCCCGATTTAAGGCTCTGAGGCAATATTACGGGAAAGTACGCCGATACGGCAAAGTGACGTCGGACAGACTAGGGAAAGCCTCGGCTCTGGGTCTCTCGGCTTTCTCTTCCTTTCCTCTGGTAGCTTACCCCGACTTATCTCTTCTCCATCACCACCACCACTACCTTCATCAATGTTCGATAGATGTCTATATCCACTGCACAGCGATACTAAATTACTAAGTTACATATTTCTCTAAGCTTCATCTCTCGAGTACATTCCACGACGTCGCCCGAGATGGGAACGGCTAAAGGTAAAACGACAAAGATACCGCTCATTCCCCTAGCCAAAGACACGGTCCTCTTGCCCGGTGTGACCCTCCGCATCCCACTCAATAACCGTTCAGATATCGCCAACTTGCTATCGTCTCTCGTGAGTCGGAACCGACGAGACAGCGGTCCAATTACTATTGCTTGTGTTCCGCTTGCTTCGTCGCGATTAAGCAAGGATGGCTTACAGTTGATCGAGAGCGGGACCGAACCGGACAACCATCAAGAAGAGGAAAGCGTGGATGCTGGACAGGCTCGCAAAGATGATCTCTTCAAATATGGAACTCTTGCCAAAATAGTTGGAGTGCAGCGTCGAGTATATTCAGAGCCTTATCTACTGGTTGAAGGCATCAAACGACTATCTGTTGCCAAAGTCTTGAAAGAGCGTCCTTTCTTCGAAGCCGAAGTGATCTTATATGATGAGATTGGTGAGTCTTTCGTCAGGCATGCGTCTCTGTGAGAATTCTTACTAAGACTTATGTAACCATCTAGCTCCGAACCCCAAGGACACCGAGCTCGTCGAATCTTTCCAACACTTGAAACAACTGGCTCGCGAACTCTTAACACTATTGAGGCTTGCTTCGCTGTTCCCGTCGAACCCTAACAGCATTTCCCCCACGGTAGCTCGTCGATTTGAAGCCTTCATTTCTCGGAGAGAATTTGTGCAGGCTGGGAACTTGGCGGATTTCATGGCTGACATTGTCGAGTCAAGCCTGGAAGAGAAATTACAGGTTCTTGCAGCGCTAGATGTGAAGGATCGGTTGCAACGGGTTGTCGAACTCGTCAACAAACAAGTGCAAGGCATCAAGAGCAACGTCAAAATAACCTCAATTACCACCACGAGCGTGCCGCCGAGCTCGGCAATCGATATCACCCAGCTCGATCCGAGATTAGCACGCCGTGCTATGGCTGGACTAAATGGATTCTCTCCTGGTGTCCCTAATGGAGGGAGCGACGAAGATAAGGAGCCTAACGAAGTCGATGAACTCGAACAACGTTTGAACGATGCACAACTTAGCCCCGAAGCTCGGAAAGTCGCTGATCGCGAATTGAAACGACTACGAAAAATGAACCCTGCCAACGCCGAGTACGGGGTCTGCCGAAATTACTTGGAAAATATAGCCGAAATTCCATGGCTCAAAACCACTGAGGATCAACTCGGAAGTGACACTCTGCAGCGGGCTAGGAAGCAGCTTGACGACGATCACTACGGCTTGGAGAAGATCAAGAAGCGTTTGCTAGAGTACCTCGCAGTGCTTAAGCTGAAACAGTCCGTCAATAACGATATCGAGCGCCAAATCACCCAGGTTTCGGACCAATTGACTACTTTCGCTAAGGGGGATGAAAAGGCAGATATTGCAGATGATACCAATTCTATTTCTCAGCCAGAACGAGAAGGGTTGGAGACCAAGCTCCACATTCTGAAGGCGAAGCGTACTGTTGACAAGTCACCCATCCTGCTCCTAGTAGGACCTCCTGGAACTGGAAAAACCAGTCTAGCCAAGTCTGTGGCGACGTCCCTTGGACGCAAGTTTCATCGCATATCACTTGGTGGTGTGAGAGATGAAGCAGAAATCAGGGGTCATCGTCGCACGTACGTGGCAGCTATGCCTGGACTAATTGTCAATGGACTAAAGAAAGTGGGCGTGGCCAACCCCGTCTTCCTTCTCGACGAGATTGATAAAGTCGGAGGTTCCAACTTCCATGGCGACCCGTCAGCTGCCATGCTCGAGGTCTTAGATCCGGAGCAAAATCACAGTTTTTCGGACCATTATATCAACATCCCCATCGATCTAAGCAAGGTGCTATTTATCGCTACTGCGAACTCACTGGACACGATACCGGCACCTTTGCTTGATCGAATGGAGACGATTTCGTTATCTGGATATACAACTGTAGAGAAGAGACACATTGCACGACGGCACCTTCTTCCCAAGCAAATCAGAACAAATGGTCTATCTGAAAATGACGTTACATTGTCGGATGAGGTACTGGAGAAAATAATTACAGCATATACCCGTGAATCTGGCGTGCGAAACCTCGAACGTGAGATCGGTTCAGTCTGTCGTTACAAGGCTGTTCAGTACGCCGATGCCAAAGAGAGAAATCAGATGGAGTCCTACAATCCAGAGGTTTCTCTCGAAGAACTCGAAGATATCCTTGGTATAGAGCGCTTTGATGAGGAAATCGCTGAAAAGTCTTCCCGACCAGGTATTGTTACCGGTCTCGTGGCATACTCTACCGGGGGCCAGGGCAGCATTCTCTTTATTGAAGTTGCAGATATGCCAGGGAACGGAAGAGTTCAGCTTACTGGCAAATTGGGCGATGTTCTGAAAGAATCCGTGGAAGTGGCTTTAACTTGGGTGAAAGCCCATTCCTTTGATTTGGGTCTCTCCCACGATCCTAACGAGGATATTATGAAGAACAGAAGTCTCCATGTCCACTGTCCGTCTGGAGCTATCCCTAAGGATGGCCCCTCTGCCGGTTTGGCTCATACTGTCGCTCTGGTATCACTGTTCTCAGGCAAGCCAGTTCCACCGCAGATCGCGATGACAGGAGAGATTTCGCTTCGTGGCCGAGTCATGCCTGTTGGTGGAATCAAGGAGAAACTCATTGGTGCAATGCGCGCAGGAGTGAAGACGGTTTTGCTACCTTATGCGAATCGCAAAGATGTCAAAGACGTACCACAAGAAGTTCAGACGGGACTTGAAATTGTCTACATTAAGTATGTCTTGCGCTGTTCAATCTCTTTCAATATTTTAGCCTTTTTTCCTTCTCTTATTTTTTTCGTACCATACTGACAAGTTTCAACAGGCACATCTGGGAAGCCCTTCGTTTCGTTTGGCCAGAGACTCACTTCCCAGGACAACAAGTCAATATGTTTGAAAGCCACTTGTAAAACTCTCAGCTTTATTACGAGTCTACCTTTTAAAGTTCTTCTTATTACCGCTATATGATGGTTATGGCACCCGGAGACTGATCTCAGCTCGGCAAGAAGAATCTGCCTGGGTGTCTCGGTAAATAGTTTGGCATTTTGCGACCTGGTGTATATTGGCAGTTCACCTCTCATGTAGTTTATTCAAACATTAGCCAAAGCAAATCATTCCGGACTTCCTAGTTTTTATTCCTAGTCTTTCAAAAATATATTACACGAAATTTTGTTGAAACAGAAAAAGACGCAACGTGATGATATAGTAGTACATGGGTAGCGAATAAAATACTCCTATTCAAGAAATAGCAAAACTTCGACGTTGGTCACCAAGTCTATGCGTCATTCCCCTTAACTGGACCCTCTGTCGACTGGGAGTCGTCTATTGTCACATCTGCCGAGTTGGCTGAGCTCCTCCTTAGATTCGACGCGGCAGATTGCTGTGAGTGCGCCAATTTAGCCAGCGCCGGCCGGTCGTATCGCAGACCCAGTGCCTGCCATGTCGGTTTCCAGGCCTTTTTACCTTCAAGGATGCTTTTGGCGTGTTGTTCTAGGCTTTCTGCTTCTTCTTTCTTGGGCTTGGTCGATGCCGAGGGGAGCATGCGTTCTCGGACACTCTTGGCGAACTCTTCGTAGCGATAGTATTGTTCGGGTTGCCAACTATTTTTGATCACAGGAAATTGAATCAGTCATTTGTAGAGTCAAAGTAAATTCGTTCTTGATTGTAAAAAATGAAAAATCAGAAGGAAGCATACGCAGATTTGTCTCCTTTGAGTTCAGGCCAAACAAATGGCTCTGTCATTTCAATAGTCATTTTTTTCTTTGATTTCGGTCGTCGAAGCGGTCCATTGCCTGCAAGACCATCTCGACGATCCCTTGTGACTTTTTGTTGCTCAACAAAGCTTCGTATGCTTATTATATCGACATTGTATACTTGCTTCATGTAATCGCGCATATCAAGTTTGTTGAATTCGAGAGGAACGTAGAATGTAGCATATCGTGGTGGGAGGAAAGGAGTTCGGACAAGAGTTATGACGAATTCGGGCCTGTAAAAAGAAGATTAGAACTTGTTCACTTGCTCAGCTGTCTCTGACACAGGCGATCGTTGAAGCTCATGGCAATCGAAGGTGGCCGAGTGAAAAACCGCTTCCATCAAGCACGTACAGGAAAATCTGCTTCGGGCCTAAATTTCGCACCCTTGTCATTTTGACAAAACAATCTATGCAAGACAATCGATATGACTTATTCAGTAAAGGCTTCGATAATGAGAATTGCTGGTCACTGGTTATTCGTTCTTGTTGGACGGTATGTCAAGAAGCATAATCGGAACCCGAAATTTGACGATCCCAACTGGAGACAACCAAAACTGCGCTTCTGGCCGCGTCGCGTACCGTGAATTTTGCACTCACCCAGTCGACAATAGAAGTCTTCACAGTCTCCATGAAGAAAGACTACATCTTCAAGTTTCGACAGAGTGCCTGATCTATTCAATTTTCGTCTAATTTTTTAGAGAAAAGTGGAATTAATTTTCTTTTTAAGTTCTCCTTGTCTTAGTGAGAATCTTGCACGTCGCATACCTACGTATTTGAGAAGAAAAATAAATTTGACTACAACTGTGCCTTTCATGAAATGCAAAAGCATATTTTTGGATTGCAATATTAATCTATGTACTGAGGTAGTAAAAGACTGCGATCAGCCTGAATCTGATACTTTCAAATCGTTTATCCTCTTCGAACTTGACTCAATATCAGGATCTATCGTTTCCGTCTTATTATCCCCGATGTTGTGCAACTCTTCACCCGCAAGTGCCTCGTCACCTTCTTCTTGCTCCTCTTGTTCTTCCTCTTCATCATCACTCTCATCCTCATCATATTCATCGTTCGAATTGTCATCATCTAGATCACTGCGGGCGCCAGAGCCAGGATCTCCATCCCCATCAACGCCAACATCTTTCATGTACTTCTCCAATTCGCGAGCCATTTTTCTTGAAAATCCTGAAGCTTCCACTTCAACATCCAACCTCTTACCAGGATTTTTCCGTAACTGTTTCTTTGCATCGGCGAAAAACGGACCCGGGTCGTCGCTGGTAAAACCATATCGACGCTTGAAATATCTCTTGATGCAATTTACATCACGATCGAAATACATCTCTGCATTGACATGATCGACAGATACCATTTGCGGAAAATCGATTAAAATCGGGACCAGCCGAATGTCGCTGTCGCTGGGCTCTGCATTCTCGGCAGCTTTCCCCTTCCCATTATCAATTGGCTCTTCCTTAATAAGTATATTGAACTCGTTGAAATCTCCATGAATCAACCCGTAGCGTGCGAGTTCCACAATCATAGCCATTAACTCCGCATATAACCCTGCAGGATTTCCGACTTTTGCAATTTGTCGTAATGGAAAAGCATCGATCAAGCTCATGACAATCGTATGTCGATTTTGCGCGATCGGCTCAGGCACTGGGAAACCGTTCTCTCTGAGAGCCTTCATGAATGTAAATTCTTTAATGGCTGCAAGTCGTGACATGTACATCCATGATCCGGTGCTGCGATTGCGAAGATAGTCGCGATTTGTCTTGACGGTCCGAAACGAAATACGTCCGAGACGGTGAATTTTCAAAATGCGCTGCGATCCGTCCGAAGCGGCGACAACGATAATATCTGATTCCTTGCCCACTCCGACCTGATTTCCCACGGAATATATGCTCTTCTGTTTCTGATGCGTATGAAGTGCCAAGTAATCGAGACCGCCATAAGTTAATCGGTATCCATCATCTGCAGATCCAGCGCATCATGTCAGTAACGTGGATTGGTATCGACAGACCAGGGGTTCACTCTTACATTTAGCATTCTTGACCTTGGCAATGAGGTTGGTTTTTGCCAAATTCGAAATACTTCGGTGAACGCCACTGCCTCCTCGAAGGCCCGATAATTGTACAATCAGAGGTGTAGGGACAACCTCGTGATTGCGGCTTCCGGCTTCAACCTAAGTGTATGCACAGTCCCTTGTCAAAAGCCGTCAAATAAAATTCTACTCGCGACAATCCATAAGTAGTTGCAAACTTACAGCTGCGAGGACTCGAAAGTCTTCTGCGGTAAAGTACCGCATCGCTTTGGCGTCGAGCTTCATGGCTAATGAATATGCTGAAAAGGCAGAATATAGGGCAGTTATTTGCAGTGTGAAATGAAGTCAGATCATAGAAGTAGAATGACTGATTTCATTGCGACAAAACGATAAAAAGTTGATGTTATACGGAGCACTTTGACAGGCAGGATGTTCCCCGCAACGAAAAAAAAAGAAGCCCTAAGCCCTAACTTCTACCATATTAGGCAACTTAATCCTCGGCCTCTTTTCGAGGCCAATGTAAATTTCATAATTGCTCGTTGGCAAGTTTTACGTTGCGGAGAACTTTCTTTTACAGACAGATAAAATTCCCAGAGGTATTCTATGTAAGGTCAATCAGCTCTTAGTATCAAGATTAAATGAGCCAAGAAATGCATCGTTGATAGTCTTCAATGATTTCTCGTGACGTTAGTACGTCAATGCCATATTGATTGTATAAGATTTTCCCGACCGTTCATCCAAAGTATAGTAAACGTAGCACAATTCTAAGTGGAGCTCTCCCATTCAGGATTCTGTAGATTCATGTTAGTCAATTGTTCGCCCATGCTAAGTGACTGGAGAAATGGCCTACCTTGCGTAAAATGACGAGTCCTTCGAGTGTGCTGCTGAGAGCAATGTATTGTTCGTCCTCCAGTTCTGCTCTCTCACCATAGCTAAGCAGTACTGGGGTGCTTTGTGTCTGCCATCCTGTGATGGTCTTCGGTCTTCCCGCTTGGCCAACGACATCTACTGCTTGACCGACTCGCACATTCACTGTAAGAGGCTGTAGATCTTCGTCAAGGGTAATCAAAAAGCGAGGATGCATTGCAGTGATGAGGAAATAGAGTAGATAATGATGCTCGGCGAGAATGAATTGCTTTGCGTCGATCATGGCGACCAAGACCGTAAGAAGACCCGCTGCTGCAACGCGAGAAAGAACTTGCCGATCTGTGTGGAAAGGATTGACAGATACAGTGCCCTTGCCCATATGCAGTAGACCTTGAGCAATGCGAACCATGAACAGAGAGTTTTGATCACGGTGGTAATAGCTGGCAAGCTGTCGCAGCAGCTGTGCCAGACGGGCATTATTAGTACCCGCACCGGTCAAACCCATTGCAAAAATGGCATTGATCGCAACTTCGTTGTCGTTATCGTGGCTATAGCGCGACAAGGTATCGTAAACTTTCATCTGTGGATTGCTGGGGCTAATAAGTCCCATTGCCAAAGGCACAGCCTTGCGGATGTTGCTTGCGCCGTAGTGCATCAGATGTCCAAATTGCCGCAAGATCATATCTTGGCCGACATCTTCTCCCATTGCGATCAGTGACAACCCAAGGACAGCGTACGACTGTACAAGCTCGTCGCCTTTGTTGTCTTCCTTGTCTTCGATAAAATCGTTGCATGTATGGAGAAGTTCTTGAATTTTAAGTACGGTACCCGTACCAGCCCATGCACAAACAGAAGCCAGTACAGCGGTTGGCTTAGCCATGGGATGGTCAACAGCTTTGAGGATGTCAAGAATGACGTCGACCTCTTCCTGACGACCAAAGTAGAGCAGCGCCAGGCCCAGGGCCATGAATCTCGTCCATTTGTCTTTCATTTGTTTTTGTCGATCCTCATCCATCAGCGTATAAGCTATTGCTTCAGACACTTGATGATTTGAAGATCCAACAAAGATCATTCCGAGGGCAACAGCAGCCATTGCTGAAAGCTGCATATCCAAAGACACATCTTCGACAATCGGCAGCAAAACATCAAGAAGCTCTTCTTTGTTGGATCCTGCGTAAGACAGGCCAAGACCCATTATCGATGCCACGCGCATCGGAATGCTCTTATTTTCAATATTGTCGGGGTCACTTAGCAAGGCCATTGCAGGATCAGAATCAAGGCGGACTCCGGAATTGAGGATTCCAATGGCGAGTAATGCACCGGCCTTGATTTGGTCCTCCGGTGCATACGTGAATTTGTCAATTTTATCGAGACCACCTTCCACATCTCTGTGCAACAGCATACCAAGCGAGGCAGTCGTTGATAGCATACCATCGTCTTTCGTCTTCCAGACCCAGGATCCTTTGTCACCCTCAACTAGCATCATTTTGTCACTCCCATAGCCAGCATTGGCGAACGCGTTCACAAACGCACTGGCCAAATTGTGTCGAGCAGAGTCCACATTCGTCAAGCCTGCGCCCCGACTGCTCTCCAGGTGGGTTTTATATATGTCTTCGGGCATTTTGGGATCAAGGATGTTGAGTTCTTTGGCTAAAGCCTTGAAGTGCGTAGGAATCTGAGTATTGTTGAGACACTCGGCTAACTCTTGATCGTCTTCGTCATCTCCGGGAAGGTCAAGCCAGATTTGCTGCCGAGCAACGAGGAAAGCCATTTGTTTCCTAAGTGCTTTATCACTGGTGGCAGCGAAATCACTTTTAATGAGATCAACATCATTGAGGCGGATTGCAATCACGATTGCCTGCGTCAATTTGTTATAGCGAACGTATATCAGGTGTGCGGTGCGCAGGAATTGCTGATCTTCCGGATAGGTGAGTAGATTAACCATGCTGACCATGTAGAGGCACACTCTCTGGTAGGTATTTTCGTCCACGAAGTTTGAAATTTCCTCGATCATTTCGAGCTCGCTGAGTAGGTCGACGGCGTCTGCTTCTGCGTTGTGGGTGAGGAAATACGGGACTAATGATAAAGCTAACTCTGTCAGATCACCAGACTCCTTATCCTCAGCTAGCCTGTTCTGGTACTCCTGCCCGATTTCTAGGGCAAGATGGCGAACATATTCGTGGCCCCAAGACCCCAGATCCTCTGCAGAAGACTTAGACAGAAGGCGATATTTGAGGGTTTCGAGTTTGTCCTCGACACCATACGTCATTCCAAGGACGGACAACGTGTCTGCTAGTGAATTCTGCGCGTTCCAATGAGCAAGGTCATCAAATGACATGGGAATCCAATATAATATACCTTGTCTGATCCATCCTGCCATCTTTCGTAAACCTCTGTGAGCTCGTCGTAATGCGGTCGAAGGAATTTCAAGGGCTTTGGAACGGCGGTCATCGAGGAAGTGGATGTCTTGATGAAATTCTTGATAGCATCGAGGGCTGGGCGATATAAGGAGGTGTCGGATTCCTGTGGAATAGAGGGTCAGACAATCAGATAAAAGAGCTCCGTGAGCATGATGGGTACGCACCTTCAGTCGCTCCACTAGCATTTCAAGCTCGTTCTTGAGATTCTGGTCCTCCTCATTGAGCTCCTCTGCGGTAGTCACAAAAAGGTCAGTATGGAATGTTGACTTGCAAGGGATCGTTGGATGCATAATAAATTGAGTTGGAAGTTGGACTGATTTGTAACCATACCCTCTTGCAGCTCATCATCTTTGTCCTCCTTCTTCCCGGTCTTGGAATTTTTGTCATCCTTTGCGCCCTTCTGGCCATTCAGCTGGCGAACATCGTCTACTTTGCCTTTACCCTTGTCAGCAGCTGCTGACCGCTGGCCGTCTTTCGCCATGGAGCCTCGGCGGCTAAGCTCTTGGAATGATAGTTGTTGAGGTGATTTCGCGAGAGCACGGAGGCTAGGCACTAGTTCAAGAAGAGATGCAGAGGCTTCCAAGCGAAGACCCAACAGCAGATATGGTGAATGAGAGAAATTCAAAGGTCCAGGGTTTGATGAAAAAAGATAATGAGATGAGGTTTAGAAAGCAGATTACTGTCAAGCTTGCGTCGGTGATACCTTCTTGCCGCTGTGGAGCTCCGCCGGTCGTGCCTGCTCCTGCAAAACAACCTTGGTTACCATGCAAACAATGCAAACAATGCAAACACGCGTTACCAGCCAGAAGCTTGATCACGTAAGCAATTGGTTATTGCCAAATCGAACAGCTACCCTCGACTGTAAACATCGAACATATCAAGACTGCTAAAAAAAAGAGACATCAGGAGAGATGTCAACCTCTGGCTAAGTCTAGATACCGGTCCTCATCGACAATTGATCCGGAACACATCCGGGTGCTTCATAGCGAATTCAATATTGTGTCCAAAGCTGCTCAAACCACGAGGCTACAGGTCAAGGACTCATACATCATCTTCGTTTGAGATATACAGTCTTCTGATCCCCAGATCTGTGATTTTCGCGACAGCTTGAGCTTTATACTTGGTAAGAAATCCTTCGTTTACGAAATTTTTTGACATTTCGGCTGATATCTCTTCAAAAAGTTCATGTACCGGCACTCAAATTGCCAGGATTGAAGGAACCACTGGTTTTACATGTGCTTACCAACACTGCAAGTCTGAGCTTTCGATCAAATCGAATGTCGCCATACTTGTCAAGAATTAATTCTCTGGCTTGAGTTGTTTTCAAAGAACTGTTAATGAACCCTGCGGTACAGTAGCTATTCGGCTTGAAATTTAGCAGATACCTCTGTAACCACTATCAGCATGGAGGAAACCATGGATATCGAGGTGACAGAGTCCAGGGGAACCAAGCGGACTGCTGAAGATGCCGGACTTGCTCTGAACGAGCAGCGCCGCATTAGGGTACGATGATTTCAAATTGTCCACTGCAATCAATCTACACACTGCTAACAGGCGGATTAGGCGTTGGACCCCGATGTGGTGAATAAGATTGCTGCTGGAGAAATCATCGTGGCTCCAATGCATGCTTTGAAGGAGCTCATTGAGAACTCGGTTGATGCCGGATCGACGGCGATAGAAATAGTCGTGAAAGATGGTGGCTTGAAACTTCTGCAAATCACGGATAATGGCCACGGAATCGACGTGAGTTACAAATCATCCATAACAAAATCTCTGGAATGTTAATAGTTGACTTGACCGTGGCCAGGTGGACGATTTGCCAATTCTATGCGAAAGATTCACTACGTCAAAGTTGAAGGCATTTGAAGATTTGGCGGAAATCGGCACGTACGGCTTTCGTGGCGAAGCCTTAGCCAGTATCAGTCATATTGCTCACTTGACGGTGACTACCAAGACATCAAGCTCTAGCTGTGCTTGGAGAGCCCATTACAGTGACGGAAAATTGGTACCAGCAAAACCTGGTCAAAGCGCAAAACCAAAACCCACGGCTGGGCGCGGAGGTACTCAGATAACCGTAAGTGCGTGGAGCTTGATGAAAATGAAGCAATTCTGACGGCGCAAATTCAGGTTGAAGATCTCTTCTATAATGTCCCGACTAGAAGACGTGCCTTCAGATCATCTAGTGAGGAATATGCAAAGATTCTAGATGTTGTTGGACGCTATGCAGTGCACTGCTCCAATGTAGCCTTTTCGTGTAAAAAACACGGTGATTCTGGCTCCAGCATATCCACTGCAGCCAAGTCATCCACCATCGATCGAATCAGGCAGATCCATGGCGCTACAGTGGCAAACGAGTTGATTGACTTCAATGTTGAGGACGATAAGAGATTAGGCTTCAAAGCGCTTGGGCTTGCCACGAATGCGAATTATCATGTCAAGCGGACAACAATCCTTCTCTTTATCAATCATCGATCAGTTGAGTCATCAGCACTCCGGAAAGCAATTGAACAAACTTATTCGACGTTTCTGCCGAAAGGTGGACACCCCTTTATTTATCTTAGTCTTGAAATTGAGCCTCATCGGGTGGATGTCAATGTTCATCCAACGAAGAGAGAAGTCAATTTTTTGAATGAAGACGAGATCATCGAATCAATATGCAGCGAGATTAGTTCTCGTCTTGGTCAGATGGACTCAAGCAGAACCTTTATGACTCAAACCCTTCTTCCTGGTGTGCCGACTGTTTCAAGTACTCCAGCGAAGGAGTCTTCTGCTCGCAAAGCCGGCACAGGATCATCGGCACAGAAAACATACGAAAATAATCTTGTGCGGACAGACTCGCGTGTGCGCAAGATCACATCCATGCTTCCGTCTCTCAGCACTAGCTCGAGCACGCAGCTGGATTCCGCATCAACCAATCAAGCCGAAGAAACAGCAGAGACAGACGACGGCCTGCATTATGAAACAACGGATCGAGAGCCACTCCACATAGGCTTGACATCTGTCAAATGTCTACGAGCTGCTGTTAGGACAGAAATGCACAATGGATTGACCGAGTTATTCTCTGCGCACACGTACGTTGGCCTTGTTGACGAACAACGCCGTATTGCTGCCATTCAGTCAGGCGTCAAATTATATCTGGTTGATTACGGGATGCTTTGCAATGAACTCTTTTATCAAATCGGACTCACGCACTTTGGAAATTTCGGGGTCATCAGATTAGAGCCACCACCGAAATTGATCGATTTGATGAAACTCGGGGCAGATGTTGAACGGAACCTGCATCAAGCCAAGAAACCGGCCAATTCTGTCGCCAACACGACTGTCACGCAGACTTCGAACCCGTCAGAAGATGGTCATGATAATGACGGGGAGGAAAACGTTGAAATGGAGGAAATCTTCCAGAGAGCCCCTGAAATGGTAACGCAACGATTGATCGAGCGTCGTGAGATGTTGGACGAATATTTCTCCATGCAAATCTCCGAAGAAGGCGAACTCCTGACAATCCCACTCTTACTCAAAGGGTATGTACCCACGTTAGCGAAGCTGCCTCGTTTTTTGCTCCGGCTAGGTCCGTACGTGGATTGGACGAGCGAAGAGGAATGTTTCCGTACGTTTCTCCGTGAATTAGCCGCGTTTTATACTCCTGAAAAATTACCCACGCCGTCCATAACTCCGTCATCGTCGTCATCATCATCCTTGCCGCAGACTCAGGACCCCGAGGCAGAAAGTGGAACAATAGCGGAAGAAAATGAAGACGAGAAAATTATGGCTGCACGTCGGTCACAGCTCGCTGGGATGCTGGAACATGTTATTTTCCCAGCTCTTCGAGCTAGACTCGTAGCTACCAACGATATGCTGGCCGGTGTTGTTGAAGTTGCTGACTTGAAAGGGTTGTATCGTGTTTTCGAGAGATGTTGATGACTGTGAGATGTTGAGATCACGATTTAATTTTATGTATTGACTATCTTTTGTATGTAATAAGACGATTTAGATCTCGAGTCGACACCTGTCAAAGAGCATAATCTGAGCTAAAATTGAGAGTTAGAACTGTCATAGTGCCTGGAGTAGAGACAGTCGAGGAAAGTTCTAATCGAGTAACTAGGTAGCTACTCAGGAGGTGCCCATAGATGGATGGCCTCGCGGCTGTCCGACTGATCCCAGATGACTGACTACCTGTTATTTTGAATAGGTACAACTACCTATGTGAGATCGAAGCATTCCAAGATTCATACGCTAATCAACATCTCTTTTCATACTACAAATCACGGAAATACAGAGGACAACTAATTCATAATTAAACTACTACAAGAAGAAGAAAAGACAAAGACTGGCGCACTCGCAATGCGAGGGAAAAAAATAACTCCTTATGTAAAATCAAATCCTGCGGCTCCAGAATACCGGCCGCACCATCATGTCCCAGATCCCTCTCCATAAATATCATGAAATCTCGTGTATAGTCATTTCCAAATTTGCGTTTAGTCATGTCGTCGTGCATGAAGAGAAAAGAAAAGGAAAAGGAAAAGGAAAAGGAAAAGGAAAAAGAGAACATCCTTCAGTGATGCTCCTTTCGGGTGTAAACCAGTCACGATGGTTTATACCCCCGAGGACTAGCTTGCGCAAGTCCTAACGTTTCAGTGGCAAATCAGATCAAATCTTCGCAGCGAGCGATTTTGATCTGCAGCAATGGATCATTGTTGACGAGAATAAGGTTTGTTCATCAAAGCTATCTCTCGCGCAACACTCGCCCATTCCAGTTCTCGCTTGAGTGGTTCTCGTCGTTTCTGTTGTTGCACTTCGTCCCATTTCATCAATTCATAGCTACGGCACAAGAATAATGAGTCAGAAAGTTTCACGTGCTGAAGAAAAGAAAGGAATGGGAAAGGACATACACGAATCGAAGATGAGGCTGAATTATAACGTTCAATCTTCGGGCTCGGACGAAACAGCTAAGACAGATTAGTCGACCGACTTGACTGGACGACACAGAGTGGTTTACTAAATACTCACTATGCTCGAGGAAACGATAATCCAAGTGATGCCATGACTTCCGCTATGCAGATGGTAGCAGACCTCGAAACACCCACGCGGCAATGAACCAATGTAGCTTGGCCATCTGCTCTGCCTTTTCCTAGAGAAAAAAAAGAGCACGCATTAGTTCTTGTGTCTGGAATATGCTAGCGCGTTTCGTAAAAACTTACCAATGAAGGAGAGGCAATTCTCAAATTCCTGCGTCAGCGGATCGATTCCATTATCCTGAACCTGGCCGATAAACATCAAATTGTCTTCACCCCACTCTTCCAGTTGTCGCTCCGACCAAGAAACTGGTTCTCCGATACTTAGGACTCGCTTGATGCCAAGTTCACGTAAGAGTTCTGGATTGTTCGCATGGGCCAGGTTACCAAGGTACATATACGGGAGAATGCGACTGGGCAAAGACCCGTCCATTTTTCGAAGCCATGTCGGCTCACACAGTGCGTCAAGATTGAGTCTGGAGGCTGCCGGACTCTGTTCTAACAGTTGCTGTTGAATGCCACGGAGGAAAGCCACGTCTGAAGGATAAGTGAAGAAGTTGCGACCCTTCTCACGATGAAGCGTGATCCATGCTTTGTCAAGTGGTAGACCTTCGGCAAACATAAAATAAGCAATGGCAAGCAGAGAACTTTCTGTGTAGCCATCGGCGCAATGAATGAGGATCTTATATGAGTTTTTAGTCCCATCTTGCATCGGGATATCATCCAGCTCTTCAATCTCGCTCTCGGATTCCTCTGGGTTCGCAAGATAGTATAGCCACCGGACGGTATTCACGAAATCTTCCATGTCTCGATTTGCTTCCAGCTGTGGAACAATGCTCCCTGAAGAGGGGAATTGCATTTGAACTCTATCCGTCCAGTTCTCTCCTGTGAGACTCCTCTGTATTGATTCCAGACGCCGAGGACCAGGTATGGAGGCCAAATCAATTGTCTCGATAGCCAAGTCGAATTCAGTTGTATCCACCACATCCGGATCGTCAGCGGACAGGAGAATATCGGGGCTTGGGCCCAGCCAGACATTGTTGGAAATTTGAGAGGTTTTAGACATGCTGCACATTTCATTTCGCTCCCATTGAACTGAATAAATCAGTCAGTAAGGTCACGGATGATAGTCGTTCGTTAGTATGTTCGGTAATACTCACAAAAGTCCATCACTTTTCCAGTCATTTGACCTTGTGAATTGATAGCAACGATGTCGGGAAATTGTCGCTCAATCTCTTCGAAAGGATCTTTAGATGTTATTAGCCATGCGCTCTGTGTCACAATGCACCTGCATACTTACCGGACAGAATAAAGGTGTTGAAAAGAGGGGTTTCCTGTGCAGGGTCGTGTTTCATTCTCCAATTTTGCTGCGCAATGGCTATCCTCTCCGCAACATTGATCAAATGAGTCGGGTCTGTGCCTCTTTCCGCGTAAATTACAATGTCCGAGAGCGGTGCCAATTTTGCAGTTTGGATTTGGAAGTTGCGGACCGAGAATCCGTAGATGGGGTCTGCGTCAATAAAATCGGTTCCGGTCACGTCGAGAATCTCATCCAGAGCCACGGCTCCCCGAAGACGCGACTTAGTCATGTCACCGTCCAGACTCACGAGAGTTATGGATCGAAAACATTTGGGAATGCGACGCAACGACCGCTTCCTGTTGACGAAAAATGCAGATTGGACTCCATTGAAAGGATGCAAGCCATGGAGCCAGGGAAATACGTGTTTTGGGTCCGGCAAAGCCTGCGTGGCTAGATGATCGAGTGCGGCAACTAAAGTCGAGGCGTTGATCGAGTAGATTGGAGGGGACTTTGATAACTTCTTATAGCGATCAGGCGGATAAAGAAGTGAAGTCAAGGAAACAGCGTCCTGATCAACGGGAGAAATAGCCTGCGGCGCGGAGCCGGGAGGACATGCTGGAATATGCTTATTTGGAATTGATGTCGGAGTCCGTGGACGGACATTGAGGCTCAAAGCTGGTGTGACGGGAGGCGGGGTTGCGGAATGTCGAATTGATTGTTGCTGGATCACGACCGTCGCCATTTTGCTGGCGATGCACTAAGTGAACTGACCACAGAAGTATAATTGCAGTGTTTCCAGGTTGCCAATTGATGCAGAATGCTCGTACAGCCCCGCGGCAAAAGTAAGAAAGCGGATATTCTTGACGGAGATTGTGAATGCCTTGATGTGAGCCGAGTTGAAGTTCAACGGGTCGCCATTCTGCCCTAAAGATGGAGACTTTTGTAGGATCGATATGAGTATCACTCGCTCGACAAGATCTGCACAAAATCTGCAATGCTGTGCGTGCAGATGTGTATGTCAGAAGTCAGCCGCGTAACGGAACTGGTTATTCGATTTGCTGATGCTGTTCTTGCGAAACGTCAGTCAGTGTCTATGCGAATGGATTATGATATTGCTTGAGCGGGGAAGCAAGGCGTTGTCCCACATAAATGAATCCGCTTTGGCCCCCGTAGCCGGGGTAAGAGGATAATTTAGTTGTTGGTTGCAGGGTCCTTTCTCCCTTCTCAGTTTCAGACGATCTCAGACAGGGCTGTTCAGGTTGCTTTGACAAGGAGAATTAACGGCGGCAGAGATGATTTCGAGGACTTTAGAAGCGATTGATTGTCTGAGCATAACAAGGAGGAGGTAAGTTAGAGATGAAGAATGCCAGGAAGTAGAAAAATGTGGGCGGGAAGATGGGAGAAGCGGGGGGAAATTGTCATGACTAAGGAGACTAAAAGGGACTAAGGGAGACTAGTGCTGCAGCAATGGGAAGCAGGGACCCAATGGGCGCGGGCGATAAGCTTGCTGATAAGTCTAGCCTCTGTGCTAACCACTAAGTAGCTAGTCCATACATATACATATACAATACATGCGGCGAAGTATAGAGTACATACATAGTACATAGCCATGGCAACCCAACACTGCATCGATAACATGCAAGTGTGCACCAATTCCAGGTTGGCGACTACTGCTATTATTATACAGTGGCATCGATGTCCAATCAAACCGAAAACAAATGTAGAAGAATATGATTATAATAGCCACAATCAGTGTTCTCATCCCTCGTACATTGTTCTTCTTCCTGCATTTAGTCGTTTAGTCGTTTAGTCATTTAACGAAATGATTTACATGCGAGAGAATTGAGTTTTGCTGGAGACTTCGCGCTCCGTGCTCGTTGCCTGACTCTCTAAGCACTGACGGATGGGTGAATGTCCGTGGTACTCCGCGCCTTTTCATTCGTTAATCCTTGGAATGTCGTCTAGTATGAATCCGCATCTATATTTTAGTCTGATGTCCAAGCTCGGCCGGGATCCGCTTGTGGGACACGAACGAGCCAACCGTATTCAAAGGATTTATTTATTTTCTCTTCGATTCCATGTTCTCGGTCGTCGCTAGTTAGGCATACGACAACTCCCCAGATTTGCCCTAACCTTCCCGAACAAGAAACAAACCTAGAGATAGGAAGACTAAGAAAAATTCCGGAGGTTCGACTACAAGGAAGAAATCCAAATATTTTTGCCGATTTGAATTGCTCGAGATCCCATAAAATTGCAAAGAATGAGAAAAAAAAGACATTGTACAGATTGATACGAATTGATACAGAGCAATACGAACGGATACAAAATGGTACTTAGAGTGTGGGGCTGATCGCAAAGTTAACCGGGGAGCAATTGCAGCAAGGTCACCACTGAGATGACTGTAATCCAATCATAATTGCAGATTCTCCGGGCTAGGCTGGCCTGGAGCATGCGGGAATCGAAGCCGGATGTTTTAAAACATCTATTGGCTGGATTTATTTCTTGTCTGTAGCCAGTGAGCCACCCCTCTCTCTATTATCTACTATCTACTAACTATCTGCCATCTAGTCTAGTAGACTATTTACATCGTAGGTGAAACTACGTGTCCTGGCGTCATGGACTTTACTATGACCGCGGGGGAGCGGGAGATTTTTCTTGAATCTTATCAATCGAACATTGTGAACCTTTTGAGATAATGTCTATGTCCCGATATACTGTTGCATATCTACTTCCTCTCCAACAATCGCATCACGATATCACGGGCGTGTCATTTATCCTGAGTACATATCTAGCTGCTCGAGAATGATGAGATAATCATACCAAGGGTTCTGGGGGCAAAAATCCGAAAAGAGAGACACTAGCATTATGTAGACTGAAGAATCACGGCGCCAACCATAGGGGGGAACCACCCTCCACCACCACGTTTTCCCAACCCCCAGATGATGTGTATCCGTTGAATCTTCTGAGGGGATGTTGTGGAATAGTGGAACAGCCAGGACAGATATGCTTCCAATTGGTAAAATCCTCATGTTTTTACCCACCGAGCCAAGCGGCCGATTTATGTCGCGATTACTGAAAACGGCAACCTGTGATGCAACTATTGATGATCTGTCATCTCACATAGCTGCACCACATGTGGTTTCTGATTGGTCCATCGCTGGAGCAGGTAGATCCAAGCTTTAAATAAAATTAAAAATGTCGGAATTATTTCATAATATATGAAAACCGTGTTTTACTGCATTAGTATATTAATTATAAATAAATATTTTGTATTGTCAGAGTGCGGCCCCGGGGGCCTAGGCAGTTCAGGGGATGGATTGGAAATAATTCGAACAGATTCAAGAATAAATACCTACACCTTCAAGAAGGTCTCCCTCTTTCATTACAAATGGTCCTCATCATGCCACACTTTATTTGACTCAACCACCTGCATACTTAGGTAGGCTGTCCTGAAACGGAATCAAGTACTCCGCATTGTCATTTCAGTACATATACGAGCTATATATATAGCTAGCTGTATACCTAATTCTACCATACTGCCCGAAAAACCTATTTAGTACCATACACAACATCGGCATGACGGCTAGTAGGTGAAACAGTCAGTCCTGATATAGAAGTACCAGTAATATTCCCTGATACTGTCGTCTTGAATGGAGCCAATAACTTGAACGAACCAGTCCAGTCCGCAGGCCAAGCAGGGAGGAGTCGAATTTGCGAGTTATTGTGAGCAAACGTTTGCATTAGCATTTCTTGTAATCCGATGGATGCGCTACCGTAGTGATTGATATCGGGCGACCAGTCGTAATTGGGTCCCTTGAAGGCGGAGAATCGATAGGTGGTGCTGTCAGAAAAGCGAGAAATGGTGTTGCTCGTTGCAAGTGACGTGAGACCCATGCGTGCCCACCATATCTGGTCCTGTCGCCAGCCACTGTTGATAACGTATTAGTCATGGTGTCATGAATACTTGTGTGTATATACATATACTCATCCCACAAAAAGGGGAATGGCTTACTCTGTCCCGTGAAATCCTGCAGATTCACTATCGTTGAAATAGGCGTGCATTGCGTAGCTCAGATTTGTGGGCTGTCCAAGACCATATTCACCCCATGCTAGAACATCCCGGATCAGTCTTGTGTTGCCCAGTTCGTTTCTTTAAATATACTTACGGAAAACAGGATACATTGCAGTTGGCTCGTCGTTTTGGGTGAACGAATAATTCGACGCTGGAGCAATGCACGTCAAGCCTAGATTGCAGATAGTGAGCGCCGAACAATCAGATATAGGAAGTCTAAAAATGACTTACTAGTAGCTCCGGGACAAGGTTGGAGTGGTGTTTGAGGTACCCGGGCGAAAAACTCCTTGTAGTAGGTTGTATTGCCCTTGACATAATGGGGATTACTGATCAGTATATCCTGGATGTTCTTTCGAAGCCCCGAAACTGTCGAAGATGGATTGAGAGCTAATTTGTATGTTTCAGCACCCGATGCAGGATATATAATCAAGTATCCCTTGTCATCAAGCCCGTTTCGCTTTCGATAGAACTCATCAAACCAAGCTAGTTGGTACTCGACAAAGGAGAGCCATGGGCTAATATCCATTCCGTTGAAGATATTGGCCTGGATAACCATGTCGGCGAACTCATTTGCGGTATCCGACAACCACGACAGATAGTTATTAAAGTCAATGCCAGGTGGATATAGATACGAGCGCGTTTGACCATCAAATGCATTTGCGTTATATTCATAAACGTTCGGTAATCCGGTGTTGTCAATCTGTTCTGATGTAAGACCGACGTCGAGATTGAAATAAGTTTTGCCCAGAGCACGGCTGTTCGGGGATATGTCCTGGTAGAAATTGAATGCCTCTATAATTATTTGCATTAGCGTGCACACTTGGTCTGAAATGTCCCTAGAACAAGTAGGAAAGAAAACTCACGAAGCAGGATATCGTCATCTCCACTCTTCAAAAGGGGCCAATAAAGTAACCTCTGGTTCTGCGCAGTGAAGGTGCCTCCCGACCATCTTCTATAGTCAGGGGTATATGGACCGCCCGACGAGGTCAGAATTGGATCAAAAGTGAAGAGGCCACCGTTGAATCGAGTTGGATATTTTCCTTTGGCATTGCAGGCCATCATGTATCTGAAATATTGGTAATTCTTTCCTACTTGGAAACCCGAATCCGAGGAACCAGCTTGGGGATTGATAATGATCCATGATCGGTCCCAGAACGAATGCCACCACGCCGTGGTCGTCGAGTGAACAGCAGACTGCGCGTTTGAAATCGAATTAATCAGTGACGAAATCCATCCTTTCACATCAGTGGTTTGATTCTGCGCAGTCACAATATACAAATCGAAAGATTTCGCAGCTTTTTGAGAAACCAAATTGTATGCTGTGAAATTTGTTGACTGATACGTGCCCGTGGTGATTGCGCCAGGTTGGAGCTGAGAAGAATGCATGAACGTTCCGAACTATGAATGGTCAGGAAATCGGACTCAAAAGTCATCTAGAATTGCATGTAAATTCTTCATGAGAAGCTTACCGTATTGTTTTTCATAGGGTTGAAAAATCCATTTGGATTGGATTCATTCAATCCTTGTTCATTGACTTGGAAGTTGAACAAGGGTGTGTCAGAGTTGTGGTGGTAGTTCAAGACACCTCCTGAAGTAAAGGATATAGTGTCGGGATATTGGTAGGGTAACGGTAATTGGCTGGCAGTATTAACACCCCAGGACGTTTGCTCTAACGATGAGATTGACGTGTTAGTCTAGACGGGTGTGATGCATGAGAAACAAAAATTCCGAAATATCTTACGTTGCTCAGGTGCCACCATTTGATAGCCCTTTGCGCGCCATGTTTCAAATGAGGCCGTCAGGTTCAATTCGATAGAGCTTGTGATTTCGGTATGAATAGCTGCAGTATTCATATCAACCCAGAGAGTTATCTGAGTGTTGTTCGCTCCTTTGAAACCAATGTATCCATCGTTGATGTAAAGGTGCTGCTCAAAAGACGTATTGGTTGCAAATGGGTTAGGGTTGAAGTGAAGTCGAACGCGACCTAATTTCAGGAGAGAATTGTTCTCGTCAAAGGCACCACTTTTGGCGATGTAAAACAAGATATCGCCTGGTCGATGGGTCAGAACAAATGAATGAATACGTATAAAAAGTGTCCATAGACTTGAAATTACCAGACTCTGCCCAAGCATTAAGACCAACATCACCACCGCCGACGGGCATTGAGCCGGCAGAGTTGACGCTCTGCGTTGTCCATACCGTGTCATAGCCAGCTGGCAGTTGAATGCCTTTGGCCAACTGCAAAAACAGAAGTGATGCAACGGAGACAAGAAGCATGATTAACTCCTACGACTACCTAGGTCGTTGGCTTTTTTCTGTCAAAAGTAAATACTTAACTCGAGCGATGAAACTGGGTCAATACAGACTCTGTTATAAACTAGGCAAAGTAACAACATTAAAGCACGGCCGGAATATTAAAAAAGTTTCCATCGTAGTCGATCTTCAAATGAAACCCTATTTCTTCCAAGGTTCGTTTAATCATAACAATATTATCCGCGGACGAGAAGGGTGCATTTACGATGCAGAACAAACACCGAGCCAATACGGAGTACAACCTCGAAATTTCCTTCTTTGGCTCGGAGCCATACATCAGCCCTGAATTAACTTGGATTGTACAGCATACTCTGGATGCGCGGATAATTTATGCGTCCCATTTTTCATCAAAGTCGAGCAAGAGTATTAAATGTTTGTGGTCACTTCCCCGCATCCAGAAATGCGCATCATCAACGACGATCCTGGGGTATTTAAAATGCTAAATTTGTTTTAAATTTCCCAATTAGCCAGCGGCCGCACGCTAGTGCCGATGCTATTAACCACACTGCCAATCAAAGCACAGTCGCCCAAAGAGCAACTTTGTAGTGGTAGGGGCATATACCTAGGTAGGTGGCGAAGACATCCGTCGTAGATGGTATCTTCCCTTCGGACTATACCCTTGTTCTAAACTAAAGGGACAATTTTATGTCTTGTTAAATGACTACACTTTATTCAATTTTTCTTTTCCTATCACCCTGTTGGATTCGTGTGACGAGCGACAAGTGATACTAGAATTCTGCCAAGAAATTAAGTAACGTGCTGTCAGCCAGAAATCAGGTCTTATATATTGAACCAAGACCATCCTCTCTAACAGAGCTCTATTTTAACATAGTTAATTCTTTTTTTAATTTACACAGTAATATGATATTAACTATAGTATAATAACTTAATAAAAACAGGAATTAAATCTAAAATTTGGACTATATCTATATAAAGTCTTTTAACAGTGAAGCCTTGCTTAGTCTTTAACACAATGAATTTGAAGATCTTTCTAGAGAGCTTGCTCTTCAATGATCAATCTTTGAATTCAGTATGATAGTCTGCAGAGAAATAGAAGATTTAATTCATTATGTTAAAGATCAAGCAAGATTTTACTATTAAAAGACTCTATACAGATATAATCTAAATCTCAGATTTGATTTTTATTTTTATTAAGTTATTACACTATAGCTAATATCGCATTGTTATATAAATCGAAAAAAGAATTAATTGTGTTAAAATAGAGCTCTATTAGAGAAGATGGTCTTGGTTCAGTATAAAGGCCTGATTTCTGGCTGACACATGCATTTCTGCTTTAAGCTAATATTCAAGTGATAAGTCTAGCCTGCTGTAAACGGCTATAATGAATGATATAGTATATTTAGCCTTCCCAGATTATTTTCCCCTTAACTTTTTCCGTCCTGAGTGTATACTTTCATCATCTAATGTATATTGGTTGGGTTATACTCCCTTTCTTCTCATTTTGTCTCTTGATTTGAAGGCTTGTCGTGCGTGTATATTTTCAGAAACAGCGTCCGCCCTCAATTCAAGTGAGAGTATCCTCATGAAGCTTAACGTGAACTGGCGGCAACTTGCGCCGAGGGTTGAATGGAGGTCGGTTGAGCGAGGAAAACACAACTACCATCACAACCAGCAACCTTGGAAGTTAACTGGAGAGAGATTCTAAATCAATACTTGGAGGCTTGCATACGGGGTCGAAAAATGAAGCGCTAACTCTTAGGTATAGATCCCAGGTAAGATTAGTAAGACAAACCTCCGTGCCCTGAATTTCAGATTAAAGTTGGAGTCAAATATCGTATTGAAGCTCAGCAATATGGTGGTATGAGTTTAGAGGGGCCAGTAAAAAATATATAAATACATGAAGACATGTAAAAGTTCTTGTGTAAAAGAGTGTAACAACTAATTATCATCCAGCTGAACTTGCGACAGTAATATCTATATACAGATTTCCTACATTAATCTCTATCATACTAATACGTCCTCAGAACCTCCTTACACATTATTATTAATTAATAACCAGCTAATCTCGCAGTGCATTCCAAAATAAGAGGCGTCCATAATTCGAATCAAGTAGTTTAATGGAGAAGAACTAGAAATATATGAATACATTAGCACACATGAAAATTGCTATGTAAACTAGTGTAAAATTACCATTGCAATAGATCCATCCTATGCATTCCACGGCCTCACATTGAAACATATGAAATGAGTGCGCGACCATAAACATTCTCACAAATTTCCACCCGAGTCTCCCCTTCAACATAATTATTTCCTTCAAAGAAATCATCATCATAAGTTCAAGGGAAATGAAAAACAAATGCCAATCATAACGACATGAGGCAAAACATGAAATGATAACGCTTCCAATATTCCACCAAGCAAGAAGAAAACACGGGTCAAAGGAAGACAAAAGCTTTAAGATCATAAGATCTAACTTGCTGTTCCTAGAGAGGAACACAGCGGCAGACCATAGTTTGAAACTAACCACAGATTCCACAGCAGAAAAGTCGTCTTGTCAGCGGAAACAGTTCGGAGACTGAGAGTACGTGCTGCAATGGTACATGCAAGAACTGCCATGTAGGATCCACCCCAGAATAAGACCCTACTCTGCCCTTCTTGTGCCCATCCCCAGTAGGAAGGGGTCAAGAAGCCCCAAAACAACATCAATGCCGCGGTTATCCAGCGCGCATTAGCGTCTCCGATGACGAGAGGTAGAGTCTTCCGGCCTCGGGCAGAATCCCCAGCCTGATCGTAGAAATCTTGTGTCTGCACAGTCGTAAATACGATCAGGCCAATCATCACCAGCCATGGGAGGCCGAGACCGTCTTTTCGGATAAACTGGTCGAATTGGTACGGCGTTAATACAACGTGCAAGGCGCCGGACGTATAGCACATGAAGCCGACACCATTAATCAAATTACGTGTAACGCAGCTCACATCAGCCCCAGCAGCATCGTTATACCAGAATCCAAGCGCGATCAGCGACACGCATTGGAACAACCCACCAATATGAGCACTTGTAGCCAATGCAATCATGTAGAGTATAAACATCACAGATTGTGCGTCCTCTGGCGTCATCAACTTTCGCGGCATGGTTCTCCATGGCTTGTTCATTGAATCCTCCATGATGGCCTCATCTTGGCGCTGATTGTCGATCGTGAATGGAAGGAGGTTCAGCCATGCCCACAAAACCACAATTGGCATGCGCTGGAGGCATATAGACCACGCAGGGGCGGGATTTACCCCAAATGCTGATGCACCGAGGGACGTCAGAAGGCCAAACCCAAAACTCGTGGCAATGATAGTCTTAAGATCGCTGTAGGTGAATAGCCAGATTCCACGAAGAAATTGACCTGGAGCTTTCACAATGGTGTCTACTAGACGAGAGAGTCTTTGGATAGGTACATAAAAATCTTTTTCGCACAAAATGTTGTCGTTGAAGGACGCATATTTCTTCTTGTAAGAGAACATTGTAGAAGTTTTCAGGCCGATTGATCTGTGTCCCAATAAAGTCTGTAGGGTAAGAACTTGCTGATACTTGAAGCTTGACTATCCAAGGTAATTTGAAGGGGTGGATTAGGCTGAATTTATACTTTGAAGTCGTTCAAGAGCCATCACCAAAATGAGGTCAATTCTTATTGACCGACTAGAAAAAAAGGCACGTAATTACAATCCATGGATATACCTACATCATAGCTTTGGGCATTGTGAGTAGCAGCATAATCGTCATCTTGCCACTAGAAATGATAATTCCTGTCATCTATGAGGTCTAATAGGATCGTGAATATTAGAGTTTGAATTCTTCAGCAGCCTTTTGCGTAATCCTAACTGAATTCATTATCATGCAGGTATCTGTTTGCGCACTCTCATGAGTATGGAGGGCCTTCTCAAAATGGCAACATGATCCTATCTACCCAGGTGCCCAAGGAATGTTATTCATTTCCAGTTTAAGCTATACCGCCATAGAATATATGCATCCATCACATTTGGGTAGTGTGATTAGCAGCATAATCGTCATATTGCCACTTTAACTGATGATCTCTGTTATCTATGGGGTCTAATGCAATTGTGAACATTGAAGTTGGAATACTTTAACCGCTGTTTGCATAATCCTGTCTGAGTTTATTATCATGTAAGTATCTATCTGCGCACTTCTATGGGCATAAAAAGCCTTCTCAAAATTGCAACATGATCTTATCTGCTCAAAAAATACTATTTATTTCTAGTTTAAGCTATACTGCCATAGTATACTATGTGTCAAGTTGTAGAGCTATGAAACGAATGGGACCGTGTATACCTAACATAGTACATCATATCTGTCAACATAATATATCCTTACTGGATTAGGAATGTGCAGTGTACCGCCACGTCGAGCCCTATGCCGTGGTGTAGGCCTCCTTATTCCCATTTGTCAGCTAACCCTCTTTCCAAGAAATACTTCCCCCTATATATATTTTCTCATACAAACCCAAGTAGATCCTGGGTTTCCTCTTTCCTCCATGTAGCCAATACACTCTGATCTTACTATCCCGTCGATGTAGTGCCAATTCTACTGAAGAACACTAGTACTGGGCATCAGCCTGATCACATGAAAATGGCAATCAATCCATGAATTAAGATTTTATCAGCATGTGAGGGCCCCTATGTTTGGATGACTAGATTACGTCAATCCTTTGCCAACTGAAGGAAGAATCTTGTCGTAAAAGACATTGGGATCGTGTAAAAAATTTTTTTATGACAGAATTAGGAATTGTTGAACTCTATTAGTCTTTTCACTCACCTAAGAAGATCCTTAGAAATTAACTTCCAATGATGTGAACGGTGATGATGATGTGTGGAATACTGTACTATCAAACCCCGAGATTCTATATATCAGAAAGTGTGACTCGATTATTCTGTGTAACACACCCAAGGTAAGGGACTTGTGGAGATCAACGTTTTGCTTTGTCGATCAAGGGATGTAATTCTGTTGGCTGACAGATAACGTTGTAAGAAGATTATAGTTAATGATATAATAAACAGTACGACAGGGACCCAGATAGAGAATCGTGGCAATCTCTGCAGTATGTCTGATGATGTACATTTGTATCTCTGGAACAGACATGGCGAAATCTGATCCATTCATCTGAACCCAACGTGAACTCGTACGGGAGCTGGATCGTGAGCTGGATTTCTAGTTAGCTCAGCAGTTCGTATGTTGTCAGCTTGATTCCAAACTGGTTTCCAGTCTTGTTTCTAACCACAGCCCCAGTCCGGCGCTAGATTAGCTCCCATTCCGGCCCAGCCAATCAGAGGCCTCACAGCTACAACTTTCTCCACAAAATAGTTACAATTCTCATTCTATGCTTACATATTGATTTAAAATCCCAGTTTAATTTAAATTTATTTAGATTTGGACTGATTATCTTTGATCCAAATCAATAGATCAGTGGTAGTACGTAGTGACAGGTGGTCTCCATAATGGCGGGGTATAAATATGTTGAAGGATGAGTATTTGCATGGCCTTTTTTTTTTTTTTTTTTACCTATTACGAGCCTTGTCCTTTAACTCATTCGCTAGCCTCAAAAGATAGAATGAACCCACATCAGACGGTAACCCATCAAAAGATTTTGCAATCTTCTCAACTTCGACTCGACCCTTCTCGTAAGCCTTTAGGTCCCGGTTAGCATAAACATCTCGACCAGTGGCGTATCCACTGTCTAGGTTGCGGAAGAAAATGTTGACTGCCACGCTAGGTGCTTCGACGGGCCACGCAGCATGAAGCCACAGCGGCGGAATATAGAGGATCTCTCCAGAACCCAGAGTCGCCTCGTGAGGACTTGTGTGAGGCACCGACACTATCTGTCCTCTGCTCGCTTCAGTACTGCCGTCAAATATGTCAAGTGTAGAGCTTGATGCCCCAGGCAGAAACTCTAGATGTTCTACATCCGACGGAGGATATAAAACTAGCTTCTTGCGCCCGCGAATTTGACAATATACATTGGCCATAACCTATTACCCATAAATATCAGCGCAGGATTCTCAAACCAGTTTGTAAATAATCTTACATCGTAATGTAACCACATCGCAACTGGTCCAGATATACGTAGAGGCGAGCTGTGAGCGTACTCCTGCACGAAATTCAATTGGGGCGGAAGAGCAAAATCATCCTGAATTTCAGGGAAATCTTTCTCAAAATTCGCAGGCTTCTTTAAAGGCTGCTCGCTTGATATTGATCGGAGATACTGGCGACTTCCCTCACTGATTTCGTTCATGAATAGACCGAAATCTTTCGTTTTGTAGCCAAAATTCTTCTTCCTGAAATTCATATGATCTGTTTCTGCTTCATGGACGACAATCTGACGATCGAATCCAACAGTCTTGACAAGATAGTCTTTTGACCACTTCTCGGTGCATGGTCCTATATCTAGACCGGCGATCACGACAGGCCGGGCTATTTTCATGATGGACTTGAAGTCTGTTTCATCTTGAATAGTTACTCGCTGTATGATTGTCGGATCGCATGAATTGATTGATTGCTTGTGTGAATGCCTGGATTGCACTTTTGCGTGAGTCGGTTTTTGGCGTTCTGTAGCCGAGTGAAACTTCCACTCGGGTGATGTAGCAATAGCAGAGTCACATATTTGCCAAATATAATTGTTCCAAAATGTCCCGAATGAGAAACACACCGCACCTCCGGTGGCGACAATTACGGATGAACCGACTGTCTCGGAGACATGGCCGGTGAGAAGTGGTCGCAATGCTGGTGACTCGAACTGGGTATCAACGGTCTGTACAACAGCTGAAGTCCATGAATCGCTGCTCAGTTCCGTAAGATCCAGACATAGCAACTCCATATTTTCGGGCAAAACACCCCGAGCACCAATTCCCCCAATGATTAAGATTCTGCCAGAGAGGACATTGGTAGTCGCACCAAATCGCCCAGCGGCATAGTTCCCGATTTGAGTGGCATCGCACAAATTTTTTGTCAAATTGGTAATCCGGACAATTATTTTGTTCTCGTCGGTTTTTTCCAATGTCCATTTCCAGAAGTCTTCCAGAACGATCCCATCTCGGGAAATTCCGCCGAAAAGATACCCAGATGTGGCATCCACCGCGACCATTTGAGCGCCGAATCGGTCAGTAAGTTGGCCTGGTTCAGCAACTTCAACCGCCTGCCAACCCCTCTGATCCTCCCATAATGTCCAACTATTCAAGATATCACCGCTGCTGGTTTTACCTCCGTATACCAACACACCAGCGATGTCATCATGAATCTGTACTGGTACTGAACTGTGTCGAAAGCGTGGCAGTGGAAGAGAGTCTGTAGGCTCCCAAGTATTGTTCCTTCGCACCCAGCAATCGTTTAATGCCGCGTTGGGGGATGAACGACCACCGACGAGAAGACGAGCATCACCATGAAGCGAAGTGATGGTGTGGCACATACGAGCTGATATTGAGTGTGGCGGTGGTGCAGAGGCAGAAGTATTAGCTTCATTGCCCGCGAAATACAGATCTGTAGAAGAGAGGCGAGACTGGTTTCCTAATCCCCCATGTACTCCTAACAGATGATCTCCTTCTGCGATGCTGGCTGCAAATCTTCGTTGGCCCGTGAAAGAGATTGGACGATGGACTGAGACTCGTATCGAAGACGGGGCTGGAGGGGTCCCTGCTCTTGGTTGGGTGGTGCTGATAGCTGGCTGGGTTTCAGATGTAGACGCAATCAACACGAAGTAATGAGAAGCAAACAATGCGAATTCCTCCCACTCGTCAAAAGGCTCTATTGTGTCCAATCTAATGCGTTGATCCGGACCGACAAACAAGTCATCATTCCATATATCCCATAAGCTTCTGGCGGAAGCTCGGTGCCATCCCTGAGATAGAAACCTCTGTTCCTGTAATGAAAGAGTCGGATATTTGTGGATGGAATGTAGGGGCGCTCGCAGCTTATGAAAATGTTTCATCATGGTAGGTGCAAACGGATGGTGAGGTCCATCTGGGAAAAACTGTTCCAGAACGCAGAACTGCATATCTACATTGCATTAATGAAAAATCAATAGTTTCATAACATTCGATGTAGGTACCTTTTCCCAACTTCGGTAACCACGAAATAAGCGCATCTGCCGATTGGACGTCCATATAGGTAAGCGAAACTTCTGCAATGCAGAGAACAGTTGCCGGAGAGGGCCCTAGAACGTCCTTCAAAGCTTCTTCAAGCTTCGTCAAGTTCTTCAGATCGCAACCGAGAGCAATGTAATTCAAAGCCCGCAGACGCACAGCTTCAGATTCCGGATATAGTTTAATATCGCCCAGTGTGCTGCGCAATTCTTCCGTTTGCTGAATAATCGAGGTTTTGATGCCCATCAACTTTTCATAGTCGATGTCCACGAAGGTTGCATTGGAACATATCGTCTTCTCGGTTTTCAGAAGCTGAAAGGCCAGGGGATCGCTAGGACAAGGTCTTAATTTGGCGTGCCCAATACTCGTCTGCTCAGCTCAGCTTGCACTCACTAGCCACATCCAAGATTCAGAATATATTTTGGTCGAGTATCCGGGTCATGCAGAAATTGGCGAACAGTCTCGGCAATAGCATGCATTCGAAGCCAATATCCACGATTGATTATGGGTGCACGCCGCTGGGGCTTCTTTACGAAAGGGCGAAAGAACTGATTCTGGGGGTCATATCGCATTTCGACACTTCTCTTCGACACGATACTGCTATTATTTGTCTAGATTGGTACGACACTGACATCAGCCCATGCACACAGAATATTCTCCGGACGGAATCCGTACAGTTCAAGTTATGATACACTTACACCCATCACCAAATCTGCCTCTTTCTCCATTTTGCTCATTGCTGCGGTGCTCGTCGAGGTTCCTCCGGGGGGAATTGTCGACTTGGGAGGCGGGCGCATATTGTCTAAGTAATGACTGAGGCAAAATCCTTCTGAAATTCAAGCATTGGGACTTCAAGGTGTTGTTCAACCTTGGGAAGAGAAAAAAAAAGAAAGAAAAACGAAGCATTAAGAAAAGATGTATCTACCCCTCGTGTCTTTTTCTATTTTTTTACGATTTGCAGGCGGCACAAGACGGCAGAATTCAGTACGTCCTTATTCTAGTCACCCTAACCCTAGCTATCTAATCTCTAATAGACCCAACTAAGTCCAAAGTGGTTAGTCAGTCCACTTAGTGAGCTCTTATTATTATTTCTTATTATGATTGATTGATTCCTTCTTTCCTCAAATTGTCACCTGAACATCAATAACTAGTCAACCAACTACCTAACTAAGTAACTAAGTCAGCTCAACTCAACCTTCAAAACCTTCAAGGCAACATTCATCCTCCCCCAGACTTCTTCTCTCTTATTGTCAAGCCCTTCTGATCTCTTGTTCTTGTGGTTGTTCTTCTTATATTCTATACCCTGCTCAATCTGCGCAGAATCCTCTGCCGCACCTGGGCACTTATTTGTTACCGCCAGTTTGTTGATCGTATTTGGTTCCTCACGAGACAGCTAGTTGTATGATTCGTGCGGGGTGCCTCATCACGCAGCGGTATTAAAGAAGACTGTCTGAGCTATCACCGAAGCTGACGACTCCGGAATCTTTCTGCTGCATGCGACCGGACCCGGATTTCGCCAGGGCAACCGTATCAATAGAGAGGTTTCAAAGCTTCATACGCAAGCAAGATGTCAATGAACTTTGTCACCTTCAACCAAGATCACAGCTATCTGGCTGTTGGTATGTTGGATCACTTCCACGGCAGATAGGTTTGCGCTATTTTCAGATACATTCGTACTAAGAACGAAACTAGGTACCTCGAAGGGATTCCGGATTTTTACGACAGATCCCTTCACCAAGAGCTATGAAACGAAGGATGGAAATATAGCAATATTAGAAATGCTATTCTCGACGTCTTTGGTAGCCTTGATATTATCTCCTCGCCGACTCCAGATCACTAATACTAAGGTTTGTGTACCCGGTCCTGGGATATATGGGTCAACGGGAAAATGTCCAGGCGCTCATTTTCTGGTTGATGCATGTTTTTTATGGACACGACGCTGATGAGTAACAGCGGCAATCTACTATATGCGAACTTACCTTTCCTACTACTGTCCTTGCGGTCAAGTTGAATCGGAAGCGTCTGGTCGTAGTGCTTGAAGATTACATCTACCTATACGATATTCAAACGATGAAACTTCTTTCGACCATCGAGACATCGCCTAATCCGAACGGTAAGCATGGTACCTCTTATATTCTAGTTGTAATGGCTCGGTCGTCAGCGAGATGAATACTCACTATTAGATCCAGCAATTTGTGCCTTGTCTCCCTCTTCAGACAATTGTTACTTGGCCTACCCTTTACCACAAAAGGCACCTCCATCATCTTTTGCTCCACCGGCACACGCTCCGCCTAGCACGACGAATCACATTAGCCCTACAAATGGCGATGTCTTAATCTTTGATGCCGTGAAATTGGAAGCTATCAACGTTATTGAGGCTCACAGATCTCCGCTGTCGTGCATTACTCTCAATAGTGAGGGCACGCTTCTGGCCACTGCATCGGATAAAGGAACAATCATCCGCGTATTCTCCGTGCCTGATGGCCGCAAGCTCTACCAATTTCGACGTGGCTCTATTCCATCTCGCATTTTTAGCATGTCGTTCAATACGATGTCCACACTTTTGTGTGTGTCTTCGGCGACCGACACTATCCACGTGTTCAAGCTAAATAGTCAAAGCAAGAACCAAGATGGAATATTTGGATCTTCTCCGAAGGAACGCCCCGTCAGTCCCAGTTCAGGCGACTATCGAGATGATGCTTTAGAACCCGGGGCTGACTCCTCGGACATAACGTCGAGAAAGCATAATGGCACTTTAATAGGCATGCTGCGGCGCACATCTCAAAATGTGGGTACAAGTTTTGCGGCTACTGTGGGAGGCTATTTGCCCAAAGGAGTGAGCGAAATGTGGGAACCCACCCGGGACTTTGCCTGGATGAAATTGCCAAAACCCGGCCACGCTCCCGGGAACCAATCGTCCGCAGGCCCTATGAGAAGCGTCGTGGCTATGAGCAGCAATACCCCGCAGGTCATGGTAGTAACCAGTGACGGCAATTTCTACGTGTTCAACATCGATTTATCAAAGGGCGGCGAAGGAACATTGACGAAACAATACTCGTAAGTGCTTTCTCAATCCCTGGTACTACCTGATCTTCTCAGAAACTAAAAAGTGATGATTACAACTAGTGTACTTGACACGAACGAGAAACTCGGCCCATCGGGCTCGGATTATTGATGTTTTTGCGTCATTTTGATTCAAATGATACCAGGATTGTGTTTCATAGCGAGAAAGCAATCTAAATAATACCCGAAACAGCCGCTGTTGAAAGTTGGAGTTTTATTATGTCTCGGACGTCCATTTCTTGTCACATACTGGTGCCGAATATTCTACGCACTGATAGAGTGTTCTCGCAAAAGCCATTTGAGCTCCTCAACCTCCTCGGGATTTAGAAGCTCTTCCAAAGTTGCCGATCGCATGAAGTCATGGTCTGCAAATTCAAAACCGGGCACCACCGTCTACAGTGTTCTCTGGGATTAGCACTTTTTCATGATTTGACCTTTCATTGCCTCTCGCACGGAAGAAAACGAAAGCTCACCTCGCTTATCAACAGCCCTTCTGAATGGTTTCCTCCACTTTCTTTATCCGGCAGCAGAAAAGAAGCTTTGAATTTCCCTCCTTCTACGATCCACTGCAATCTCTCCCCCCGTTCAATGTCTTGGCCGACCACGAAAGTTTCAATACGAGCCTTGTTGTTTTGTGCGCTACGATCGCCACGAAGCACTTCGTCTGCGTGAATCAGCACGTAGCATCCGCGCCCGCGATGCAAGGTATGAACCGTCCGGCCACGGTTTCGATGGAAACAACCCATGGGCGATCCCGGAGTGATGTAATAGTAGATAGTAGTACTCGCAGATCGTGTGGAGTGGTCTTGACCGGGACTGAGTCGCATATTAGATGTGACATCTGTCTCGGGCACCGCATAAGCGGTACCTGGATCTGTATTGTTGAGGAAAGGGTTGGCCACGTTCAGCGGATCACGGTCAGTCTCCACGAAGTAACCTCCTTCAATATGGGGTTGCAGGCCCAACACATTGATAGTCTTTTGCACTGCTGTTGATTCATCCGTAGAGGCGGGAGCCGTGCCGGACCTAAGTGCAGGTGGAAAGCTTGGCTTGATTTTGGATAATGGAGCGTGTAACCGATGAGCTTCGTGGGCCATTTCGTTCCGAGAAGAAATTCTATAGTTGATATCTGATTGGAATATTTGGAAATGAGTTTGTTGTTATTTTCCCTCTCATCTCTGGCTTTTCGATGAATGCCTAGTTCAATAATCCATACTCAGCCGCCGTGTAACATCGACCTTTTAGGCTGACTCGAGCCGAGGGGTGAGTAGTTAGGCTATGCTGCATAGGGCATAGTATGTCTATTTGACACATTCTCAAGCTGATTTCCATTCTTTCCGGAGAATCCTATCCAGGTAGGAGTGATAATATGTACACAATATTATTTATTTTGAATCCAGTACCTACACTGCATTGGCCTCTAGTTTATAAAAATCAGTATTTTCTTTTACAGGTACTGCAATACATAGGTACTTGGGTGTTTTTCAGTGCCAGCTTCTCTGCTCCAGAGCCAGCCAGTGGGTTCCCCATACTCGAAAGACGCTCTAACCTCACAGCGCTTAGTCTGCTCCAAACTGACTTATCCATTCCCGTTTGCTCTGTGAATAATATGTGCTTCGCATCCATCCTATCCAACGACGGCGTCATTCCCCGCTCGCAAGCCTCGTGTTAGCTGTTATGGGCTAGTTTTTTATCCGGGAATAGAATTAATTCATCGTAACAGTATCCTCATTATGGAACGGAGGTACTGTGAAATATTATTAATTGTTAATTTTAAATCATTAGGTAGTGATGTATTGGTCTGACCCCCACAGTTTAGCAGTTGTGAACACTCGCACGACCCGCTCCACTTACCAGTACTTGACTCCGTACTTGACTCCGCATTCGCTGTAGCTTCATCTGCCCGAACTTCCTCCTTCCATCATCATTGGACCCGGACTCTTTTTGATCTCTGTTCTTTGCGCTCTCAGTTCTTTACGTTTTCCTTTTTGCTCTTCGCGCCGATCAAGTTCATGATATTTGAATCCATTTGTTCAGCCCCGATCCGTCCTCATTTGTCTGGATGGCCCGCAAATTCACTCATCAGCGAGTGAGCTATGGTATGTAGACCGACGCTGCTTTGTCCGATCTATCTTGTTTCGTCCGAACTCGCCATGGTCTAACATGTGTATTTTCTGTCGCACAAAGTTCTCCCTCTGCCAAATGCTTCAGGTGGAGGCGGGCACCGCTTAGGAGTCAACGGTCTTGCTGTCGATTCCGACAATCGAATATTGTTAGTTGAGCCTCTCTTTTGTGATCGTCAAGGATTAACCGCGCTCTCTAACCCACGTGGCGTTCGCTACAGATACTCCGCAGGCCGCGACGGCGTGATTTGTTCCTGGAACTTCAATCAGTCCGATAATAAATCTACATCGACTCCTGCTAAACCCGCTCCCACCACCATACTCAGAGATCAGGTCCAAGCGCACAGTCATTGGATCAACGATATCGTACTCGCGCAAAGCAATTCCGCACTGGTCTCGGCATCATCGGATACTACCGTGCGAGTATGGCGACCGCTGTCGCAGACGAAAGAGCTCCCAGTCTCCATTGGCCGACATGCAGACTATGTAAAGTGCCTCGCACTTCCCGAGCAACATTCCAACTGGGTGGCATCCGGGGGTCTTGATCAAAAAGTCTTTCTGTGGGATCTGGAAGGGAAAGGCGATATATTAAAAATTGACACCTGTGGAGATGAAGTCACGGAAAAGGGCTCGGTGTATGCTCTCGGAACAGGTGGCTCGGTACTGGCTAGCGGCGGGCCGGAGTCTGTCGTACGGGTGTGGGATCCCAAGTCGGGCAAATTAATCACCAAATTTGTCGGTCATACAGACAATATCAGAGATATTTTGATCAACAAAGATGGGAACACCATCATGACCGCATCATCCGATCAGACCATCAAGGTGTGGTCGCTTACCGCAGGCCGCTGCTCGCATACCTTGACTATGCACAACGATAGCGTCTGGTCCCTGTATTCGGATCATCCTCAGTTATCCGTCTTTTACTCTAGCGACAGGTCAGGTCTTGTCGCGAAAACGGATACGAGAAATGTACCAGATATCGACCAAGGAACCTCTATTGCTGCTCTTCAGGAACATGAAGGGGTTGTAAAAGTGGTCGCAGCCTGTGACTCCATCTGGACTGCGACTCCGAAATCCAGTATCAACAGATGGGCCGATGTCGATACCGCTGCCGAAATCGAATTCACAAGCACCGCTGCACGACGATCAAGCAGCGGGTTGCCTGCTGAATCCCCCCCGGAGGCCCCAGGACAAGGACCAATCGCCAAATCTACCGAGCCTGCCAAAAAGAAGATTTCACAAAATTCCGTTCTCCCACTCTCAAATATGTCTATATTCCCCAAATTGGATCCCGAAAGAGCCACTATCTATTCCTCTGTGAGTGGCCGAAAGCCGTCAGAAATCATTAGCGACGAAGAACTTGGAGACACGGTACCTGTGTATTCTTTGCCCGAAGAAACCATCGAGGGCCAACTGGGCATAATTAAGCATTTCATGTTGAACGATCGAAAACGCACATTGACTCAGGACACAGCCGGAGAAGTGCTTTTATGGGATCTGCTGAAGGTAAACCCCAAAATTCTACACGAACTATTTCATAACATAGTCGCTATTTGTTTGCTGAACAAAATGCACAGTGTGTTCCGATCAAGACTTTTGGGAAGCGGCACATAGACGACGTCGCATCAGAGATCAACACTGTGGAGACGATAGCTCATTGGTGTACTCTCGACATTCGTACAGGTCGATTGTCCGTTATCCTCGAGCCTAATCGCTGCTTTGATGCAGAAGTTTACGCCGACGAGATTGATTTGCCCACCCATAATGGCAGCTCTTCGGATCAAAGGAGTAAGTCATTGTTTAGTCCATGTCATGCTTATTACTAACGGGTATCATGTTCTAGTCAATCTGGGCAAATGGGTTCTCCGTTGGCTTTTCAACGACGTGGTAGAAGAGGAAATTCGACGGGATGAACTCCATCGAGAAATTACAGCCGCGAAAGCGGCAGAAATCCAAGCTTTACAGCGGGCGAATGCCCCTGGGTCAATTGATATACCACCTGCAGTTGCAGAAACTCAGGACGGGACATTAGCGACGCCGCGTGTCACCAACGGAACGCATCCTCATCCTCACACACCTGGTTTCAACATTGGACTTGCAACTCCCGGCGGCGCAACTTTCTCTTCACCCTTGCGCACAACAGAAGAAGATACCCCAGGCACAAGACCGAGTCACGAGCAAGCCCGGCCTCCATCTTCCAACAAGTCGAATGATTATTTCTCTAGCAGTCATTATATCGAGGCTGAAAAGCCACCACAACCTCCCGCCGAGGAGCAAGCCCCTGCAGCTCTCCCCCAGTCTCCTGCAGAACCCGAGAAAGAAGAGAAGAAGAAGGCGTCGTTGTTTGGGAAGAAGTTTAGAATGGAATTCCCGAAGAAGCTGGGAAGAGCATCGTCGGAGGTGAAGTCACCTGCACCAGAGGAAAAACCGGAAGAGTCCGACAAGTCTTCTGAGAAGGAAGAGAAGGCCTTTGAATCAAATCTGTTTGGAGTAATTGATCGTATACGCCACGAGTATGAGGTCTTTCTCACGCGGTATCCTGGTCTTCCGTTAAATTCAGGAATTACACCGAGCTCAACTAGTGAAACGCCTGAACTTAAGATTCCGGCAGACATTGATATCATGATACAAGAAGAAACTGGTGATACGGCTGTCGCGGCTGATCTCTACCGAGGATCAGTTGGAAGTATTCGGGAAGATATTGATAAACTTGAGAGGACAGTTCCTCACTGGCTTGGAGAATTGTTATTAAAGGTATTTAATTTATTGAACGGGAGGAAGTTGTCTGTCTTGGAAACCCACCTGCTGACATTGACTCACAGAATCAAATACCGGCCAAAGAAATAGTAAAGATAGCTTTCATTCTAAAGCCATACGAGGACCAATTGCCTCCTGTGAGCAAACTTGAAGGGTAAAGATCTCAACAACGCACCGATGTGAAATGACCATCTAACAGGACTCTAGGGGAATGGATAATAGCAGTTCTAGACTCAATGCCAATCGCATGCTCCGAGCCCGGAAAATCCTCGCGTACATTGCCGAGCGCATCGATCCAGTCAATCCGTCTGATCCACCGGATCCGAATTCCTTGCAACCCGAAGAATATCTGGAATTATATTGTCAGAATATCGTAAGCAGCGCTCTCACCAAAGATGTCCTGAAGGTTACTAAATCTAGTTCAGCTAATCCCCATTAATATGACTCTTGCTACGATGAGAACACATCTTTGGAGAACAGGCGGAGACATGATCTTATATTACAAGGCGAATGGCAAAAAGGTAATTCGTCCAACACCGACCGAACCAGACGTGAAAGATACTACCGGACCCAATATACCCACAGAAGAACCGAATCAGCAGGAGAGTACGACAAATTCACGTGCTTCGAATTCAATTGCGGATGGAATTTAGGCACTCTTCTTTGGGACTTATATCGACAATTGTATGAGAAAATTTTATCTATTCGAATTTTTGGATGACACGAATGTTTTTCTTGCGATTTTTGCGATTTTGTGCGATTGGATTTCTTTTCCTTTCTGATTGCTTTTCCAGCTTTTCTGTGGCGCATACTGTGATGCCGAGTGGCTCCTGTCAGTCGTTTGATACCTATGCGCGACTTTGTATATATGTGCATATATATGCATACTTGTGTGTGCGTGTGCTCATTACTAGATGTAATCTGCGCGCTCTGGGCAAAATCAGTTTAATTTGTATTTTCACGTCTTGGAATTTCGAGATAATTCATAGAGCGATGACTGCGGTATAATATTCAAGGAAATGTAAGTAGTGGCAGTGTAAGTACCGTCTCAGGGGAAAATTGTTGATGCCTCAGGTTTCAATGGAAATTTTCTGACCAATGAATCAATTTCGCTGTTAACCACTATTTTCTTCGCCCATCAAATCGAATGCATACACATGCAGTACCAACAAGTTTGTCATTGAGACGATTCTAATTCATTACTGGGATGTTTTAATCATAATCCAACATATGCAGTTTTTCTCGTGAGCCGGAGGCTCGTAGCTCGCAGGCAAAGATGGCTCTCCCATTGAGACACGCGCCGATAACACCGCAACAATTTTTCAATAGCTTTCGAGATGCATGGACCAACATTCTACCGCGCTATCAACGCGCGCCATTAAATCATATACCACGCCGCATTGGTAAGGTTATCTATTTCTTCGATCAGAGATTGGTGACACTAACAAATTTCATAGGTATTGCAGTTAGCGGTGGCCCGGATTCCATGGCTCTTGCATATCTTTGTAGACAATTGCAAATAACCCGGCCAGAACTCAACTTGGACGTGAAAGCATTTATTGTTAATCACAAATTCCGTGAAGAGAGCACTGAAGAAGCTTCGCAGGTCAATAAATGGCTGGCAAATATGGGTAGGTTGTTGATGGATTTTTTTCCATGAGAAGACGGATTTATTGGACCAAAGATTTCATCTAACTGACGATTTCCAGATATTCAATCGGAGATTCTTACCTTGGACTGGCTTCCAGGAGAAGATGCAAAGAAGAAAATGGCTTTTGAGACCATAGCTCGCGCGAAACGCTATCAAGCATTAGGCATAGCATGCATGAAAAATCAACTCAGCACACTATTAATTGGTCATCATTTAGACGACAACGTCGAAACAGGACTGTTGAGGATGACCCCTACCGCCAAAGTTGAAGGATTAGCTGGGATAGCTCCCGTAGCACGAATTCCCGAATGCCACGGGTTGTGGGCTGTTTCTGAAAGCGGATCAGTCGAAACGATACGTGGACGACAACGAATTTTGGGGTTCAATTCCACTGCGAAAACGACTCGTCCGGCAACAACAGAATTATCGTTTCCCATGGCTATGGGGGGTATCTTGCTTTGCCGACCACTCCTACCTTTCTACAAGGCCAATATTGTGGAAACATGTCGGGAAGCCAATGTTCCATTCGTTACTGATTCCACGAATTTCGATCCTACACTCACGATCAGAAACACTATCAGAAGCTTGATTGCGTCTGAAAGACTTCCTCAAGCCCTTCGCCCACACTCGATCAGCTCGTTCCTGGCAAAGAACCGTGTTTCTCTTCTGGATACCATGGCCGAGACCGATCGACTACTTGAACAATGCCAACTACTCACGTTTTACCCACAAGCTTCAACAATGGAAATCAAATTCCCGGAATTTGATCCAGACTCGCCGGATGCGCAGAATATACGCATTCTAGCTGCGACTCTCCGACGTATAACGAACTTGATTACTCCACGGCCTGAGGTGAAAAACCAAGCCCTTCGGCTGTACGAGAGATTTGCCCAAGAGATTTTCACAGGTCAACAAAAGACCGATTTCACCGTTGCAGGTGTCCATTTTAGAGTACAAGACTCGATTAACGAAAAGGGAGAAGAAGAAGCTTCTTCATCTAGAAATATCTGGCATATCTCGCGTGCTCCATTTATGGCAAACGCTGAACCTGTATTAGAAGTCGACAATTTGACGGATGAATGGTCGCATCCGATTTTATGGGATAATCGATTCTGGCTTCAGTTTCGGGTAAACCGTCAACTTGCACCTGCAGATTCAACAAATCCCTCCACCATCGAAGAATCAGCTCTGGATTCACAAGTATCGAATCTTCGCATCACAGTCCGCCCTCTCGCCAAGGAAGACATGTCGCAGGTTACCGAATACTTGACAAGAGCCAGAAAAAACCATCAATTCGCAAAGTGGGCGCCTCGAAACTCACGTTTCACATTACCCATCATTACGACGACTGTTAATGAGCCTCGATCCTATACAGCCGCTAGAAAACAGCGACTGAGACGCGTGGGGGTTCTGATGATTTCGGGCAATGTTCCGACAGAAGTATATATTGGCTTGCCCACGTTGGGGTTCATGGATATGCAGAAAGACTACGAACGGGATATTGGATCCAGGATCGAATGTCGATGGATCTATAAGAATATTGACGCCGAGGCGCTCAAGTTGATGGGATGGCTTGCTGAGGATCATCAGGAGGTGGCGGGATATTACGGTCATTATTAGAAGAAACATGATATTCCTGGATGTACTATTATTTTATGGAAGTTAGAGGCAGACACGTGTATTGTATAATATATTTATTTTGGAAGAGGACGGCCCCTTTCGAGTACCGTAGGTATGTGCAGGTTGAGTACCCAGAAGTAATTTCTACAACTGGAAAGAAAGAAAAAACGAAACAAGGAAAGACAGCAGTTCCTGATCTGCCTTGTACGCTCAAAGAACCTCCATAAAAGAACCAGGCAACCAAAAATGATAACAATGAGAGTCTAAGGTAGAGTGCTAGTCGCCACTTTTCAAGACGAGTAAAATTATGTGGTGGAAAAGAAAAGTTAAAAAAGGGACTGTCGTTAAAGGAGCATGTTTCTGATGGTCGGGAGACAATAGTCCAGACCTTTTATGCTTCCTATGCATCCAAAATCTCGACAACTTCCTTGGCTGGTTTGACGACTTCGATATCTGCTTTCACTGCTTTCAGCCCTCCAACCTCGCGCTTGAGCCGGAGATTCTCTTTCTTCACGAGACTAAGTTCCTCTAATGAACTCTTCAATTGCGCTTCCAGGATGCCTTGCCCGTTGCCGGTTCGAAACTCCTTCACGACTTTACCAAGCTCGGCGTTGAATTTTTCATACAATGCCTCGTTTTCTGCACTGGCTTCTCGATACAATTCGTCCAATCTCTTGGCACGTTTCTCACTCACGATCAAGGATGTCTCCAGGTCTTTTTCCAATGCTGATGTCCGAGTACTGATATCATTGTTGAAAGTCGAAATTTGCTCCTCCAGATTTTGCAGGCGACTCAGTAGTTTGTCAATTGTAGCTGAATGGCCGTTTTCCAAACTCGATGAATTCTTTGCGAGAGATGATATCTCATCTCCGACGAGTCGCAACTCAGCCCGAAAGGCAGACTCCGAGTTGCTTTGAGCCTGAACAGTAGTCTGAAGACGATCACGAAGCTGAAATGAAGATTAGTGGATAAACTGTTGACTATATCATAAGAGGAAAATGAGACTTACCTTTTGTGGGCTTTGCATTCGCACTCTGTGAGGTTTCTGAGGCGAAGCTAAAGTGCGCTCGCGCCTCCCAGAGGTATCTGTTCCGTGAGACGTGACCGGGCGATCCTTATACGTCATTGAGTATCGAGGTGGCTGCGGAATGTTCGTCAAGGTCTCGGATCGCTTCTTGCGTGTGTACAGGGGTGATTCCGGTCCGTCAGTCTTCTTATTGACAGCCCTTTCTGCAAGTTTCGGTCTTTGCGGTAAAATTTCCCTCTGGATCGGAGACTTCAACACCACCGGAGAAAGTAGACTGCGCACTGGCGATCCTGGACGTCTGGGAGACCCGGCTCGGACAGGAGGTCGAGGCGCTTGTGGTATCCGGGTTTGCGATTTCGTAACAGGGCTATCTGGTTCCTGCAATTGGGCTATGCGAGAGAAAACTTCAGACTGAGGACGAGGTTTACTAAGTGGAGTAACTGGCTTAAAAGATTCAGTCGGAGACACCACAGCAGGACGAGTTGGGGTTGATGGGGGCATGAGATCTGAAAGTGAACTCCGTCTCTTTTTCTGACGGCCTGGTTCTCGCTGTGGAGTACTAGGTGCTTCACGAATAGCCCCGAGAACGGAACTATCGTCGTGTGCGCTTCCAGGCCGCCGTATATTAGGAATATTAGAATCCGAGAGGAAAGCCCCCTGCAATGTAGGTCTTTCACGATTTGCCGGACGTAGCAGCTCCGCAAGTCTCGTGTCGGTGTCAGTTGACTTTGAACGAAATAATTGCAGTCTACCTTCTGAATCGCCACTGTTTTTGGATTTACTCAAAGTGCGAATGAGTGAACTGACTTTACTCTCGCCGTCTGATCGAGATGAGTTTTCTCGGTGCAAGCCAAAGCCCATGCGTTTTCGGAAAGAAGAGGCATTAGATCCAATTGATCCAGTGTAAGAGCGCGGCCTGCCTGGAGTTGTTTCCCGTGATCTCGACTCGCCCATTGACTCCTCAAAAAGGTTCTCAAAGTCCTCGACAAGACGATCAAGCAGCGATATGTACAGCGTAGGATTCCTATTCTCAGAGAGTACTTCGGCAAAGGCCATAGTCAATGCCCCTCTATCGCCGTCGTTCCCTGAGGCGTCCAGGAGATCTGCTAGCAGACGAATCATCGCAGTGAGTGCACGGCGGTTCTGTGGGCCAAAGTTTCCAAGAACTTTGCGGAAATAAAATTCAAAGTCTTTAGGGAACGATGAGTCAAATTTCACCTGTATCATCTCAAGTATTTCAGCAGAGATGATAGATCCCATTGATTCCTTCCATGCATTGTGAATAAACGTCTCGAATGCCACGAAAAGAACATCAACTGGAACTTCTGCGGCGGCTTGGAGTTTGGCAGGGTTCTCGAGGAGAACGTTGTACAATTCATTGACAGTGGATTTATCCGCGTTCGCTCGAGTTCGTAGACTGCGACCCACAATATTACCACTGCGAGAACGGAGGGCAAGAATGTACGCTGTCAATGTCTGTTCTGATCTTGAAAGCTTATCATCTTGACCATCAGCGGCGGGAGCAATGACTGAGATCTGTGGTGGGTCTTCGTTGAAAGTTCCCGGCGAGGTAGTTGGTCTTCCAACTGGTTTTGGTGGTAGCCTTGGAACATCGCCAAGCGTCAAGAGTTGTGCCGAAGCTTTCGACAAAGAAGGCGTATCTTTGGCTTGATTTGCATTGCCCCAAAGATTCGATATCAGTTTAGTGGGAGACGGTGGCCGGAACGCGCGTGAAACTTTGGTTTGGGATATGATGTGACTTCCGATGTGACGGAGTATGTCTAGATTTGAGTACACCAACGAGTCCACCAATGCTCGATTCTGAATATTGTAGACGATAGGAAGTTGAGCAGATACTATCACTGGTCAGTTTCTTGTTATATACCGGAGAACCTACAGTCACTTACATCTTGCAACCAGTACCGAGACGAGGTTCTCGGCACTAACGTTATCAATAGCATTAGATGTTCCGTTGCTACTGAACACTTCCATTCGATACACCTCGTTATCCGCTGCAGTCACGGCTACTATCAGATCAACTGATGGGTTCTCAAGGGTTTTTGTGCACACTGCCTTTGGTGTATCGAAGACAACTCGTACTCTTGCGTGTCCTATGCGGTACATAGATCCATCGGTATCTTCCTCGCAGACGGCGGCGAGGATCCCCAACTGTCCAGGCGCCACAGTAGGGCTTCGAAGTGTCCATTTGTTACCTTCACGTTCCTGTTCTGAGAATCGACCTTCTATTTTCGCTTTCAATATGTCTTCAATTAAACGATTGGCACGTCCCTCGTAGAGGCCAGTAAGTCGAATCGCATGTGGTGTCATCTGAGGCAATTGGGAGCTGTCCAAGGGTGTGGTAGCGGCAGGTAGCAGAAAGAGAATCTGGCCTCCACTTGATTGCGTGTAAAAATGGCTGTTTATATCGAACGCTCTCACAAATCTGAACTGCGGGCTAGGTTGCGAAAGAGGCTTGTCATTAGAGGTCGGAAGTTTCTCCAAGTCTGAAAGTAATGCACGAGCTGTCATGTTACTTCCGGAGTATCGAGAAAGCAGAATGAGGCAATTTTTATAAAGGAGTAGCAGAATGTTTGGATTTGGTGCGTCTTGGGATTCCTGCAAGTTGTAAGGTGGAAGTATTTCGACTGCATCCATGGCATTTATCAGGCGCCCTTGCGGAGTGACCGAAGGCGGCCAATACTCCACTAGCTTGGTAATTCGCTTGATGCTGAGGTTGTAGTCAGTGTTGGCTGGCGTATCGAGGGCGCATATTTCCTTGATGATATCTCGTGCTTTCAAGAAGACGCGGACCGACGGATGTATGGCTGGTATGTGGCTTATCATGGCGTCAATCAGGAGACTGTATCTGGGCAGTCGCTGAACCGGCTCCATCAGTAACGAGCGAAGCTGTTGTTCTCCGGTTTCATGAACTCGGCGCGAAAAACTCGACTGGCCATCCTTCAAAAAAGAGTTCAAAGTTTGAGTAAAGCCATTGTGAGCTTTCATGTAAGCAGCATATGGTTCAGCGAATCGAGGGAACCATTCCAATAGGGCATTTGCGAAGCGCATGGTCCCCATGATATTCCTGTCCCGTTCAGAAGTTAGACGACTGGGTCCGGACGAACGCAGATCCGTATCCTCGGTCAGACTTGTCAAGGCCTCCGTTTCAGTGGTATTCATAATCTCAACGAGCTTTTGCAAAAATCCCTTGTTGACCTGCAAAATGTCTTCCAAACACGGAGGAAACAGCTCAGTTAGAGCGTTTTCATCGGGACTGGAACTCGAAGAACTTTTGGACCGGGCTTTTATTCGGAAGTCGTGGGCGACATTGTGTACCAAATTCTGGATCTTGCTCACGTAGCGCTCTTCCGTGTCGACCATTTCGCACATTGCAAGACGAAGGTTTTTCTTCTGATCCTGGGTGAACAACGTGGACTTGCTTAAATTGGTCGGCTGAGACGGTGCTCGTCGCAGTCGGGATGTCGGGAGAAAGACAGGCTCTCCCAGCGCTTCTATTAACGGAGTAAATTTCCCATATCGAGCGCTCTCCGGATCGTCGTCCAATGCCTCGTCATTTGGCAAGTTTTGCTGGCGAGGCGCAGGTACGCTGATGGAACCGGGAGGCAGAATCACGTCGATGTCGATCCAGGGAACTTTTCTCTCGTCGTAGGCAAGCCTCAGATCTCTTATGATATCGAAAGCATTGCTAATCTTCACCATTCTGTTGGCTAGATCCGCGGCATGGTAGTCATCGAACAAACGGGCAGATCTTGCAGTCGGTTTTCCGACTTTTGCGATTTCCTTCAGAGACTTCTGCAATGTCAAAGGTAATTCCGACAGGTACTTGAAGAGGCTGACGGCCACGCCGCGATAGGTCTCGTCTCCTTGTTTTTCGCGGGGCAGATGATGGACTGCGCTGTAGAGAGGGGCGACGGGGGAGGCGACGACGCGGGGATAACTTCTCAGACCGGCGGCACTGAAGATGTGTGCTTGATTCCTGGAACTGCTTGCGCTGGTGGTGGAGGTAGCGATTGCGCCGTAGAAGATGAGTACGGAGGATAAATACGGATCGACGACGTGATAGAGCGACAACTGCTCCAGCGGCAGATCTGCCAACGATGGGGAAAGAGTCGCCATTTCCTCCTTCCTCTTCTGTTCCTTCTGTTCCTTCTGTTCCCTCTGCTCCTTCTATTTTCTACTGCTGGCGCCGCGTCAGTCGTAGCTTCCTTCTACGCAGCGGCACCGACACGAATTGGAAGGAGCTCAAACCATCCGATGCGCTTAGTCAACGCAGTCTCTAATTTTCTTAGAGAGAGAGGACAAATAAAAGCAACGATAACTGAAGGGTCAGAAGAGAGAGACATAAAGCTGCATGCTCGTGTGCATTATTCCCTGCTCATCTGGTTCAGTTTGTGGCACAAAAGAAACCCCTTCGACAATTTCCAAGGTGAGTACAATAATATTGTTGTATGTACTCCGTATCCGGACGCGCATGCGGCGATGGAGATAAGATAAAGAGATAAACAAAGATGCGACGAACACGCTGACCCCGGTGCTCGACACCGAATTGTCGACAGTGGCACTTCGGAGATGCGTCGAGGATAGTAGAATGATCACCAGAGACGCATACATATAATTGCCGCTTGTAAGGTGGCAGGCGAGGAACCACAGAAGAAAGAGCCAGGACAAGTGGTGGTTGTTTGTGTTTTGTGTTGTTGTTATTGTTGTTTGTACGGAGGAGCTGTGGGTTAGTTAGCGCTGAAGCTGGGCCTGGCCTGGCACCGGGTCGGGTACCTGTACCTCTTTTCCACGCAGAAAAGCACTGCGTAAGAAGTACTAAACCGCCGCAGCGGGGCGCGTCACTAAGTCCGTCCCTGATTATTGGCCAGGGACCTCGCACATTCACTCTTGTTTCTATATTACTTTACGTGCTCTCTATACTCTCCCTCCCTGTCTGATTATAGAATACATTGTCTTGTCATATTAATACTAAGCATAAGTGGTAACTACGTGGTAGTATAGTATACTCCGAGCATGGCAGATATCAATCCACCAAGCTTCTTGTCGTGTTCTTTCAGGCGACAAATATGTTGACACGGCTGTCCTCTATTGACCGCCTGTTCTCTCTTCTTCAATATACTCCGTAATTTTAGCCAATGATTGGTCTTGTGTTGGATAAAAATTTGAGCTTGCCGAACTGCGTAACAGCAAATTATTCTTACTTACTACCACAGCTGTAAGGGAGAGCGCAAACTGGTATGACTCGTTCGTTCGTTGCTTGTCCTGCGGTTTATTGGTCTCGGCTCGTCCTCATTCGTCAGATGATCTCTCTCGATCTTCTAATAAAATGCAAAATGGTCATCATATAGCCAACTAATGTCGGTTCTGGTAGGTTTGTGAAGACGAAGAAGGAGAAATATAGAGAAGTCACTTTACTCACAGCAAAGCAGGGAGGATACAAGATCCGATATGCGCGCTAAACCCAACTGGGGGAGCTCCCGCCCGCCAATCCGCAATTAGTCTCTCAGCAGCCAAAAATGTGTACATTAATTAAACTGACTAAGGTAACTGCTGGAATATTGACAGATGTCATTTGATGATCCTCCACGATCATCTTTTGTCTCGTCTGCCTCCTCGCCCGACACCACCGTCCATGATGTCGGAATACACCCTCCCTATCTCCGTGGACCCTGTGTCTCTGGTGACGACAGAATGTATTACTGTCACCTCGGCCATGCGGAAACATGCCCGCTGGGCTCACTCGTCCGTGGCTGCTATTCTCGGCGGCGGCAGCACCAGCACCAGCAGCACTGGCTCCGCGAAAGGAAGCGATCGTGATACTACACTATCTACTCTACCGCCAAGCTCGAGGAGTAGCTTTTCAGGGAACAACAAGAAACACTCTCTGGATAGAGCAGACACCGCCCGCGCCGATTATGCTCTGCCAAACCGATGGGGCCTGAGGGGGAAGAAAGGAAAAAGCATTCAGGACAATCCATTATTGTCCGCATTTACTCGCTTGCGGAGTGACTTGAAAACGTGCAAGGATATTCGAACGTTCGATGCCCCGGCTTTGTTGCATCCGTTTCTACAAGTGATTCGCTCTTCGTCGACATCCGCTCCGATTACCTCTTTGGCTCTCGTCGCCGTGACCAAATTTCTGGCCTACGACATAATCAATCGCCATTCTCCGCGGATATCCGAGGCCATGCAACTCCTATCTGCTGCAATTACACACTGCCGCTTCGAGGCGAGCGATACCGTTGCCGATGAGGTGGTCTTGTTGCGCATTCTCAAATTGATGGAGGGAATGCTTTCTCGACCAGAAGGCGAGCTGCTTGGGGACGAGAGTGTCTGCGAAATGATGGAAACAGGTCTGAGCATGTGCTGCCAGAATCGTCTATCGGAGTTGCTGCGCCAATCAGCCGAGATGTCCATGGTCATTATGTGCAAGGTGATATTCGGAAGGTTATTCTCAATGGAGGTTCCAGAGGCCCATGCCGAGCCGAATCGTCGTCAGCCGCTGGCCGAAGAAGACTCGGCCAATTTAAAAATGGACCCGTCCGTCAATGGAGATACAGTCATTCCCCAGCATCCGACGACTATGGGCTCAGATACTACGCTGATCGCAAAGGATGATAAGGATGAACGCCCCAGCAACGAGGAGTCCAAAGCTGCGACGAACGGTGACCATGCAACACTTTCGGCCACAGAGAACGAAGAATCAGATGTGGCCGAAGTCCGGCCGTACGGGATACTGTCTATCAAGGAGTTATTCCGGGTTCTGGTCGACCTCCTAGATCCGCACAACCCCCAGCACACCGATACAATGAGGGTCATGGCTTTACGGATCATCGACGTCGCACTAGAGGTGGCTGGCCCAGCGGTCGCTCGTCATCCTACTCTTGCAGCTCTGGCTGAGGACGACTTATGCCGTCATCTCTTCCAATTAGTGCGTTCAGAAAATATTTCCATACTGAATGCTTCATTGAGGGTAGCCGGGACCCTGCTTTCAACTGCTCGCTCCGTTCTAAAATTGCAACAAGAACTCTATCTTTCCTACGTCATTGCATGTCTTCATCCTCGAGTCGATATTCCACCGGAGCCAGGTATCAATCCTGTACTTTACGAAGGCATTCCACAAGCTCCAAAACTCGTCAAGAGCGGTCGCGAGACCCCTGTACCCGTAAGGGATCGGCAACAGCTTGGACTCGAGGGCGGCACGAGGAAACCCGAAGCTCGAGAGGCCATGGTCGAAAGCATTGGTGTCTTGGCCCGTATGCCCGGATTCATGGTGGAATTGTTTGTCAATTACGACAGTGAAGTCGACCGCGCCGATCTTTGCGAAGATATGGTGGGTCTGCTTTCTCGAAATGCGTTCCCAGACTCGGCAACTTGGAGTACAACCAACGTACCGCCGCTGTGTCTGGATTCCCTTTTAGGCTACATACAATTCATTTTTGATCGACTTGACGATACACCTCGGCACGATGGTTACCCCGATCCAGAAAAGCTGAAAAGCCAACGCCAGAGGAAAAAGATCATTGTACAAGGTGCCACCAAGTTTAACGAAGATCCCAAGGCCGGAATCATGTATTTGGCTTCAAGGGGTATTATCGAAGACCCGAACAATCCGGAGCTTGTTGCTCGCTTCCTGAAGGGCACGACTCGCATTTCAAAGAAGATATTGGGTGAATTCATTGCAAAGAAGCAAAACGAAAACTTACTCTCAGCTTTTATCAACTTGTTTGATTTTGCCGGGAAAACTGTCATCGAGGCTCTCCGCGAGCTTCTCGGCTCGTTCCGATTACCTGGCGAATCGCCCTTGATTGAAAGAATAGTTACCTTCTTCTCCGAAATATACATGGAGAAGGCACAGCCTGAAGGAATAGCCGATAAAGACGCTCTATTCGTCTTGATTTACGGAATCATCATGTTGAACACCAATCTATACAACCCAAATGTCAAGAACGCCGATCGTATGACTTGTGTCGACTTTGCAAGGAACCTGCGAGGTGTCAATGGTGGCAAGGACTTTGATCAGGATGAATTGCAGAGCATCTACGATTCAATCAAACAGAATGAAATTATTCTACCGGATGAACACGAAAATAAGCACGCCTTTGATTTCGCGTGGCGAGAGCTGTTGATGAAGACATCGGCTGCGGGAGATTTGGTGATTTGTGATACGAATATTTATGATTCCGAAATGTTTGCTGCTACATGGCGACCCATTGTGGCGACACTGTCGTATGTCTTCATGTCTGCATCGGATGATGCAGTTTTCTCCAGAGTGGTTCAAGGATTCGACCAATGCGCCCAAATTGCAGCCAAATACGGCTTGACAGAAGCATTTGATCGAATTGTCTTTTGTCTCGCCTCAATCAGTACGTTGGCAACGGAAAATCCTCCAAGCACCTCTCTTAACACCGAGGTCGAAGTGGACAAAGGGACTGTTATGGTCAGTGAGCTTGCTGTCAAATTCGGCAGAGATTTCAGAGCTCAGTTGTCTACCGTGGTGTTGTTCAGAGTCCTGACTGGCAATGAGGCTGCCGTTGGCCAGAGCTGGAAATACATCATTCGAATCCTACACAACCTGTTTATAAACGCCCTCATCCCGCCGTTTGCGGACCGTCTCATTTCCGAGTTTAATATGTCCCCAATCCCACTCCAGCCTCCATCACAAGTCGTTGAACGTGACTCCCGCGGAGAGTCTGGCTTACTGTCAGCCTTCACATCTTACCTTTCAAGCTACGCTGCCGACGATCCACCAGAACCGTCGGAAGAAGAGCTTGAAAATACCCTTTGCACAATTGATTGCATCGAGGCTTGCAAAATTAACACTATGCTGGAGAATCTAAAGTAGGTCGTATCCTAACCGAAACCCTTCTCAACCATGCTAATCTCCGCCAACCAGGTCAATACCTCTTTCTCCCTTGACGAATCTCATAGATGCTCTCCTCCTGGAATTACCAGAAGAAAATGCCTCGGCCGTCATTATGGTAAAGACGGAACGCCCGCCGTCTGCAGGTCCGCGATCTTCCAGCGCCAAAGGGGACTTGACATCACCTGGATATAATCCGGGCATGCTCTATACCTTGGAATTGGCTACTGTACTGGCAGTTCGAGACAAACAAACTATAGAAGCCGTCGGAGAGAATCTAGCTGGCTCCCTGGAGGGTATCGTGCGAGATGCGAGAAACGTCCACCCTCTTATTGTCTCGCGAGTATTATACTACCTTCTCAATTTTCTTCGACTTAGTTATGTGAGTTTTTTTGTTTTTTTTTTCTTCTCTTCCAATTACAACCACCCGAAATGCTTATATTTTCTAGGAACAACCTTTCATGCGAGTCCCAGTGATTTTGCATGCGATCTCCAGCTTCGATCAAGATATTTTGGAGATGTCAGCCACTCCGATACTCAACAGTTTATCAAAGTGCATTGCAGAATCGGAAACCCTAAGGAGGGAGATAGTCATATCCCCTGATTTTTGGTCCATTCTACAGCGTCTGCGCCCGTTGAATGCCTCAGCCCCCATAATATTCGAGATCCTCAAAGGTATTGTCGAAAGTACTCCTCCCGCAGTTTCATCCGACAACTATGAATCGGCCGTTACACTTGCAAATGAGTTTGCAAGTGCCGGAAGCATAGGAGCAACAGAAGAACGCAAGCGAGACGCCACAGCGCGTCGCTCGAGAGGGGGAAAACCTGACAAGTCATTGTACGTCATATGCCATGATGCATTTCTTTTTCCATCCGGATAGGAAAAGAACTAATAAAAGTAGGGAGAACGAGACGGTTTTAAGAGGAGTACAAGCAATTGGTATCATATATCAATTGACAATTCGTACGCCCGCTTTGATTAAACAATCCCATTTGGAAAGAAGCGAAGGCAAGTAGAATCTAGACTCTGCCTTGCGGTTTTCTTTCTTGCTCGTTTTACTAACGGAATTTTCAGCCTGGGCAGCATACTGGTCTCCGATCTTCCAATCCCTGACTATGCAATGCACCAATCCTTGTCGAGACATTCGACATCAGGCCATCTCGACACTCCAACGGACTCTTGTCTCATTAGAATTTGCGTCCGAAAACGACGATAAATGGACGTCAATATTTGACGAGATCTTATTCCCTCTCATCCTACGTCTGCTCAAACCCGAAGTATATCATTCCGATCCTGTGGGTATGAGCGAAACTCGAGTTCAAGCAGCCACTCTCGTCTGCAAAATATTCCTGCGATACCTTGATCAATTATCAAGTTCTGGCGTCATGCTTGACCTGTGGCTGAAGATATTAGACGTGCTTGATAGAATGATGAACAGCGGTCAAGGGGAAAGTTTGGTATGTAGTCACGTTAATTTCCTCTTCATTCATTTCTCCTCTCATCATTTAAAGCTTCAAACTAATACTCTTGCACAGGAAGAGGCAATTCCCGAAAGCATCAAAAATATCCTTCTTGTCATGGCAGACAGCGGCCATCTAACTCCACCTCCTACGAGTGACACGAACCCTAAGATGTGGAGTGAGACTAAAAAGCGGCTCGAACGATTTCTTCCTCATTTGTTCAATGAAATATTCCCAGAATCGGAAAATCCGGGGAAAGACTCGACAGCACCAACTGAAACGGAGGATGATACGAGCGTAGAAAAGCCCACATCTACTACAGGGGGCGAGTCTACTGAAGAAACCCAGGATCAGTCGCCTCCATCGCCAAGTCCGGCTGATGTGGACTGAATGTTTCTTTTTCTTTTTTCTTCTCTCTTTTACAGTAACTTCGCATGTCGCATTTCTTCTCGACAAATGCTGTAGAGGTTACGAAAACATCTGTAAATAATTCATTGAGCATCGAGCGATTGTATAAGACTGATTCTGTATCCATCAATCATCCCCTTTACCGTCTTGGGACCTTTCCATCTAATTCTCCTCTTCTTCCAAGGATGCTTATTATGGATCTTTTTGGGGAAAACATATTTCCATTCTGTTACGTATTTAACCTGCTGTAGGGCGTGCTAGAAAAGGGTAGCGTCTTCACCTTAAACCAACAAACTATAGATCAAAGCTTGTATTTGGTTGTTCCAGGTTTGTATTTGAGAACCTACTTCGTCGAGCGAAAATTAAAGAAGACCTTGTACTTCAAGACACATATGATATTGAGATCGGTAAGGAGTGGAACGAATTGGTTTAGTAAAATAAAAGAGAAGAAAAAGAAAAAGAAAAGAACAGTATATGAGTCAGTTGACAACGCCGGGTCCCGGTATGCAAAATAGGTTATGAAAAATGTTGACATGGAGAAGAAAGTTGGGAGGGAGAGTGATTTCTTAGTTGGTAAGTTGGGTGGTGATTTCTGATCAATGAAACGCATCGATAACGATACAAGCCAAGCAAAAGACGTAGCCTTCAGCCCGATATGGTTAATCTTCCATATCTTCGTCGTCGTTGAGATCGATTGCATCCGGATTAACATTCGCTGGTGGCATGGCTGGCGCAGCTGCTGATTCAGGCCGATTGCCGCCCTCTGGTCCCGTGCTAGCTGCAACAAAACCAACAGGAGCTCGAGCTTGACGTTCCAATGCAGCCATAGCATCTGCTCTTTCTTGAGACTCTTCCGGTTCTTGCCCACCGGATTCGCCGTTTTGCGCTCGCTGTTGTTGACTACGAGCAATAGCTTGAGATGCGATGAAATTGACGTCGGTGCTGCAATTAATGTTAGGCCCACAACTTAAACACATAGAAAAAAGATTGAGTCCAAAGGTGAACGTACTTATATTGAGCCTGCACACTTCTCTTGATGCGTAACATCTCCTTAAAGGTATCCTCGTTACCGTGTTGCACTTCAAATGCTTCCCATTTCTGCCAAAAGCCTGCATTGGTGCGCGGGTCGCAGAATTGAGAGGCGTGACCATAAATTGCGCGTGCTCTGTCAATTTCACCAAGTCGTCGCTCCATCTCCGCGAATTTCAGACACATGTCTTTGGCTTCGCTATCAGGCAGAGCGGCAATTGCACGCTCGTAAATTGGACGGGTTGAGGTCAGACCGAAATTCGATGCAGACTTGGTGATGTAGAAATTGAACATTTCGAATCTGTCCTCATCGGATACTGCTCGAGTTGCACGTTCATAGATACGCATGGCATGTCTAGCTAGTCCACGCTCCTCTTCCAAGTTTCCATACATCAAATATAGAACCTTGGCAAATTTTGGTGGACAGCCATCCAGTGCTTGCTCGAAGAGGTCTCGTAGTCGCTCGACGCTAATTTTGCGATCCACCGCTTTGGTGAGGTACAAGTTCCAAAGTTCAAATGCCACTGGGTAGGTGAATAGATCCAATCCACGCTCATATACCTTGTAAGATTCTTCGAAATACTTGTTTTCTTCCAAGAGATTGGCGTAATTGACAACAGTTTGGGGCGTGGCAATACGGAGCTCAAAGATCCTGTCGTAGATCTTCCTGGTTTCATCCAAGGTACCAACACTTTCAACAAGATCTACGTAGAAACTCCATAGTTTCCAGCTCTTGTGTACACGTTGTTGAGGCGACAGGGTATCGTCGAAGTAATCAACTGTTGATCGTTTCGGTGCCTGAGTAGCTTTGGCCATAATGCTGACGGCCTTGTCGAAGTTCTCGTTGCGCAACTCCATTTCAGCCCACTCACACCATGTCTCTGCCAATTCTGCTACTGTCTTGAAAGGGACCTTGACAGCTTTGTCGAAAATAATTCGCGCAGTATCGAAATCCCCCCCGTTTTCATAAAACTTCGCGTAATGGACCCATAGCTCGTGGAATTTCCCATGCGCCTTCTTCGGATTGATTGCAGCAATGGCAGCTGTATAGGTATTGACGACTTCTTCCGCATTTGACCCCCAAAGTGCGACTCGCTTCTCCCATTCCACAACATTGTTGGGATTTTGTCGCAGGAGCACATCGTTCACAAGAAACGGGCGTCTGTCCATCAATTGCTCGAACCTCAGCATTCGCAAATCCAGGTCAAAGTCTGCATCCTCGTCTATTTTTCCCTTCTTCGTGCGTAGTGCCGCTTGGTCCATGAGTGTTCCTATGATAGACTCTTCGAATTCCACATACGAATCAAAGATCATGGTGAAGTCACGCACGGTCATGACACTGGTGATTCCTTCCTCAAAAACATCTCGGGCCTTCTCGAAATTGCCCTTCGTGATCCAGTAAGTCGCGAGCCCAACCCACAGTCTACCTCGTTGATCGGAGAAGCGGAGAATTCCACTGCGAATGATCGAGTCAACGTCGATTGCTCGACCACCCTCCGAGTCTATGTGTTTCGCCTTGTTCACCAAAAGCTCCACCATTTCGCTCCACAGCTGAAAATGTCCCTTGCCTTTCTTTGACTGAAAGTTGGGTTTATCGAGGATTTCCATGTATTGTTGAATTGCAGTTGTGTAATGACCGAGATCCACGAGCAGCTCTATGTAGTCCTCGGCATTCTCAGGATGAACCTGCATATATCTCCGCCATATCTGGACCGCGGTAATTCCAGAAACCGACTTTGCGAATAACTTGTAAAGTTTCCAGATCCTGTTGTGCTGTGTTATAGGCAGTGCTCGAAGAGCACGATCGAATGAGTGACGAGTGTACGTGACAAGAGGTTGCTTCAATAGGAAATTGAGGAACATCTCCCAGATTCGAGGCATTTTGTTTAGCAACACCAGAGATCTTTCGAAAAGGGCGTTCACTTTCATGTACTCGGCTCGATGTATGGCAGGATTACGACCTCGTAGATGATTGATGCGGAACTCCAGATACTGCGAGAGTGATGGGTTAGCCTTTACAACAATGCCACTTGAGACTGTCTGAGACCTACCATCTTCCACAATTTGTAAGAACGGGGAAGCTGCTTGCAGGCTCGCTCCATCACCTATTCACCCGTTAGCCAAAAAGAGTTTTCTCGTCCAAAGTTCAATGAGACATACAAAAGACTGCTCGTAAAGCGTCCCATTTTGGCGCTTGTGTTCTATATAGGACAGCCATGGCTTGATGCTGGCGGGATCCCGTAGCACATCTTGCTCGTAAATAGTATCCTCATTGGACTGGAAAGCTATGAGTCAGCACAGTGAAGCGGCGGAGATTTCCAACATCGCGACAAATTAGACACGACACTCACAATGAGATAGAGATCCGGCTCCGCTGCTGACGTGCGCTCCATCTGCGCGTGATGTCGCTGCGATCTAGCAGGCAGAAGGGCCCCCGGCATTTTCGCCAGGCTCAAAGAGCGGACCGCAACGCGATCGAAAGAGTGTCAGACGAAGAATGTTTGGACGTTGTCAGTTTCAAAGAAATGTTTTCCGGAAAGCAGAGGAGAGGTTGGAAGTCTTGAACGAAACTGGAAGGCAGGTCACGTGTCTTATGTAAGCTATTTTTGGCCGGCAGGCGCTCTCAGCGAATGAGAGAGAGAGAGAGAGAGCAAAGCTTCCCGCATGTCGACCCACGCCCGCAACACCGTCATCATCAAGAAATATATGCCAGAGAACCCAGAGATATCGCCGACAATCGACATCTTCCAGCTGCAACTACGTTGAAGAGAAGTCATTTTTGATTCACAATCATGTCGGGCGCAGTGGTAGGTCACTCGTGTAACCTCAAAGACTTTGGTGGTCCTTTCATGGCGCTGAACGTTCGTTCTTAGGGTCGAGAAGCAGTCTTTCCGACCCGCCAGTCGCTGGGGTTGATGAAGAGCAAGCTCAAGGGAGCGGAAACCGGCCACAGTCTATTGAAGAGAAAGAGTGAAGCATTAACTAAGTACGAGCATTGTATACTGTTATTCTGACTCATTATTTATTGACTCATTTTATCTTGACAGACGCTTTCGCGGTACGCTTTCATCACGGCTATGGCCAATTGTACACCCCCCGCAGTGTCGCTGATTAAAGCCAGAGATTACGAGACGGATCGATGAAGCAAAGCGGAAAATGGGACGCGTAATGCAAATTGCAGCATTCTCTTTGGCCGAAGTAACATATGCAGTTGGCGGAGACATTGGGTTTCAAATCCAGGAGTCAGCAAAGTCGGCTCGCTTTCGCGTTCGAACAAAGCAGGAAAATGTTTCTGGTGTTTTACTCCCACAATTCGAAAGCGTTATCTCGGAGAATACAAACGACTTCGGCTTGACTGGCTTGGGCAAAGGAGGCCAACAAGTCCAGCGGTCACGGGAGACGTATGCACGAGCAGTGGAAACTCTCGTCGAACTCGCGAGCTTACAGGTAGGATGAACGATCGAGTCCGTTTTGAATTTCCCACTAAGGATTATAATAGACTGCATTCGTGATCTTAGATGAGGTGATTAAAGTCGTAAACAGGAGAGGTATGCTTATCTTCCGGAACGCAGAATCATTTCACACTAACAATTCATCTAGTTAACGCCATGTGAGATTTACCCAATGTTATACTAGTCGGATTTCGGATTCACACTTTGATTACTGACGTATCGCAGCGAGCATGTCATAATTCCTCGCACGGAAAATACTATAAAATGTCTGTTCTTCTTATCATGATCATATATTTTGAGCGGAACTGACGAGATTTAGACATCAACTCCGAGTTGGATGAACTCGACCGAGAAGAGTTCTATCGCTTGAAGAAAGTGTCAAATAAGAAGCAGAGGGACACAGCTGCTCAAGACGCCGAAATTCTTGCTCAGCGCCAACGAGAAGCCAAACAGGCCAAGGATGATGCTGCTACCACGGCAGCGGAGGAGCAAGAGACGACCGACGTTCTCGGCCAAGAGGACGAGGACGTCATTTTCTGAGGCTAAGTAAAGAATCGAATACCAAACCTCGTCGGCTCACTTTCAAAATGCTTGAATGAGTAAATTCTTTGAAAGTTCGCCGAAATTGTATTTTCAGCATACCTAGGTATTAAGCGTACATAGCCAATAGCATGGACCCCTTCCTGGTTTATAATATAGGTAGAGATCGTGAATCGCACTATTCATGGCTAGTATGGAACGAATTTTGAGCTCAGAACGCCGCGCAAACCAATACAAAACCGTACACTGAAGGATCTGAGGTCATTGTCGCTGGTAAGTCACACGAATTGATTTTCCACTTGAACCCATCGGCATTCCAGACGTTGCTTCTTTTGCACTTATGGCCCCCGCCTCGTTGTCATACTCAACGAAAGCGATTCCTTTACGACCTGGCACAAGACGTACTTCCAGGAAGCCTTCAAAACGACCGAAAACTTCAGTGAGCATATTGGAGTCGGCATCTTCTGGTAAATCTCGTAAGAAGAGAATTTTGTTCGGCGGCAAAAATTCGTCTGGTACAACGGCGGCCGCCGCTGCTCCCGTAGGCTTGAGGCCAGTTCCACGAGCAGTCTTTGCTGGTCTGCCAGCTTCCGCTGGAACAGGCACTACACCAGCCGGTCGTTTCAACTTCTTTTGAGCTTCTTGGGCTTCCTGGGCTTGCTTGCGTTCTACGTAAATAACTTGTTGTCAGTGAAAGGATTGCAAATTGCGAATAGTGCCAAGCTCTTTGCCACACAAAGACACACCTTTTTCAGCCAGTCTCTTCCTTTTATGAGCCTCCAATTCTTCATTTCCGGCTTCTCGTAGAACCGTTGCGTCGCTTCTTGTCTTCGCAAAATCGAGTGACATTGGTTTGCCGAGCAGATCGAACCCGTTGACCTCCTCTATCGCTCGCTGCGCGGATTCGACATTGTCAAAGACGATGAAAGCTTGTCCTTTCGCTTTTAAATTCTTCTTCGCGACTATTTCAAGTATTGTGCCGTATTCGGAAAAGATTTCGGAAAGGGCTTCCTTTAAATCATCGATTTTCATGCGCTCGTCTAAATTGTGGACCTGTATGAAAAGACATTAGATCCATGCTGGATGTCGCAACAACAGCTTCCGGACTCACATAAACCCTAGGAGAGCATCTGGTAAGTTGATGAACGCATAGCTTGAGAGAGACATAGAAGAACGTACGTTGGATTTGGAGGAATTCCAGAATTTGAGGCAGCTACAGTCGTCATGATTTCTGGGAGAAAATATGAATATCCCTAAGGTTTGGTAAGAAGACGGCTTTGAATATGATGTTGACGATTCAGAAGAGCAGCAAAATTGCGCCGAGATGATGGAGGAAAATTTTTTCGATTATGATACCAAAAGTCCGCTTTTCCGTCATAAGCATCATTGGTCTAGTGGTAGAATTCGTCGTTGCCATCGACGAGGCCCGTGTTCGATTCACGGATGATGCACTTGATTTTTTGTCTCATTTTTTTTTTCAAATCCGCTACAAACCCATATAGTCTTGTAGCCTAGTTAGTTGAACCGGTTTATTTTAACTCATCATTCTTATAGAAAACGTCTGAGATGGGCGTTCGGGTGTTTACAACCTTTCCAATTCGATACCTCGGAGTTGATGGAGCCCACTAGAGAGGCCAACCTTTAAGAGTTGTATTACACAATCAGATACGATGTGGAGATTTCTCAATGAGTTGCTGAATATTATTTTTGAGTGATAGAATATTCCGAACTAAAAGTTGGAACCGTTTCACGGGATCATACTTTTAGATTACTGTCTCTTGCAGAATAATTCATTGTCAAGTACTACCTATGTCCTAATGACCTGGGGAGTTCAAAAATTTATACCATGTTCAGGCGGGTGAGTTCAGATCTCATCACAATGAATGAGTTTTCTTCCGAAAGAACTGTCAATGCTCGGTTATTTCTCTCTGGATTTATAATCTCATGGCTATCTATTAACAGGTGCAGACCGCTAAATACTGTCATAATATGCAGCAAATGCAGCTGCGTATACATCCATATCCTTCACAAACCCATCGAGTCGTTTTGGCTGCCAGCCAAGCAATTGTTTTGCTCGTGCCGAAGAACCTCGGAATGTGACACTGACTCCCCTCGAAACAGGATTTTCACCGTGCCCAATCAGTTTGACTTCGCCTTTGTAACCCCAGCAAGTAGCGACGGCGTCGAAGATATCACGCATACTTTCTTGGCTGGTTACAAGATCAAAAACAGGGTAGACGCTTGTCCCAGCTATCATTGGCAGTTTCTCAATCGCACCTAGGAACGCCGAAGCTGCATCGTCAACATGGATCAAGCCTGGACGGGACCGAGCTTCTAGTGGAATTTCTATGGGGCCGGCAGATTTGTTCCTACCAGCTTCAAGAACCGGTTTCAAGAAAGATGTCCAGACGTTGCTCTGCCGCCCGTATATAAGACTCGGCCGCAGGACCATGACATCTAGAATGTGCTCCGAGTTGAGAACGGCATTTTCTAGGTCCACTCGCCAGGCTACTAGGTTCTCTGGTGGTGTCTGTGCATCAGGCCCTACAAGATCGAGATCGGTGACTGGTTTCGGCGAAGAACCGTGTACCCAGGTCCCGGAGCAGTAGATGAATCCCAGCTTGGGACCCCTGACACCACGACTCTGATAAGAATCAAGTCGTTCTTGGCCTATTTTCTTGACATTTTCCAGGAAACTGTAAGAATCATGGATTGCGTTCGCAAGATCGACCACAATGTCAATCGAAAATGAGCGGATAATGTTCAGATACGGCTCCGGATGTTTTGCAGCATCTGGGCAGAGAACTGGAATGACTTCTTGCTTCGCTAGTTCTTTCGCTTTTTCGGGCGTTCTAGCGATGCCATATACCGTATGAAGGCCGCTTTGGACCAGGAGATGGACCACCTCGCAGCCAAGGTAGCCTGTGGCACCGAATATGAGAAGTCTGGGCATGGCGAGAAATAGAATGTTCAAACAGCTAATATGAGATGATTCTGAAAGGCTTTTTGCAGATGATTCGCAAACAAACACTGCTTATCCACGAATTCGTCTTGGTTCTTATAGATGCCATGAACACTCAAGTATTGCACCGCTGGTCAGCGTGCCATCGGTGATAGCGGTGATAGCTATTTCTTCATCAACCTGGAGGACATCAGTTCTGCTCTTGAAAACAAGCTGCCTAGGAACCAGAATTGAAGTTTTAGTCAATAAGTGCCAGATTTGCTGACTGTCTGATGTCCGGAGCACTCCAAGAGAGGAGGAGTGACCGGAGATACAAGGATTTTATTCGCTTCATCTGGGAGTACATCATCTCGTACAGCGATATTTACTGTTTACTAACATCAGCAATAGTCGATAGTTGAAAATTATACGAAGTACTCGAGATTTTCATTGATATGGCTTTGGAGAAGCCCTGCTGATTACTAAGATCCAAGCATGTGGGACGGCGTTAATGGAGATAAGACTCAAATGTTCATTTTCAAGTTCGGTGTTACCGGCCATAGTAACGACGTTCACACTTGGTGCAAGCCAAAAAAAAGTGTGCGGAAACTTGCATATCAGAATCAGATTTGGAAAATTTTAATCTCCCACAGTTCGAATCCGGTCTATCCAGAGCAGAAGCTGTAGTAAATAATATTTCAATACTGTGCTATTATAGTGTACTGTACAGCGCACATTCCTTACACAGGTATACGGTGGCGTTCAGATATAGCTAACAACACCACAAACTTGGAATCTTTGATTTAATCGATCACTTCTAAATACTGGCCATGGGTGGAAAGATAAAATAGGAATTGTTTTAATTGGTCAACTTTAAAAATGTCAAAGACTGACTTTTTATAAACAGTTCTCCCGTCTGCAGCATCCAAGAGAATGTGAAATCAGAATTTCGGCTGACTTTCTGAGAGAGCTTTTCCCTTATATAATCATAATTTGCAAGGGTCTAAGATGCTTTTGACTCGATACAACTCGAATTTCGGAGAAACTCTTCTCTGACCTGAAAAAAACCTCTAAATTTAGAGTTCACGACCACGCCATAATCTTGGAAGACAGGTATTCCGGCCGCATTGTGGGGTCCAAATGCTACATACCTACTTGAAGCGACGTGGTAACTATTCCAAGGTTGCCAGCTGAAAAGATTAGGTCTCATACTCATTTGTGTCAAAATTGACCGTTAGTATTGCAAGGGGGTTTACATTTTCTCCTCAAGAGCAAAGTTCATTCCTTCCGCAACACCGTTACAATCTTGAGCTTCAGATACCGACCAAGAAAAAAAAATGGAGCAAAGAGAGTCCAACGTCAAAAAAATTCAGGTCAAAGTCGAGCCAATCGATAATCCTCGAGACTTTGCAAGATTCTTTGATATTGCGGCGTTGACTTTTGGTCATCAAACGAAAGACGGATTATGGATGACTTTGAATCCTGGGTGGGACACACCCGGTGGAAGACAAGCCAATATCTCCCGATTGATTCGTCGATGGTCAAATGCGTCGAGAGATCAAAATGGTAATCCCAATACGACTTTTCTCAAGGCAGTTGTACCACGCGAAGATGGATCCGGTTCTGAGGAGATTGCCGGAGTAGCGATCTGGAATCAAATATCTGTTGTGGAAGGATACGGCGACATACCTTCGACCGATGTCGAGACGTTTATGGACCTGAATACCCTTTATCCAGGAAATCCGGACGAACATGAATATGTCCGCCAGCTGTACGCTTCTCAATGTCGATCTCGTATACAGGCTGTTAAAGAAGCTGCATCGAGAAGTCCTCCGGCGACCCTGGTTCTCGATCTATGTGTTGTTGACCCGGCATTTCAGCGACGCGGTATTGCCACGAAATTAGTTGAATGGGGTCTATCAGAAGCAAAGAGGCGTGGGGAGTTGGAGTGCATCCTAGAAGCTTCAAGTATGGGACGACACGTCTATAAGCAGCTTGGATTTTATCAAGATGGCAGCGAATTTGTGTACGAAGTGGATGAAAGATTCGGTCATCGCCCAAAACCATCCAACATATTTATGCGTACAGGATGGCCAGATGGAAAGAATTAGGCCAACAGAGTATTTACGTATGAATTTTCAGTATTTTTAGAGTAAATTTGGCATGACCTTCCTTTCGTAAAATCTCGATTCAGTTCCGGGCAGCTATAGTATGTCCTCCGTCACTATCACGAACTCTTCTTCAGCTTCCCACTTGCAACCCAGCAGGCGTTACATTCCAAGAATAAATAAACCATACCACTATGCTTTGGAAGAGCAAGTTCACCTGATGTCTCCGGAGATCAAGACGGAGTGATGATGGTAATATTGGTGTAGAGAGACTCTATGGTAGGTGAATTCGGCTAGAAATCAATATTTTTAGCAAATATGTACTTATTGAGGGAAAAACGATACATACTCCATAAACCATGAATAAAGCGACATTGAGAGCAGCATTTCCAGGGGGAATCTCAGATGGAACTGTGACTGTGACGTTGTCGAATTGTGCACCTGAAGGATAAGTAGTTCCTTCAATAGTCCAATTTCCGTGATAAACTAGATATTGTCCCAAAGACTCGCAGCAATTACCACCCATTGACCAAGGCTGGATACCGATGGCAGCGGCAATGAATTGGGAGGGTGAAGAAGAAATCTAAAGATTCATTTACTCTCAGTTTTCACGTATCAGGGTGCTAGAAAATGGAACGAGTACACTACCATTGTGTCAATTTCAATAACAAGATCGTCACCGGCGTTGACTTCTTGATTATTCTCCGGTATCCCAATCCACAATTGGGCGGCCGCGGTAGCAGCAAAAGGGAGGATTGAGAATAGCTTCATGATCTGCGGTGTTGTTTTAGTGTCTTTTTCCCTCAGGAAAATCAACATTGGAACAAGCTTATGACTGAAATTTGGCGAAGAAGAAAGATTTCCAACCTTTAAAGGTTCACAATTGTAAATATTTTCATGTCTAATTGTTCAAAACCGCGACTTAACAGTGAAATCTACCCAGTGACATATGTAATTTCGTAGGGTTACGTTGCTCGGGAACCTTGGAATCATGTAAACCAAGATAGCCATATGAAAACGAAGAATGTGACCTATTGAATAAAACCTACAGCTGCTACCCCCAGACCTTTGAGACTCATTTTGACAAAATCATGTCTTGCTCTGGTATCCATATCAATGCGAGAGACTGGATTTTCAGTATGCATGGTTAGTATACGCACCATGCAGTACGAAAATGGTCGGTTGAATCATCTGAGCTCCTAAAGACAACTACTGCATACCACCTGCACAGTAAAACAGTACTCAATGCATTAACAAATTGAGATGCCTCGGATGATATGCTCGAAAACTAGTTAGTTGACGCATGAGCGTTTCTCCGCCACTGCCGCGGAAATAAGGGCTTTGTGTACATTCAACTTACCATAATATTCTAAATCCACAGGCCCTAGTAGAAATAATCAGGCATCATTTGAAAGTTTTTGCATGTTTTCAAATACAAGACTATCATGGCGCTCTTCGCATCTTGCCTGATGGGAAGTCTGATGTGGGATCAAATTAGCGGTCGTCCATGGTCTCCAAGGGTTATCTTCTCATTCCCGAACGTTTCCAGATACCTATTCACTTTTATTGACTACTGGTTTCTCATAAATTTAACGGAAATGCAAAGGATTTAACTGTTTAGCCTCTGACCTCGGGAATCCGGTGACAGATGTCACCTCAATGAGAGCTTAGAGTACGGCCGTCATAGCCATTATTTCCACCTACAAGCCCAACCCCGGCTAATAACAGGAGGATCTGATGAGGATATTCTCTTAAATTAGGAGAAATTTATCATAAATTGTTTGGAAGTCGGGCTCTAACTAATTAAGGGGATTAAGCTAGAAAGAAAACTTCCCGAACATGCAGGCGAGCTGCATGGTATTCAGTTAAATCAAATCCATGGATATCTCCGGGCTACCCAGGTAGGCAGGTAGATTCATGAACAGGGTGGCCACCTCAACCCATCAATCAGAAGTTATCATTGACTACACACAGAGACGTAATTTCACACCCTAATAAGCACCAAGTCACATCCTTCTATTTTTGGTAATCCGAGATACCCCGCTCTATCTGGCAAGACTGCGCCGCAAATTCAATCTAAGCGAAGCCAGGGGGGAATGCATACATGCACCTGGGCAAGTTAGCTTTGCATCCAGGAAGTTTTCCATAATTTGAGTCGAACTGGAAATAGTTGTGCCCGACTTGACCGAATTTACACCGCGGGTCATTTTATAATTGACTGTAGGCTACAAATCCATACTCGCGTTGCTGGGAAGTTTGGTATCTGCCGTTACAGACTAGGTACACTTGGGTAACTAAAACCCATATAAGTCATTAGTATGAAAGATCATGGCTTACCCGCACTGAGAACCCCTTATGCCCACCAAGTAGCTGGAAGGGAAAATTTTTTATACTGATATTCCGAATCAAATCAGCCTTGCGGTTCGCACACAATAAGGAAGCAAACAGAGTCAGCTTTCTACCTAGGCAACCAGGAAACCTTTAATCTTCCAAATCGATAGGAATACATATCAAGAAATTGATTGTTCTTTGGTAGACTGTTGCTCCTGGTTTCTCGATCAACATGGTTGCCTACTGGACGTTTCGCCACGTTTTGTAGTTGAGCTACAACCTGTTCACTACCTAGGTAGCATTCATTCTCATCATTCAAGCTGTTTTCAAGGTCTATAAAGAGTGAACATAGGAAAGAGTAAAAGCTAAAGAGAAGAGTTAATTCAATAGGTAGATAGACAAAGTCAAAAGATAAGTACCGCGGGATTTGAGACTTGGATATCACTCAGAAAGATCTAAAATTGGGCATTTTTTTTGATCAGAATAAAAAATCCCGCCAAGCAATTTAATCATCTCACACTTCTCGTCCATAGTGATCGCATTGTATATCAAGCTCACGGGTATTCCTATGTTGATTATTTCAAATTCATCAATCATGAGTACCCAGACACCCTGTCCACTTGATGGCCATCCAATGTGAACGCATTTGTTAATTCTCAATTCTTCATGAAGCTCCCTTGATTGGTCCGGTCTTTTCTTGATGTCGTGCTTGCTCTCTCTCCATATCGCTCCCAATTGGCGCACTTATGACGAGAAATCAGTTATTCAAAAGTGAAGCCAATGTAAGGACATGATATCCTTGGAATTGATTATTCTTACATTTATTGCAGAATACCTCTTCTTCATCGGAGCTTATAATCGGATAGTCTTGCTTCAGTGATCCGAGGAAACCCAATCCAGAGCGTATAGAAACAAATCTATCTAGCCCCAGAAACTCGAATTCAGGTGCAAGTGCGTTTTGGAGAATGTAAACACCGCCTTTTTTTGGGAAGCCGTATATAGTCGTCGATCCAGGGCTGTATGAGGTCGAATATCGTGTTCTTTCCTCATATGGTTGAATTCTAGGTAATGGGGGATAGGCATATATTTCAGTGTCGGATTCTGTTTCTGGCGATGAACCCCAAGCCCAGCGCCAATACCCGCAGATTAAAGCGTTGCGATCATAGCATGTGGAAAAGTACCATGTGGAATACCACACCAAAATTGTTGTGGTGATGAAAACTATTGTTGATGGCATCGTTGCAGATTCACTATCACTGCTGAATAAAAACAAATGAGGATGGGGGGCTTTCTACACTCTAATAAAGAACTTCGATATCAAGGAAGCCTAAATCCTTTGTCAGTCAACAGGGTCTAAGTTAGCCCCCTGAGTATAGCCTGAAAGAATTCATACGATTCCTCGATCCAATCACAGCTTAGCATAAAATCTATAAAAACCAGAACCTCTGATTGGCTATAAAACGTGTATCTAGAATGGAATATGATTTTATTATACTAATTTTGATTGTATAAAATTGATTTTAATAAAGCTTGTTTTGTATACAGATGTGAATTAGCTTTAGATTATTTGATAGTGGATTTTTATTCCATAATTTCTACCAATCGTTCCAGGGAAAGCTACGGAGTACGCTTTTCAATAAACAGTGCCTGAGGCCTCAAAATACCAGCACGTGACCTTATTGCACGATTTCCAACGGTTAGCCCGTTCAGGCTGCTGGATGGAGTGCACAACCTACTTCAATGTATGGATGCTGCGGCAAGCAAACTTGAATAGAGCGAAAATTGCGGGTGGTAGATATGTCACTTTATTTTTTGTCCTGAATTTTACTTGTATTCGAGGAATACATCGAATACAAGCATCCGTCCGGTCAATCATCCTTAATCAGACCACAAAGCAATATTCGGCCTTTTCAACCTGTTAGATATGGATGCACCTGATGATAGAGATGTCAAGCTACAGCGCGCATCTGGGGAGTTGTTGAAAGAATTCGCGGATAAATTGACCCCGCTTCTTTGGAAGCCAAGCTCAGATGCGCAAAAAGACGTGCATAGATGGTCCCAAGTGCCCAAGGAAACGCGCCTAGTCGAAATAGTAGGTTTTCTGCCATGATACCTATACTTTTCATAAAAAGGGGATCTCTTTTAATAATTCAAATAGCTGGAAAAATTCCAAGAATGGCCGCAGTTACTGGATCCTCACCTGCAACCATTTCTCAGTCAGCTGGTCGATGCATTTCTGATGTATCTGGTGAAATATCGTCATTTCTACAATTCCAATAAAGGCAAGGGGCCTTCTCAAACACCACTTGTTCCCTTGCCCAGATCGATTTGCAAGCTTCTGTACACCTTTTGTAAGGTGCGCGGCGTCAAGGTAATTAGCCGTTTCTTGAACAATGAACCTAAGTATCTGGACCTGATGCTTCGGGTGTTCATTGAATGGGACTCTATAGTACCTGAAACCGAGCTGAGACCTGCAACAAGCGGTATAAATGTGCAGCCATTGCATTGGGAAGAACGTTACGTGATGCTGCTGTGGCTTTCTCATCTTTTGCTTGCCCCATTTGACCTCACGTCTATGTCGTCTGATGACCTTCCAAAACCGAATCTCAATACAGAAATATTGCATTCGATTCCTATAAATACGCCCCAAATCGCCAAAATCATCATCTCAATTGCTGTGCAGTATGTCATTACCCCCGCGAAGGAGCGCGAAGCCGCATCTCTTCTGTTGGCTAGGTTGGTGCTGCGTCCAGATATGCAGCGACTTGGTCTTTTACATATTTTCACGGAATGGGCTTTCTCAATAGTGCAACCGCCTGCTGGGGATGCAACACTGCCCACTGTTTACACATGTATTGGCGTTCTTTCATTCCTTGCAAGACTTGGAGTCGCAGGGTCAGTTGACGATATGGCACCATTGGTTGGGCAAATATTCGACAAGACCCTTCACATAGCGCAAGGGAATTCACAGGTCTATGAAAATATTAGATCCTCTGCTACAGCACGGAAGATGCTTATCAAGATCCTACGCACTTCTGCAACAACCGCTTTAACAATAGCCGAAAGAGGGGATTCGCAAGTCTCGGGAGAAAAAGCGTCCTTCATATTGGAAGAAACAATAGATTATTTTCTCGTGGCCTTGGCTGATAAAGACATGCCAGTCAGATTTGCGGCAAGTAAAGCTCTTGCGGTGGTTACATTAAAGTTGGACAGCGATATGAGTGCCGATGTTGTTGATGCCGTGATTGGTTCACTAAATGAAGACATTCTCTACCAAAAGACCGATGGAAGTCTTGTTACCGCGCACGAAGCAAGAACACTAGGTATGAACGGCTTGAAACGAAACCTGAGTGCTGTCAATCCGAATCGCTGGCAAGGTCTGATTCTCACCTTGGCTCATCTTCTCTTTCGAAGAGCACCCCCAACTCGTCAGCTTTCTGACGTTCTGCAAGCTCTGGTATCAGGACTAGATTTTGAGCAAAGATCTCCTACTGGCAGTTCCATTGGTACGGGTGTACGCGATGCTTCCTGTTTCGGCATATGGGCTGTATCGCGCAAGTATAACACGAGAGAGCTTTTGTCGTTGAGCGCTAGTACTGTCACCGTTCCCACGGAGCAAGAAGAGCGCTCCATCTTACAGATGTTAGCTGTGGACCTGGTGTGTTCAGCTTGTGTAGATCCCTCAGGCAACATACGACGAGGCGCGTCCGCTGCCCTGCAGGAGTTAATCGGTCGCCATCCCGATACTATTCTACAAGGAATACCTCTTGTCCAAGTCGTGGATTATAACGCTGTAGCGCGACGTTCTAAGGCTATGATTGAAGTTGCCCAGGGTGCCTCATTGCTTGATCACGCGTATTGGAGTCCTCTCATCAACTCCTTACTGTATTGGAGAGGAATCGGCGCATCCGACGCGGATTCCCGTCGCTCTGCAGCCGTCGCCCTTGGTACATTATGCAAACAAGATTCTTTCAGATCCATTTCAATTGTTCTGCAACGCTTGAATTCAAGACTACTAACTATCGCGCCGGCTGATGTTGAGTCTCGCCATGGATACTTTTTAGCTCTGGGGTCTGTCGTCGATGCGTTCACTTCTCAGTTCCAAGCAAGTCCGGAAGAGGCGTATGCTGAGTCCGTGAAAAATCAAGTCTTGAAGTTGTGGGAGGTTTTTGATGCAGCCCCAGGCCCAACTAGTGACGAATTAACTCAACAATCCGCACGACCTGAGCTTACAGCGGAAGCAGTATCCTGCCTTATTGCGTCCCTCGCACGTTCTATTGTGGCTATGTCGCTTCCAGAGAGCTTTTCTGATGCCCTGCTGGAGAAAGCACTAAATCTCCTGCTTCTTTGTGTATCACGCGGCGAGGATATTGTCGTTAAAGCCGCTTCCACTGCGGCGTCTCATCTGTTCCGCATACTCACTCCACAGAAGCAGAAAGACACAGTGCATATTTGGTTAACAAATATTCAGGCTAGTTGGAAATCTGCCAGCGGACGCGGACAAATATCTGCCTTGGGAGCTGTTTTCTGTCGGCTGCCATCTGATAGTAATATTCGCGCTACGATAATTCAGGAGCTAGTCCGATGCACAAAAGACGAGGATTTTATCGAAAAGAGGGTGGCTGCTGTGCATTGCTTAGCTAGTGACGTGTTACCAGAGATTCGTGAGTTATTCCAGATTACTCTTGCATTTGACGATATTAATGAAATTGAGAGCAGAAATTACGGATAGCCTCGCGGACCACATTGTCGACTTTCTCTCCGACTATACTACAGACCGAAGAGGAGATATTGGATCATTTATCAGGATAGAAGCCGTCGAAGCGGTTCAGATTCTTCTTGAACGAATCAAAGCCGGCAATCAGACGATAGATGTAACGACAGAAGGATACATTGACCGTTTCGTTGAATGTCTCTGTCGACTTGCGGCCGAAAAATTAGATAAAGTTCGATTCCAAGCATGGACTTGCTTGCAGATGTACTGGAAGCAGTCGTCCACACTGCCGACTATGGAGAGGTGAGTTTTTCCAAATCTTGATTAATTTTTACAAAAAACGTATCCGGGTCGCGAACTAATTCGACGCCCCCGGAAACCGGCCGTGAGAAACAGAACGTTTGAGCATTTCAGCCAGGTCTCGTCCTTCAACTACTTTCACCAACTACTCAAGTTACTGCAAGTGGAAAACCTACGACGACCTCTGATGCAAGGTCTCATTACATCAGCCAGCGCCGGAACTGAGGGGTTGATACAGTCATCCCGTTTTGCGCTGATAAATTTCGTCGAGAACCATTCAGACGTTCGCGAGAAGCACGAATGGGCCAGCATTCTTATTGAAGATCTGGTCTTTATTCTTGACGCAAATCTAGCAGATGATCGATATGCTATTGCCGCATTGGAAATATCTGCCTTTCTACTTGATACATATCTATCAGAAACATCGCTACAGTCACTGAAACCACGGTATGCATAATTCTCAGAGTACTTCAGTCAAGGCCGATTGGACCTCCCCTTTTTTTCTTTATTGGACTAACTGGTACACACGTATATCAGTCTTAAGAAACTCTTCATTCTCACACAAAAAGCACATTTCAAATCGTCGAATATTTCCCGACTCGAAGCGGCAGTCAATGTGTACGCAGCACTTTCAAAAGACGATAGCTTGAGGAATGAAACTCTTAGGAAACTCACTGCTATGCTACTGCATCCTTATCCCAAGGTTAGTTGAAACGGCCTTTTTTTTGCTTTTTCTTGACTCTATCCGATCCTCACTGGCATCTAAATGGTGAACCAATGCTTATACGTCTTGTCAATCAGATTCGAGTATCGGCATCTGATTCCTTGTACATGATCACTCAGTCCGATTTATTAAAGAATGAGGACTGGACTGCGCCTCCGAAGGAGTTGAAACCGACTGTTGAACAACTACGAACCCTCCTTTTCCAATGACTTCCAGGTACTTTCTTTCTTGTTAAATCACGAAAATCGATCTAGGAATGAATTAAAGGGTTTTTTTGTGGTATTGCGGGGGATATACAATAGAACAATAAACGACAAAATTGGTGCATATCTCAAGACAAATCTTGCGCTAGTAAATAATAAAAAAAGCATTAAAAAAAGAAGGCACGAAACATAAATTAGAATAACATCATCTCTCAAGAAGCATTTTACTAATTAGTGAAGTGTTTGTAAGTTGATCAATAAGATGCATCACAAGGAAGAACAAAATGCAATCTCTTCAGGGAAATAATATCATGCGTGAACCGAAATATCCGAGAACTTTAAACAAAGTCGGCAGTATAGGAAAATCCTCGGAACTGTTCTTGCATAGCTTGAGAAAGTACTAAAGAAAATTAACGGATTAGTATAAATGCCTATAATGTTTCGAGGACAAAGCCGGATGAGCTTACCAGACTGTACAGGGGTTAGAACAGGTGTAACGCTCGTGAATTCCTGGTCGAAATTGCTTGTATCGGTAGCACTGCTGATTGTCGGTATGAAAGGCGGCGTGATACGCTTATGGTAGACGTCGTCCCAGTTGATATTTCGGAAAAATGCATGAGACATGATTTCTTGAGCATCCGTCGGGCCCGATCCAAGTCGAAGCTCAGGTTCACGGGTAAGCAGTTTCTGGAGAATAGAAACAGAGTCTCGCGGCATGTGAATCGGGTAAAGAGGCTCATCCGCAAGAATGGCATCGTAGATCTCATCCTCATCTTCACCGCGGAAGGGAGATTGTTGCAGTAACATCTGGTAGATAAGAACGCCAAAAGCCCACCAGTCAACTGCACGCCCATATTTCTTGTCAAGGAGAATCTGTAAAATTCGTTAGCGAAGGCAATTGAGCGGTTATGGCTGGGACGCTTACCTCAGGGGCCATGAATTCCGGTGTACCACAGAAAGTACTGGTTGTTGATCCGTACCACATATCCTCCTTACATAATCCGTAATCACCAATCTTGATATGACCATCCAAAGTCAACAGTATGTTGTCGAGCTTCAAGTCACGATAGATGACTCCGTTCTCGTGGAAGTACTTCAATGCAAGACAAACTTCGGCAGCGTAGAACTGGGCTCTCTTAAGCCCAAACTGCCCTCTCTGGATATGTAACATCAAGTCACCACCACTAATGTACTCCATAACAAAGTACACACGCGTTTCTGTTTGAAAGCAGGCATGCAAATTCAATAAGAACGGGTGTCTTTCCTTATTGGCAATCAGGAAGACTCTCTTCTCGGATTTCGTACTCTCAACCTCGTCATTTTCAATAATAAACTCCTTCTTCAAAACTTTGATGGCATAAAGCTTCTTCGTTGACTTGGTCTCGGCAAGCATGACTTTTCCGAAATTACCCTTTCCAAGCACAGCGAGGAAATTGAAGTGATCAAGCCCGATTCTAGGTCCCTTTCCTGAAGCCGGCTCTTTGGAGGGTGCCGGTGGCTGTTGTACAACAGGGACCTGAGATGGGGGCTGGACTTGAGGTTGAGGGGGTAGCATCTGCTGGGGCGGAGGGGCCGTTTGATAAGGTGGGAATTTCTGATTGTGCATAGGACCTGCCGACGGCCCTTGCTCCATAACATTGCTATATACCGCAGGATTATATGGGCGAATCGGGGCTTGCTGGGACTGTGCAAGTCGAGGATCTGTCGCTCATTAGCAAAAGATACGTGTCTGGCATTGCAAGAGAACAAACCTGGGCCTGGCTGGGAGGGCGGTCGCATTCCAGTCGCCACTTCTGCGGCTTTCTGTGCCTCAACCGACGATGTTCGGGGCGGAAGACTCTGTCGAGCAGCTGTGGTGGGCGACTGAGGCATGGAGTAAGAGCTTGTGGCAGCTTTAACAGCTTCAGCAGATGGCGGCCTTCCGTAGTCCGAGGGCCGCATTGGGGATAGAGGACCAGGTGCATTTTCTCGTAGATTGCGGTTTGATATGCTACTAGGAGAAGTTTTCTGCACATTGAGGTTCCTCATTCCGCGTTGAGCCTCAATGATTTCGTTTGCTGTTACCATGGACATGCCGCAGAAATCCGGGACCAGATGCGCACATGCAGTATGACATGTTAGGCCACATTCTATTTTATAGGTTAGCACGATACACTTTGATTCGTTAGATAGGAAGACAACTATATCACCTGAGCATTTCTTTGCATTCTTGCGACCGAACGACAGTAGTGAACCACAGTGGCAACACCAATTTGCGGAAATGTTCGTGAAGTTTTCGAAACGGTGAGGGATACGATGATTGATCTTCTCTTCGTCGGGGTCGGTCTCGTAGTTGGCTTTGCTGATACACTTTGTGACGACTTTTGAATAACAACCGCGATGGCATGTGTATTTGCAGTCTTCACATTGCATACCCGCCCCATTTTTGAGGAATTCGCCGCAAAGTGCACAGCGCATGATATTGTAGAATTGTTGCGAGACAAATTTGTGACCCTGTTTCTCATGGACTTCCTCTTTCTTCTGGCGAACAGCACCTTGACGATTCAGACCAATATCGAATGGTCGACGATCTTTCATTTGTTTGGCTGTTTCATGATTTGTTAGTCGAGAATTCAAGTTACTCTTGCGTTGCAAAAGATGAGAGATGCGCCTACCAAAGCTAAGTTGCATATGTATCCTTCCCACAGGTTCCAATGCAAACCAAGAGTCGATGAGGACTGCGTTTCCGGTGCTCGCCCCGGGCGCGCTACTACCTTGTTGAGTTTGCGGATTCTGACGCTGTCCTCCTGGAGGGCTTGGTAGTGGGTTATTATTGGGACGTCCAGGTGCTCCTTGGACCATTTTATCGGCAGAAACCCAACCGTTTGAGGCCAGATCCACTTCGATTTTCTTGCGTCGCATCTCTTCTGCAATATCTGATATACGCATCCAAAGCATACCAATAGGAGTCGGCCTTTCTCCAGCTTTGTCGTAAACCGTCAATTCGAGCTCATTGGCCTTATCGATATCAATGTTGAACGTTTCTTCTGTCCATCTGTCGTTTCGAGCAGCCCTAGTGCGGGCTTTCACGGTATCTTCAACTTTGATGACGACAAATGTTTCAGGACCACGGGAAAATCTGGATGTGGCGGCGTGGTTGACGTCTTGGACCGCGTCAATCCTTAGTGTAAGATGACCCGTTAGAGGTTTACGCATGTTAGGAGCGTTGATACTATCGTCTGATTCATTACGTTAGTGTCACGGATTCATGTGAAAGTCAGTGCTATTCGCGTTCATACCATCGGCATTGTCGGCTGAGCTTTCGATATCCACATGCAAATCTTCATATCTCTTCAAAGCCTGTTTCAGTAGTTGAATTTTTTGATTGCTCTCGATACGCCGACCTTCAGCATCGGCTCGGCTTTTTCGATCGCCTTCATCCTGATAGAGGCGAACCATCTTTTCAATGCCGGCCTTGTACTGTTTTTCTACACTGAGTTTAAATTCGAGCTGCGACAACATAAGCTGGATTTTGGGACCAAGATGCGGGGTGTCGTATTTAATCAGGTCTTTTTAGACTATTAGCACCTGGCTGCTCAGGGTACTCTTCAAGGTCACATACCAAGTTTGCTGTAATTCGGACGCGCTTTTGGAATCGCGGCATCCGGGCGCGGATCGGCAAAAGGAGCACGAGAAGGCATCATACCGGTGCCTCCTTGACTATATCCTCCAGGACCTGGATCTCCGTAATCTCCAGTATCACCGCCATAGCCCATCCTTGGATCTTTCGGAGGAGGCGCAGGAGCGCCGAGGCTTCCGCCATCTCGGCGTTGATCACCAGCAACTCCCAAAGGCGGTAACTGGGGTGGTCCGGAGGTCGCATTTCCTTCCTTGCGACTTTGTAACTCTCTCAGTTTTTCTTCTAGGTATGCAATGTTCCTGCGAGCATCACGAATTTGTCCTTCAGCTGATTGTTGGACGGATGGATTGTTAGTTGACTGCCGAAGATTTGTCGCGGCGGTTATGAGGACTTTCTCCCGATCGATCTTGTGGTAGACCGAGGCGATGAGCTCGTCATTAGCCATGATTTACTAGACGGCTTCTGCCGATTTGTGACTGCGAGATAGACAAATTGACTCCAATATCTGTGCAAGCGCCGATTTAGGTTGGATCACAAAGAATCCGACCTCAGTCACTGTCGAGAAATCTGTTCTAAAATGGATCGGCTTTCGTCCGTGAAGGACGCTCCAACGACAGCACCGCCGCGACCACTCGAGCTGGATAAGGCGTGCAAAGTTACGCCACGGCGATAGTGTGATGGCGACTTTTTTTTAGGCGAGGACAGAGCACCTATGGAAGCAAAAGGTTAGGCATCTCGTTTTTTTTTTTTTTTTTTTTCATCAGTCAGGTCACATCAATTGCGATAGTTTGCAACCCGCTCTTGGTGTGAGAAGTATTAACCGCGTTTCATTTCCCATCCTCCCTTTTTATTTTCCTCACGGTTTGTGTCGCGTGCAATAATGAAGCAGGAAAAACACAAAAACAAAATACGGATTCCGGCGCGGGTCTTACTGACAGTAGTTGCCGTATGATATGACGTCTAACCAGGGTGGCACAGATCAAGCGGCACCAGGCGATGGCATCCGGTCAACAACACCGAGTGGTTTGCGATGTACACCTTAGAAGAAGAAAGTAGATGCGAGACGGTCGACCGAGTACTGTGATGGCTAGTAAGAAGTGCTGTAGTGCTCAGCATTCGCTTCAAACATCGAGTTTGCTGGGTCGTAAGAAGAGGATTGGAGGGGCGGAGGGGTGGAGGAATCGACACTAACTTAATAGTTGTGGGTAGACCAAGCTATTCCTGGTATCGTATCGGCACGACCGCTCTCCTGGCTGCTGCTCCGTGCCTAGCGGGTTAAATCAACCGTATTATGTCTGATAACTTAGTAGTTCTGCCCTCGTGAAGACGTTTTGTGCGGTGGGATTGAATGAGGAGATGTCTTGCCCACAAAGCGATGTTTAGCAGTAGTTCACTTAGTCAGTCACCTTATCTTATGTAACTAGTTAACTAATGACTGGATTAGTCAGGTCTAGTTAACAAGTCAAGTTGGCAAAAAGGCAGGAGCGTCCACTAAACACACAATATTGATTGTAAAGGCAGGAGCGAGGCTGAGCCGCCACAAGCCGCAACTGCGCCTTAGTCAACTGCTTAGTAAGGCACCTACCCACGGACGTAATAACTAACAACTAACAAATGAATGAAGTTGCTCAACTTTTAATTAACTATCGTATCTCTTTACTCCTGTTATTCTTCCTCCAGGGTCATCTAGCAGACGAGCTAGCTATGATTAGCACATTTCTATCTGTGGCCTCGTTTGTAACATCCAATCAATCCCAGCCATGCTTCGGTAGAACTGTGTGCGGGTCTTCTGCACATTGTGGCCCCAGGGAGCTTCCAAATACCTCATGCAGCTCAGGAATCTGAAATTCGGATACCATCCCGACGCGACGCGTTCGGGGCTATGATCGACTCTGAGGCGCTCAAAGCAAAGAATGAAGAAGTCGTGCCAGATGGAACTTTTTCCGGGAGACTCTAAGACTCTTGGAGATAGACACGGCTTCTCAAATGCCGTTGAGCATGCGCACAAGGTTCAAGAATGTCATTCACTCTATCCAAAGGTATATGCAAGGTATCGTACTTGTCTCGCGGTTGCTGTCTCTGTAAAGTCGTATATTATCTGCCATAAAGCTGCCTGGGACAACTCGAAGCCAAATATTGGTTACTCGTCGCGCCTTGTCTTTTGCGGCAAGAGGAACCAAGCGATAATCATCGAGCCGTACAACCCTAGACAAATTGGATGCAACACCACGGTACCGACGCTCTGAGCCAGGATACCCGTGAGAAACGGTGCAATGGCACCGCCACTGCTCCCCATCGCACTGACAAGTCCCAGAGAAGTAGTTTGGATGTCCCTGGGCAAAAGTCGGTTCAAAATCACCATAGCGCAAGGGTACAGTGGACCAAGAAGCAATCCGACGATAGCGACAGTGACCGCTTCACCAACGATGTTTGGAATGAACCAACACAAGATTTGAAAAAGGATGGCACCCGCCACAAGAAGAAACACTGCTAGCCGTTCCCCGAGTCGCCTCGCAGGATAAGACAAAACAAATCGCCCTACAGTAATACCAGCCCAAAATCCTGCACTGACGTACCCTACATGAGCGGGTTCGCCGTTTCTATAATTTATCAAAAAGGAGACTATCCACCCGGAGATAGATACCTCTGCTCCTTGGTATGCAAATATAAACAGTGACCCCAGTAGCGTGGCCTTAGTCTTGATCGCCTTCCAGACCAGATTGTTTTTGGCGGCCCGCTCAGTCCCTTGGCTTTGTGAGATAAATGCCTGCACGGGCATATCAATCTCGTATTCTCGGAATGCCCATCCCGCAAAGACCAGGTTGTATGCGGCCAGTGCCAAATTGATGAAATAGAAATACGACCAATGCACTCCATTCGAAGCCAACGCCGTTGCGATCAAAGGTGCTATCGTGCCTCCTATCCCGTAAAACCCGTGGATTATTCCGAGCAACTCAGTAGCATTAGCCAAGTTAGCCAAGAAGACATTATTCAGAGCAGTGTTGACCGCTGTCCCGAGTCCCATCAAAAAGAAGCTGAAAACAACGGCCGGGAACGGCGCCTTGCACACGAGGATCAAATAACCAATGAACAGCAAGACTTGGCAAATAATTGCGGTTGTTGAGCGCCCAAATCGACTTTCGAGTCTGTGCGTTAAGGGTGCTGCGAAAATGAATCCCACCGCATTGGCGACGAAGATCAGCGATACCATGGCGTAGCCAATGTGAAATTGCTGTTCAATATAAGGAATCAAGGCCCCCGGGGCGCTGTCGCTTAGGCCCTGAGACAGAAACATGCCACACGCACTTGCAAGACGCCATTTGTTTCTCGGTGGATTATGAAGGCTTGGAACTATGTCTGCCCCGATGGGTTCCAGTGAAAATTGGTTCGGGTCTGTATTGAGCATATTCGGTGAATGAAGTCTTTCGAGATCAGCAGGAGACGATAGCCCTGCATCAACTTCGATAGAGGTTGCAGAAGAGCCTGGCGGTTGTCTAGTTGACATCGTATTACTCATTTCAAATGCTTCGTGCTGGTTGGAACTCGCTGCCAAAGGTCGACTGTCTCTGCGGAGCACAGCGGCAGGACTGGCGATACGAGACGAGCTCTCAACTTCGAGCAATGCAGCGAAATGTGTTGCCATGGTGGTCATTCAAGTTTTACAAATTATTTGCAGTTCAGATGTTTGGATTCGAGAGAAGGATAGATGAACACTGCAATCAATGCTTTTCTATCCGATGATAGATAGTAGTAGGTACGAGTTCATGGTAAAATGGAAACCTCCTGTCAAGCCTATATAATGATGAGTCAAAGACCCCTCTCATAGTGAATTTAGCGCTCGGTGTTGCTCCCAAACCTGACTAGGCACCTATCAACGCCTATCCTGTTTAACACCATCTGGCTCCTAAGTGTGGTGCTTTCCAGGACGGCGTCTTTCTGTTGCATCGATCTGCATCGGAAAATTGCCATAGAAAGAAGTTATCCGCAACTAAGTTACCTGTTTTACATGGAACAAAAGTGGATCAGGTTCCCCGCTAGCTTGCTAAGCAAACATCTCTCGGAGCCTGAGGTGTCCATATGAACAGAAGAAAACTTTTATATCCTGAAGACCAAGACAAATCATTGTGTCTTCGCTACGACTGAAGCTTGACCTTCTCTTTTACAAGAGAAGATGGGACCACCTAAAAGAAAGGTATTGGCAACAGCAGAAGAAGGTCTATATCCTCCAGCGGCGCTGTCAGATGGACATCGCATTGCTCGAGTCATCAAAGCGACGGGAAACAACGTATACTCGGTGGAATGGCCGTCGAAGCAAACAGCTTTGGTAGAGCTTCCTGCACGATTTCGATCTACCATTTGGATGAAAAGAGGCTCCTACGTTGTCGTTGACACGAATGCGCTTGAGGGTCGCGAGAACAAGTTAGCGGGGGAAATTGTGAATGTCGTCCGGGATGAGAAAGCATGGCGCAAAGCGGATTTCTGGTATAGTCTCCATATCTCCATACTCTGACAATTTGAATTGTTTTTTTATCCTTCAAGAGGGCGTGTGTCTAATCGGTTCTATGTTTATGCCCATAGGCCAAAAGAATTCACAAAACAGTCGTATCTTCCTTCAGATTCAGAAGACGAGGAAGAATCCAGAGTTGGCAAAATGCCTCCATCAGACGAAGAGGACGATGAATAATTTACACGATGGTCTTACACGATAATAAAACAATCAGCCGAAAAATTCCGACTTCCACCTTGAAATGATCCTTGTCAGCCGCAAATCGAAATGCATCTCCTGCATTATTTGGTCTTTTGTTCTTCGGCTTCGGTCTTTTTCTCGTCCTTCGGGCCGTACAATGCATTATCGTTCGATAACAACACCATGACTTGGAGGGCCAAACAAGTGACAACGGCTGCTGAGCTGGTCTTTGTACTCGGAAACACATTCCAGCCGTACTCCTGCGCACCCCAAATTGCATATATCAGAGCAGGATGAGCCTGTGCTTGCCAGAGCAGAAGCGGGGTAGCCCAGGCAAGATACGCGTAAAACTGATAATGCAACGATCTGGCGCAGAGCATTCCGACAATCATAGACGAAAGAATGGTGGTGGCGACGTATTTGCTGGATAGGGAGAATTTCTTTGACTGGCCAGCCAGAAATTTCCCAACGAAAGAATCGAAATCTTCACCAGCCGGTCGGATCCATCGAGAGAAGAGGAAAGCGCCAACCAGAACAGCATGCAGAATAAGGAGATTCACTGAAAATATAGGCGATACGAAGGCCTCTTCCTTTATAAACCGCCAGTTTACTGTCCATTCGTAAAGGAATTCTCGTGTCAAATCAAATGAGCGCGTAACGTAACCAATGGCATTTTCCTGAAGAAAAGGAATCGCGAGTAAAACCTTTTGCAAGCTTAGCGAGAGCTTATATAGAGAAAAAAGAAATCGTCTGCTTCACGATACCTGGCGATGCTTACCTGTGTCAAGACCGCATTCAATGCAAGCGGTACAGCGGACCAAATTCCTCCCGACAAAGCCACGACGATTGCGACTCCAGGAGCTAATAGCAATAGAGACATCTTGACCCCAACTCCCAAAGACCATACTGTCGTTGCCATAGTCAATTGTCCGCTTTGGAACAGAAAGATGGCCACCCACATTGCCAGAGCTGCAATTCCATCGTTGAATAGTCTCAGCATATAGATGCTGTGTAATCTTTTAGAGAGCACAAGCAAAGGGAGCAAATACGGCGGTGCGCCGGCTTTGATGTAGCAACTCATGACAACAATCAATGTGGCGATGTAGATTCCGGCGAAAATATATTGTCCAAAAGCAATATCCTGCCCTTTGCTAGTCAATTCATATAGAAAATTATAGATGTAGACATGCGCCGCGGGGTAGACCAAAGGACCGGTGTCTCCTTTTATTGCAGTGTAATCACGTTCGCCGGCTCGATACAAAGCAATTTGTTGCATATACGTTGTCCAATCGATTTCGGTATCTGTTGAAGGTCCATTGTGTCAGCTGAGAATTTTATTCTCGAGATAGGAGACATCTACTCACAAGGCACTTTTTGAATGATCAATGTGGATAGCACCGTGTCTGCGAGCACAAGCAAAGGGGCAATCCAAAGCGAGTGCTTTGGATTTGTCAAAAGCGTCAAAGTCTGCCCAGATTTCGCCATTTTTGATATTGTCAGGCGACTTGCGCGATACAATGCTGACAAGTAGATTTTCTTGGACGGGTGAAGAAGAAAAAGGAAAAATGTCACCAAATCTTGGGGCGGAGCTTTGACTCCTTATCACCAATGTTACTCTGGTACCCTAGCGCCGCCGTGCGGGCGCCCGCGGAAAACCGCGGTCCTTTTTTTGTATAGCAGATTTTGTCTTTTGGGATGGCAACACAGAAATAATATAGTTACCAAGGCACTCTTAGAAGTACTTTGTTAAAGGAGGGCTATGATAGCGAGGATTAAGATGAAAATGTTCAGGTCAGATACTATCGAAAGCTCATTCGATGGGATGAACCGAATAATGATAGCAATACCTAGGTAAGAGAGCTTCCATGATATTATCACCTTTTATCATGATTCAATGTATGAGCTATATTAACCACTTTGGCTTTCTAGCCGCGTAGAATCTGTCTTCCGCTAATGATCACTTATTGTACAAAATCCCGTCTATGCGTACTATCCAATATACATTGTAGTCTTCGTTGTTTCGCGAAGAAGCCAAAATCCCGGCCCGGCCGAGGTAATTCGAAGTTTCATCATGCTTTGTGAAATCTGTCACTCGGAGAACATTGTGAAAAATATTTGTTTGCGTAGTTAGGTAGATGTTAGGTTGATGCAACGTCAACCCAGCTACCGCAGATCCAAATCCCTATTTTTGGCTGGATCCTTCTTCTATTTCCTTTGCGGAAGGGTTCGCGTTCGAGAATCCGAGTAATTGACCAACTATTCCCCGCGGCTTTGGGACTGGACATTCGCGACCGATTCGAGCGAGCGACTGTGCTTCTGCCTCGGTTTGAAGGAATGTGGACACTTCGTCCGCGTTTGAATCTGCGACCTGCTGCGGCCTACTCTTCGCCGTGGCTGCATCTTCTGAGAATTGAATGGTATGCTCGAAATTCTGTCTCCTCCCTCTCGATCGCTTAACTTGTGTGCCGTCGGCATTCGTTACGGCCTGAGAATCGGCAAGAGTTCGTCGAGGGGCTGGACATGGGAATATATGAGGTAGGCCGACAACGACAAATGAGACTACCATAGTTGCGGCGAATAGTGAGCTCGTTGACCGCGAGCGCGGATGTAAAATTGGCGGCATGCTGTGATGGCTTGTGAGAAGATAATTATTGTATCATCAAATACGTCCGAGTTCAATGTCCAGGAACCGCCAAAGGAGAGTCGTAGTGTTCAATTGCTGGGTCCGCATGTGAGAACGACCGATGAGGAGCGAATGGGCGCACCAGTCAGAGGGCAGCATGTGCAATTGATCTCAGCATTTCCTCCTGATGCTCCATGCCAAAGAGCGCAATGCTCCTATGCTGTGCCTGAGTACCTCGAAAGCAAACGACAAACGGGATAAGTTTGTTGTCTCTGTCTGAACGGAGATTTATCGCTGAGATTGCAAGAGACTTTTTCAAGATCTGATCACATGACCTTATTTGTCAGTTAAGTGGGGCGGTGGGTAGGATGCCGTCGAATTAAGGCAAATTTAAGGCTCTTCCGCGGGCTGGCTCGATTTGGTCTGATTTCTCGGAGACATCAGTTCATCATCCAGGCGCATTGTCTCTCATCCTCTCTAAATTAATTGCAGACGGCTGACTCAATCCACATTCTCGGTTCACATCCAAGTCTCGTTCATTGTGAATACATACTCGGCTGGACTGAAACGTATCTCATCTGCTGGAAAAGAAAGGCATGTGGGGGCAGTGATTACCGATAAGTTATTGGTAGCGGAGACTTTGGCGGCGCAGAGCTCAGTTGGCTTGAGCGAGAGACGCGTGCCTTGTGCGTAGGCGGCCCAAGATCAAGAAATCACCATGAGTGACTTAGATAAGTAAGAATGAACCCTTGAATTCGGCATACCTTGCATGAGGTGCTAACCAGAGAATGCAGAGCCATTGCACAACTGAGGGCTTGTCGACCGATCCCCGAAGCTCAGGTCCGCGAGCTCTGTTATAAGGCACGCGAGCTGCTCATAGAAGAAGGAAACGTCGTCTCTGTCGACGCGCCGGTGACGATATGCGGCGATATACACGGTCAGTTTCATGACCTGATGGAATTGTTCAGAGTCGGTGGCGATGTACCCGACACAAACTATCTTTTCATGGGCGACTTCGTCGATAGAGGCTTCTACTCCCTAGAGTCGTTTCTTTTGTTACTCTGCTTGAAAGTTCGATACCCCGATCGCATTACATTGATTCGAGGAAATCACGAGTCAAGACAAATCACAACTGTGTATGGATTTTACGACGAATGTATCCGCAAATACGGCAGCGCAAACGTCTGGAGGTACTGTTGCGAGGTCTTCGATTATCTGGCATTAGGAGCATTGGTTCTAGGAGCCAGTTCGGAACTTGAGCCAACGAGTCAAACCGACAATTCCCAGATAGATGGAGAGTTAGAGACAGAAGTGCTGAATGCGCATGGAGAGGTCACGTCCATGTCTTATCGACCTCGATATCGGTCAACATCGGAAGCGTCGACAGATACTAGAGACATATCGCCTCCAAGAGACATATCTGCTGCTCGAGGAAGCACCCCGTCAAGAACTGGGCCGGCTGGAACAGGGGCGTCAGGAAGCAGTTCTGGAAGCTACGGAACGACTACCGGAGCAGTACTATGTGTTCACGGAGGGTTATCGCCACTAGTAGACAGTGTGGATAAGATACGGCTCATCGACCGCAAACAAGAAGTTCCTCACGAAGGCGCCATGTGCGATCTTCTCTGGTCTGATCCCGACGAGATAGAGGGATGGGGTTTAAGCCCTCGGGGTGCTGGATTTCTATTCGGTGGCGACATTGTCAAACACTTTAACCACAAGAACGACCTTTCTTTAATAGCGCGGGCCCACCAACTTGTCATGGAAGGGTACAAGGAAATGTTTGACGGCGGGATTGTTACGGTCTGGTCTGCTCCAAATTATTGCTACAGATGTGGTAATGTTGCAGCCATACTAGAACTTGGAGAGGACGCTAGTAACGGCGGCACAATCGCGCGGACTAACGGTGACATTGGACGAAGCAATGGGGTGCTTCGTAATGGCTTGGGAAACCAGATCATGGGTCCTGGTCGACGGTACAGAGTCTTTGAGGCGGCCGCACAAGATACTAGAGGTATGCCGGCGAAAAAGCCGGTTGCCGATTATTTCCTGGTAAGCAAGCTTCGAATGGTTGCAGTCGCTGCTTAAATACTGACAGATACTGACATGATACGTTTTCCAGTGAATGTGGCCTCATATTTTCCATCTCACTTCTTCATCATGCACATATATCGTTTTCTTTTTGTTAATTTGCGGCTTTATTCTCGGTCGAAATGTCCTAGAAATATCAGAGATACCTTTTCCAGTGTAATATGCTTCAATGAAATGTCTTGAATATGTCAACTCTCAAGGTTGTCTTCCACTTTCATAAATATCTTCAGATGTTCGGTACGCCTTGCTCAACAACGTCAGACTGATATTTGGACATGGCTTTATGAAAAGGTGTACTCGGACACAAGAGACTCAATCTCGCAAGTTGTAACAAAGGATTACTTTGAGCTTGAGCTTGAGCTTGAACTTGAACTTGAACTTGAGGGGAAACTGTTTCATTGGCAGGAGAGGTCTTCATATCTGTCGCACGGAGATGGCACACAATAAACTCCTTTGCGTATTTATCTGCGTCAATCCTATGAGATGATCGGCCTGCAGTTCGACTACTCACGACCCTAACCCTGGATATCCATATGCAAGTTATCTCAATGGGAAAAGTGGGGTCCACGTGGGAATTCTGGTTGGTCGCGGAGTATCAAAGTTTATTCACAACAAAGAATATTGCCTGATAGGGAAATACTTTGAACTAAGCTCAGTTTAGCATTCAGCATTTAGCCCTAAGCCACTCGAATTCGGTCTGTGTAAATATTGCAAGGCTCGCGACCTAACCAGCTTGATCAAAACTGTTCTTGAGCTGAATCCTATCACCACTCATGGTAATAATCTTATATGACAAGTAATCACAATGAGAATTTCTCCCTGTTTCAAAGCAAGAATCCCAGCCGCACGGGTGCCACAGTCTTTAGCGTCACGACAGGGGTTAATGCAACGAGAATAAGACCTTCTTTACTAGTAAGTACGAGGTATTGAAATACACCGGGGTAAGGGACACTCTTTCGTAGATCACTTCCTATTTGGTGATACTTTTTGCCAGGTAAGCGGCGAGGCTTGAATAATATCAAAGTCTCATACATGTACTACGTACTACGTAGTATGTCTCTACATGCATTCGAGGTGCACATGAACCAATCAAAGTCGAATAACCCGCAGATTTGCCTGTTGGTGAAAGAGCAAGCTTTGCAGGTAGGGGTGGGTCGACTATTTCTGGCTTTATTCCTAAAGATGATTGGAACACCAAGACACTTTGACGAGCCCAGAACAAGCATGTTACGTGTGGGTCGTACTAATATAGGAGTTTTAGTCTATTCAAATTTCCATCTTGGTAATCTTGGAAATATACGTAGTCAAATAGTCGAAATGATATTATTCTAGGCGATAGGTTACTGTCATGAACAACTAGGTAGCAAAGAATGACTACCTAGGTATTCACTATATGTGGATACTCGGACAATTAGGCAGTAAATTTCTTTCTTTCCAAGGTTGCTGGCCATCTGGAGAGCTTAAATAAGACCATCATCCCCGGCGTACGAGGGGATTCTTCCCTAACTTGAATTCACAGCCGAGATCTCATTCTCCAGCTTCCCTTTTTATAATTTACATCTATTGAACTTTACCTACTTCGACCATGTCTACTGTGAGATTTTTTGACGACATTCCCCACATCGGTCGATTTGGCATGTGCGATAATGAAGGAGAGAAAAGCTGGTTTTTGTTCTGGCGTGCTGGAACGCAATTCAGCGTCCATGTAGACAAGAAGGACATCGACGGAACAACTTTTTACTTGAAATGGAAGCCATTGTTACTCACGGATATCAAGCCGGAGGATTCGATGAAACGTTTTATCCAAAATTGGGAAAATCTCTGTGATCTCATCATCTCCAATTCCATGACCACATTGCAGAATCTAGCACCCCCGAGACCCTCCTACTGGGAAAATTTGGGAGACTACTTGAATACTCCAGCTTACGAATTGAAAATCGTCGCCAATGCAAATACAGACAGTGTCTTTGCGGAAGTTATAGAGGGACCAAAGTATGTAGGCGCGTACGAGTTTCAGCCTGTCCCTGCTACAACACTTGACAATATGTCTGAAAAGATTCCACGTTATGCAAGTCGCGGCTTGGTTGTATTAGAGAAGGAGAAAAATTGGAAGCACCCTCCATATGATGTTCGCACAGCAGATGGTACTGTTCTTTATTTCAAAGCTCTCCGGCGCAGTCACAAATCGGGCGGCAGTGGAAAGTTGATCAACCCTAGTATGAACAGTATTGAAGCCTATATGCGCTTCTTCAATTGTTGTCAGCAGGACAATGGAGCCGCAAAATCTGCGGTACTTGGTGTGGTCATGCATTCTCCCCGTCGCACGGGGGAGGAATTGCAACGTGAGACAGGCCTTGAGCAGTCTTTCGTAGCTGGGGTCGTATTATCTTCAGCTATTGGAAAGCGTACGCTGGCCGATGTTGTCGACGAGGCGAAAGAAGCACAAACTGTGATCCACCAAGCCGAGAAATGGAAGACTCAAATTTCGGATCAGCTTACTTGTTTACATTGTGCAGGAATCTTTTTCGGCAAGAATGACTGGGGTCATAACAATTTAAATCGAGATTCAATTCTGATCAATAGTGAGGACAACGCAATTTTGTCTTTGGATTCGGCCTCAGTTGACAATTCCTCGGCCAATAAAGACGACGTCACAAAATTCATGGATCTGGATCGCCAGGCAATTGATGATATTTTTTGATGAAATACTTCCTGTGTGATTTCTTGAATAAGGTTGTCATTTCATATCATACATAGGTATGTTTTTTGAATGTGAAGTATTTCTTGAATAAAATCCAGGGCCGGAACTCTTCCATTGCCGTTCAAATATCTTCTGCCAGTGACCTTCAAAAGTTTAAAAAAGCTTTTCCTATGAAATTTCTTCCCTTACAATTAGCATCCAGTACTTCTGAAGGATGTTTTGATTCAAAGAGTTCATTTAGTGAGCTGATGTGTGGCGTTAATTTCCTTATACAGAAGTCCCTCATTCTCGAGAGTGCAGGTCCATATAGTCTAAACGAAAACAGAGATATCCGGCGCATAAATAGATTGATTGGAAGCTACCTATCTTCCATAAATGAAGCTCACCAAAACTCCGCAATCCGACAAGCTCCAATCTTGGAAACTGGCCAAATCGAACAGTGCAGCAAGATCCGCCGTACTAGGAAGCCATCAAGGGCTGAATATTCCGGCGAGACAACCTCCATCATGTTACAAAAACAAAGCTATGTATATCAAGAAGCAGAATGATACATTCAGGGGGCATGAACACGTTATCATGATAAACCTTCCGAACCTATATTTCAAAGCTGTCCCGTCCCAACTCAACGAATAGTCAAAAAGAAAACCCGATATAGCGCCGCACAGATTTTTAAAGGCTCACAAATAATCCCGGATTTGATTAACGTTCATTGATAACCTGGAGCATGCATATTGGAATATCCATATGTATGTTTGGAGGAATCTTGAGAAAGGTTACCCGATAACCTCAAGTCGTCCAAGGATGCACGACCATTCACTTGAGGCATATTCAGTGCGTTGTGATCGTCCGAGTGCAGAGGCTGATGTCGGGTTTGAGGAGCAAGATGCAAGGAGGACGAAGAGCGAGAGAAAGCAGGATTGGAAGCCTGCAGGGCAGGAATGTTAACATTCATGAACTGGTTTCCTGCCCATCCTTCCGCCCAATTCTCCATTCCGAGAGCTAATGAGCTCTGATCGTCCATCCACCAGTTTTGGGTATCTTCGAGCTGGTTATCGTTCAACCCGTTGAAAACTGGCATGGGTGGGGTACTGCTAATTGGCGCAGGACTGTTGCTGCTGATAGAGATATTGCAGGATTGGCTTCGGTTATTATTCATATTCGTCATTTCTGGGGAACCCCCAATGTCTTGTTGGTGAGTTTGATATCCAGGAATAGACTGCACGTAGCTCATGCCTTGGTTTGCGTGAACGTGAGGTGCGTTGGTCGGAGTTGACGAGCGTTCAGGAATTGGTGGATAGCTCGTGAGAGGCAAGGTTGTCGGTTCAGACGCATAGTTTGTGGACGGCATACTTGCGACAAATGACTGCTGCTGAACAGCAGGCATCGTTGAGTAAGCCGGGGATCTCGTATACAACGACGAAGCCATTGTCGACTGTGAAAGCGCAGCAGATGGATGATACACATTTTCGTGGCTCTTATAAGTAGCAGAAATGTTCATACTAGCACTGGCCGACGAAGATGAGGCGTCCGAGGCGCTGGGCGAAGTGACTTGAGCCCAAGTACCCCACGAACCCCATCTGAGACGAGTTCGGTCCAGAACCGAGGCGACTTCCGGCGGCACCTCAATCCGCCATTTGATAGCGGATAATTCCAGTATTCTCAGGGTACGTCGAGCACACAGCCAACCTTCGCCAATTTCTTCCAAGTTGCGGACTCCATGTATGAGATCCCTTCTAGCGTTGCGGTCCGGGAGATTCAAAAGGTGTATTGTGCAAGCGGTGTGGACTATGTATACTGCAATATTACAAATTTGACGCAATCCGTATGATTTTTTGTAGACGCGAAGTAGTTTTGATATGGCAGCTGCTGCCTGCGAGCATAATCTTCGGGGTGAGACGTGATTTGGTAAAGGTGAAGTTGATTTGGTATATTTGAGAAAGGGGCGGTAGAGATGAATGAAGAGAAGTTGATAAAACATACTATATCCAGCGGAATTAGCGGGCTCCTTCTAGTCGACTGAAAATACTAAAAGACTTACTGCATGAGCAGGACGGGGGGAAGTTGACCGTCCTTAGGCTCCATTTCAGCTGGCAGGACTTTCTTCCAAGCCTCAAGCCTTGTATGAAGATCACTTAATTTTGAAAGTTCGGTTTGCCTCGAAAGCTTCTTTTTCGTAGGCACGGGATCGTAGAAAAACTCTAAAAGATCATTGCTGATCTCACAAAGTTTCGAGATCTGTAGAGCTACAGCTCGAGTCCGAGCAGGTTGCGGACGATCTCGCTCGACGCCATTGTCTGTATATGGAATCCATGGTTCCGCTTCCTCATTGGGATAGACGTCGAACCGAGGAACTGTTACATTGGCAAGTGACAATTGTGGTTGACGACCTAGATAATTGGACCAGCATCTTCAAAGCAAGAAATGTCAGACCGTGCTAGGCAAGATAAAAGAGAGGTTTCACCAACTTATCGAATAGATAGCAACCCCAAAACGTAATCCTTCGAGCGTCAATGTCTTCCTCGTTTAATCTCCCGGGCCCGTGATTGGTCGAAGCAAAGTTCAGTCCTAAATCGTAAGCCATTCGAAAGCTCATACCACTATAAACCCAGCCTTTGCCCTCCCGACCACAGCCTGCCTCGCGGACAGACATCAATGCCAGAGCCTGTACAGTGCAAAGACGAGCTCTTTCGTGTTCGTCGTGCTCCAATAACAAACGCTTAGCCTCTTTAAAGAAGTGATCTCCTGCAGTTGCAGAATCCTCGGGATGTTCGAAGGCCCCAGGCCATGAGGTGAAATGGCAACCCAGGGCAAGCATAGCATTGACTAGGAGCGATGAGCAGTAGGAACTTGACTGTCCGCGGCGAAAATCGCGGTAGAAAAGACTCTTGGATAAGGTGGTGAAATATGCATAATGCCAGGTGAAATACATATTCAATAAATGTTTGATTAGAGCTTCATCGTTCGTGACTCTGGTCCACTGAGTAATCGAGAATTTCGATCCTGGCTGGATATTTATTGTATCGTAGTCCACACTACCCTCGTCATCCGATTGAAATTCCGCCGGCAGAAATAAGAGGTTAGAGGTGCCACCGATGAATTTCATAGAGCCGTCCAGCATCAGCTCACTCATCTTTTTGGCAAGTTCCGATTCGAACTGGTCTGCTTCAGTCTGGTCTGGGACAGCTGTTTCACGCTGATGCTGGCCCGGTGGGGTCGATATCCCTTGCTCTCGCTGGGTAATCGCATCTGCAACGTCTTCCAAGCTGTCGCAAAGACGGATTTGGCGCACCAATTCAAAGGCACTGTCCTCATCGTAGTTCAGAATTGCGTGTATCAGTGTTTGTAAGGTGGTATTTCGAGTTCGGAGATTGTCAATGTCTTTCTTGTAGACGCCCTTCCTGCGATGGTCGGAGTTGGGATCGTATACACCTATCCGCAAGTCAGCGCAAAGAACCGGATTGTCGCGCGAGGTGTTCTCATGGGCAGGTCCTCACATGGTGTGTGGTAAACGGAAGAACAGGCGGCACAGCTGGGGAGGTTTCCGTCGCACTAAACTCATTCATCAGCTTCGGAAGTGTTATCTGAACGACACTCTCCATCGAGCTTACCTTGGACTTGCGCCGACGACAAGCGATGCAGGCAGAGCTCACGCACCGCCGTTTTGTAGCTTGTCCATCGTCATTCCGTCTGTTCTTGACCTTGTTACGAGACCCCGAAACGTTGCTGGAGCGCGTCGGTTCGGACGCCTCGTCAGTGCTTGTAGTGCTGTAGTTTTCGTATCCATTTAAATCGTCCATTATGGCGGATCGCGTCGGGAATCCTCCTTTTCCCTTCTTCTTCTTCTTCTTCTTTCTTTTTCGCTAGCCGTCGATAACATTAAAGTCCATAATCGTAATGACGAGTGCTACTGTGCAGCTGATGGGATCATCGTCTCGTCCTCCTGCGGCTCGATATACAGATATGCAAGAGCGAGGCGACCACCGTCGAGGGTTCGAAGTTGGGGTATTCTAAGTCTCCACCGAGAGGACTCGTTCGTTCGTTGCAAGAGGAGACCCCGCGTAATCAGGGCCCGGGAATCCAGAATAGTTTCGGACCAATGCGGAGCACTTTGAAACCAGGGTTGTGGTCTTTTGCTCTACGAGTTTTATGGCAGTAGTGAGCAGAAGTGGGCAAAGAGTGAGGTGAATCTTTATGGACTATCATTTATCATTCGACAGGATCCGGGCCAATCGAGCGTCAATCCGCTGTTATCTCGAGGCGGCGGTTCATTCGCGCGCCGGTTGATTGGTCAGCAAAGTCGTCGCTGCCAACTTTCAGGCAGTCACAGTTGATGCCTCAGGCCTGATCGTTATCTTTCCTTGGAAATTGTTTAGTAAGAAAGACTCCACCAGACAGCCAGACCTTAGTCAGATAATGAACCAAGTTAAACAACTACAAACTGGTTACCTAGTCGGTGCTTTGGCCTGTTGACAAGCTCTTCAATCTTGTAGTCAAGTAGAGTGCTTCGGGCTTCCAACTTCCAACTCCTTTCAACCCTTGTCCCTCTAGTCTATCAACATTGCGCTGACTACCGTATCGATCCGATCCTATTGGGCCAGTGCGAGAATTGATTACGATCCGCTCAGTTATTGGCTCATGCGTCGTCGAGACAGTTAATGCTTCTGAGATGTAAGAAATGGTATGTTACCAGCTCAGTTACTTATCTGCGATCGACACCAACCAGGCTTACGACGACTAGAATGGATTGCTGTCGTCTTAGCTCGAGCCTTTTATCTACTGACTAGACTCATCGAGACCGAGATGCATGCGACAGATCGCATCGCGCCTTTATCAGAGAAGATCGCACTACTGCCATCATATAAAAAACCACAGCATCTCCAGACCCCAACATAGCCATCTACTTTGAGGATGCGACTCGATCTAGCGAGCGATGACTATTTAGAACTTCTCGCTCTACATGTCGATCCGTTGGTGGCACACCGTCCAGTGGTACTTTTTTGTTTATCGTTGTTGTCTAGATAGGCACCTAGATATGCACAATGCATGCAAGCCTCAGGAAACAGAAAAAAGGCTTATCGCTGGTGGTGATTGGCACTTGTCTTGACGGAGGCTTGGATCACGGGATTCATCTAGCCCTACGGCAGGACTGCAGTACTTGAAAACTACAAAGCAGCCGCGGAGTAAACAGTTTGTGAAATATGAGTTTGAAACCCGAGACGACAGAAGTTGATATAAGATACCGCGAAATTAGCTCATTTCCCTGCGTCGTCAATAGCTGGTCAATCTTGCCTGACCTTATGTAGATTCTGTGGCAGCCTTTTTTACCCAATGGGGAAATAATGGCTCATGTCAGAAATTTTCCTTCAGAGAAGGTTGCTCGCCCTCTTAGTTCGACTCTTAAATTGCCTTTGCAACACAGTAAATATATTCGCCTCTTTTCTTGAAATGAGAAGGTATGGTTTTTTATTTTCCCTTGTGTCAGGACTCAGCACCACAACTCAACGAGTTTTAGGGCACAACCCTGATAGTTAGGTGCAGTATACATTGAGCACCTTGGCCAATCACGGACACTTGTATTGTTGTACGTAGATACGGAGTCGGCGATTCTGCTTTACCGCCAAATAAAAATGTTAGTCAAATGAAATTTTTCATTTACTATGTAGTTAAGCAGCGTAGCTCATCGGCGGATTCGTAATAAATTTGAAGCCAATTTTCTGCGGTGGACAGAGGTCTCCACATCCGATCTGCTACCGGATCTGACGGGTCGTCGTTCCACAATTCCGGCCGTTTCGTATTATCGTTGCCGCAGAAAAGTGACAGACTGTTAAAAAAGGGAGTGGAAAGAAAAGGAGAAAAAAGGCTTTACTTTTCTTAAAAAAAAAGGGAATCAAAAATGAAAATGAAAGGAGAGATACGTCTGATCCAAATAATTGTATCATGCAGGCACACCAGAGTGACCGACTCTGACAGATGACAGATGACAAATGACAAATGACAAATGACAGAGGATGCTGTGCTGTCTTTCTGCCTGACTGCCTGACGACTCTGAAGTTACAGGTTGAGGCCTTGTGGCCTTAGCGGGAGTCGCATGGGCCATTCCTTTTTTTCCATTAATAATCCTTCCATGGGCTCCACCGAAGAATCTTCTACAGCGTATGGTTATCCCGCTGAGACTCCATAGAGTAGTAGTACTAACTCCATAGTGCTCCAGCAGTACTACGACTCCATAGTAGTTACCATGACTAACTCGTAACTAATCAACGGCCTAAACAACCTAAACAAGAAGCGTTGATCAGCGAGACTTGTAACTTTTTCAAGTCTTGGCTACCTTTAGCTCATTTTGGTGCGCCGGGATGTGACGTGAGGTCGGTGACTCAGAAATACTCTGTACAGTGTACACAGATTCACTTTTCGGGTCCAGCGCTTATTCCCAAAGTAACTTAGTCTAAGACAACATCTAAGCGACCTCAACAAAATCGATTTCCCCTTCGATTTCCCCTGTTGGTTTCGGTGTAAGGGCGTGGTCAGTGTCATGGCCACAATAGTCCTCTTCGAACCCCTGACTGCATCACTGGCTGGCCTCATTGTTGCCAACGCAGCCCAAGGAGATACTTAGGAGATAACACACATGCAGAGGTCTTCCGTGTGCCCGAGGCGGGTCGTCAGTCAATGTCGGTCAAGCAATGTAGGAATCAATTTGTACCTTGGTAACACACGTATCTTTCTTCGTAGACACAGAATTGGCTTATTAACTAATTTTTATTGTTAGTTAAGTTAGGTGATTAGTTAAGTAATGGAAGCGATCCCCCACAAGAAGAAAATCACATTGTGTATTATGATTACCATTTTATTTATTAGCATGCTAGGATTGGAGCTGCACTAACTCGATTAGTCACTAGTCCGACTCCAAGACAGCGGTTCTGCAGACACTCTCCGTCACCACAATAATACTACATACAATACATAGTACAGAAAATTACTGTTTCAATACACCTTCCGTAATCGTAGTAGCAGGAGTTAGTGGGCAGTATCGCGCACTTCCGCGGTCAGCGCCGTATTATTCATGTAACCTCGCGGCTCGGTCTCAGCCGCCTTACATTACACGTAATACTGTGGTGACTAACTAATACAGTACGGAGTGGATGTCCCCCGGCACTGGTTCTCCGATGACCTGCGAGGCTTATCTCTCTGTCGCCTGCGCCCAAATTATCGTCTTCTTCCTACTCTCTCTTCCTTGTCCATCTGTCAATCCTCTTGACTACATCTCTGCTCACCGTTCGAATATTGCATCTCAATCGTCGTCTCGACTCTCGATCTCACTTCGATACCTGCGACGTATCTTTTGCACCAGATCCTTGATCTCTCCGTCCGATCTTGCGGCGAGTCGCGTGCTATCTACCTCCCTATCGGCCTCATCCGATAACGACTCTCTGGGTCTCTGTTTGATTACCACCATAACCACCATCAACATCTCGAGACATTTTCTTGAAAAACTATTACTCGGTACTCGTTTATCATCAAGACTGACTAGTGCCTGCTCATTGCTGTGTCTATTCTCGCCAGCCGCCTATGTTTCTGGCTCAGACTCTCGACCAAAGTGCCTCCACGGGAGAGAACTAGGTTGCTGCGAACCTCTCCGTGAATATGCAACATGATGGTCCCTCGAGCATTTTTGTTTTCGTCAGCACGTGTCCAGAAAGATCCGACCCAGAACGAGAAGAAGCCACATATGGTAGTGTCGACTCGTAAAACCACATCTGCTCGGCCTTTACCTTCACCTTCACCTTCACCTTCACCTTCACTTTCGCCTGCCCCAAGTACAGCCTCATCCGTCTCACGTCTCGACTCTGTCGCGGTGCGCCATACGAGCCCCGTCATTATCCCACCGAAAACCAGCCAAGAGCGGAACAGTCCTACTGGAATTTCAGAGAGTAGCAGAAAGGTCCGGACACCACGCAGAGATTCGGCATCAACGCAACGGTCGTCGTCCTCTCATGCCTACGATCGCTCTCTACCGCCGTCCTTGAGCACTCTCCTAGAATCGACAACGATCCCTCGCCGAAGCAGAAGCATCAGAGGTGCTCGCAAACTCCCTCGTGTGAATCACGTCGAAGAGTTCAGTCGACTGCTCCGGGATGGGGTCAAGGTTCGGGATGACTTTGCCGGTCTCGATGGCGTTCCGAGTTCGCCGTTAGAATACCTGCTCAGCCCTCCGGATGAGCAAGACGGTGGTGATATGACGCTGTCGTTGAGCAGCAGTAACACCGAATTCGATACCTCGCCGTTCAATCGTTCAATATCTATCGATTCTATGCCGTCCTTGGACCACGAGCTGAATTCTTTCGTCACGTCCGGCCCCAACACCCCGTCACTATCGTCGAACTCTCTACAACGACGGGCGTTTGAGAAACGCAAGCAATTATCCCCCCCTCAGGAATGTGCCACCGATCATCCTCTTTTGGATACCGGGACTGAGCCCTTTGATCAGTCTTCAAATCTGACACAAGAAAATGTATCCGTCGAGCCAACCGCCGGCGTTCGTTCACTGTCCAGTTTCCCGCGACTTGGGTCTTCATTTAAGTCTAATCTTACCGCTTCTTTACGGGCCATCAAGTCTGCAGCGCAGACTGTATCAAACTTTGCAACTCCGTCCGTTCGACCGGATGATTTTCTTACTCGATCTCTATTTTCTATCACCCCCGAACTCACGGACGATCGACGTCCGCGTCCGTTGAGTGGGACGCCGTCTCCTGCACTCCGCCGCTATCTCAATCCAATTACATTGTCTCCGTCTGAAATGCACGTCTACAGCGACCATCCTCACGACACCGTCGCACTCACTTGCCCTGTCTCAATCCAGATGCAAACGTACAGTCAGTCTGGCATGATCGACGTGAAGAGCACGTCCCATCAGCACCTGACCTCCGAGTTTCCTTCGTCGCGGCAACGTGAACCAAGAGAAAACAGCGACTTTCTACGAATGATAGTTCTTGAGATGAACATGCGTCGCAGCGGCAAACTACGTGACGACGTCCCCACGCGCGCGAGGATCTGGTTACCCCCTCGCAAAGCCGTACGAATCATTGCAGCAGGCGAGTACGAGGAAGGGCCGGCCGTTCCTCCCCGGTGGATTGGAATCTCAATTGAGCGCATTTGATGTGCAGCAACTTTTTACTTGGACCAATCCTTTCATTGCATATATAATGTTTTTCCATTTTCTTCACTTTGCCCACCCTACCCATGTACATAGAATTGCATTCTCAGGGTTTTCTGCTCTCTCTGCGGAGGGGTTATGGAGCATCATCTCAGTTGCGTTAGGACCAGGACATTAGCGTGGCGTTCTTGTCTCCCATCTTTTTTTTGTTTTCTCTCTTACCCCAGTCACAGTCTCGGGGTTCTGCTATTTTCATATGTTCGGCCTTTGATATGACGTCTTCGTTCATACGGCTGGTTGCTACGGAATACCATTGAATTTCCTGTCCTATCATCGTATATACAATTACTTGCTAGGTATTAATTCGAATACTGCGAAGCAACCTTGCAAGTGTTTTTGACGATACATATCCTGTATCATCGTGTATAGTACTGCTATTGAGCTAGGTGGTAAGATGATGCCGTCTATGATTATCGTGCTTATCGTGATTTGCAATGATGTAACGATCGTACTTTAATTAATCTAGTCTACTACTTATCTGCGTATTAGGGCTACCTAGGCCTTCTTGACATCGTTAAATACGACTTACATGCCTAGGAATAAAGGGAAATGGACAAAACACCTTCCTTTTTCTCTTTCGGACTCCGCTCTGCCCGCACTAAAAAATGCGACGTCCACAGATCCATGCTTTCAGTTTTTTCTCCGTATCTAGAAGCCTTCTACCCAATTATATAGATGTTAGCCTGTTAGTACTATATTCAATTCGTAGGCAATCAGGTTTTTGTTTTTTTGATTGTGGGAAACCTGGATGGCGGCTTCTATGATGAACTAATGTCCTGAAATCTCGGCCATTTACTAGACTTAAAAGTACCTATGGCGTTTGAAGCTGCATGTAGAGGAATCACGGTAAATCCCGAAGGTACATCTGATACCTAGGTACTAAGTTAACAGTTATGGTACTGTTCAAAGTAGTTTCATGTATTGGATTCTTCGACTAGGTGTGGAAAAGGCTGGTCTGCTTATCTCGGTCCAGTCGGAAATTATTTCCAAAGAGGCTCTTCGAGGCTTCCAGGCTGATGCTTTTGTAGTTTCATTAGTTCATGTTTCTTTTTATTATTTTATTTTATTGTTTTATGTATTTATTTATTTATTTTCTTCACAATTGGTTTTATTCTAGAATGCAAAAGTCATGTGGATTGTCACGTGCTTCGGCCGTTGCCTGGAACGGCAGCTTAGCTCTGGCCAATCAGATAAAACAACGACATCAGCTTCATCTTCGCGACTGCTCAGACAAGTCCATGAATGTATCACAAGGGATGGTTTGCTGTGCATAGCATATTAGGACTCTGGCTCTCCCGGTCTCATAAGTAACATTTCTACAAATCGTGGTTACGCAATATGAGTCAGCTTGACGGCGATACCCAGCTTCCAGATGCTGGACCGCTGATTGAAGACGAGCAAGAGCTTGACGAGAAGTATTAATCCCAGCTCTTTCTGTTTTATACCTGGATACGGACTCGAAGTCAAAGACTAACAATATGAATTAGATATCCTAACCGACCCCGCAATCATTCACCTACTCTACTCTTTCATGATCTTCTGACCAATCTGTTCAATCCATTGAACGAGAATAAGAAAAAGCTCCCGGGTACTCATCCAGCCCGTAGAAAAGTCGGTCCTCGTGGACCTACAAGCCTGAACCCGCAGGAACGCCGTCGAGATATCATCCAACGATTCATCTCGCGCTGGCGTAAAGATGTGGGTGACGACATATATCCGGTCTTTCGACTCATTGTGCCAGACAAGGATCGGGACCGCGCCATGTACGGACTCAAAGAGAAAGTCATTGGGAAACTCCTGGTCAATATTATGAAAATCGATAAAAATTCCGAGGACGGATACAATCTTCTGAATTGGAAGCTTCCAGGCCAAACCGTCTCGAGTCACATGGCCGGCGATTTTGCAGGGCGATGCTACGAGGTGCTATCGAAACGACCGATCAGGACAGAAGCAGGGGAGATGCGTATTGACGAAGTGAACGAGCTTTTGGATCGGCTCTCGTCCGCTTCCAAGGAGGACCAGCAACTTCCGATCTTGGCCGAGTTCTATCGACGCATGAATCCAGAAGAGCTAATGTGGCTGATCCGTATTATCTTGCGGCAAATGAAAGTCGGTGCCACGGAACGTACGTTTTTTGACGTGTGGCATCCAGACGCCGAGAGACTTTTCAGTATATCCAGTAACTTGCGACGCGTGTGCTGGGAACTGCACGATCCCAATATCCGGCTCGAAGGTGACGAACGTGGTGTTTCGCTCATGCAATGCTTCCAGCCTCAACTGGCCCAGTTTCAGATGCACTCGTTCGAGAAGATGGTTGCGCGAATGCGAAGGTCTGAAGACGATCCTACATTTTGGATCGAAGAGAAACTAGACGGCGAACGAATGCAGCTACACATGCAAACAGACAGCTCGATAGAAGGTGGGAAAAGATTTTGTTTCTGGTCAAGAAAGGCCAAGGATTATACGTATCTCTACGGAAATGGATTTTTCGATCCCAACGGCTCCCTGACACGACACCTCAAAGATGCCTTTGTCGATGGAGTTGAAAATATCATCTTAGACGGCGAGATGATTACTTGGGACCCAGAACAAGATGCACCCGTCCCCTTCGGTACGTTGAAGACTGCTGCCTTGGCTGAACAGCGAGATCCAAACGCAAAGGGACCCCGACCACTACTTCGAGTGTTTGATATTTTGTATTTGAACGATAGGGAATTGACGCGATATACGTTGAGAGACCGGCGCAACGCCATTGAGAAGGCTTTGCGACCTGTTCATCGCAGATTTGAGATACATCCTTACACGGAGGCGACAACAGCCGCGGAAATTGAGCCCATTTTGAGGAAAGTGGTTGAAGAGGCCTCCGAAGGTCTTGTGCTGAAGAATCCTCGTTCGCCGTATAGACTGAATGAACGCCACGACGACTGGATGAAAGTCAAGCCGGAGTACATGACTGAGTTCGGAGAAGCTCTAGATCTGGTCATCGTTGGAGGCTATTACGGCTCTGGCAAGCGCGGAGGTGCTCTTTCGAGCTATCTCTGTGGTCTTCGCGTTGACGATCCTAAGGATGGATCGGATTCTATGAAATGCTATTCCTTTTGTAAAGTGGGTGGCGGCTTCACCGCTGCTGATTATGCCAATATTCGCCATCATACGGACGGGAAATGGAAGCCGTGGAATCCCAAAAAGCCACCGACAGAATTTATAGAACTTGCTGGAGGAACGGTCGCGCAGAGGGAAAGGCCTGACGAATGGATTCGGCCTGATGAGTCCGTTGTGGTGTGCGTCAAAGCTGCATCGGTCTCGGCAAGCGACGAGTTCCGTATGGGACTGACGCTTCGGTTCCCACGATTCAAGAAGCTTCGTATGGATAAAGATTGGAAAAGTGCATTATCTGTTCAGGAATTCCTGGACTTGAAATCTAACGTCGAAAGGGAGCAGAGGGAAAAAGAGTTTACAGTTGATAACTCGCGTCAAAAAAGAGTGAAACAAACCTCGAAGAAACCTCTCACGATTGCAGGGTACGACGAAGATAAGAAAGTAGAGTATTCAGGTCAGGCAGGGAATGTTTTTGATGGACTAAATTTTTGTACGTCTACTTTCCCTACATTCCCGGATTCCAAATAACTCTTCTAACAATCATAGTTGTTATGACCGATGCTCCTGGCCCACCAAAGAAGACAAAACTTGAGCTCGAACAGCTCATCAAGTCCAATGGAGGGAAAATATATCAAACCAACACAGCTGCACCAGATACTCTGTGTATAGCTGATCGCAGAACAGTCAAGGTAGCATCGCTACAGAAGAGTGCGAGGGATAATATCATCCGACCAAATTGGGTCCTTGACTGCGTCAAACAGCACGAGATTGATGCTCCTTTATCGCCGTTGCTTCTACCATTGGAGCCACGCCATATGTATTTTACAAAAGAAGGAGAAGAAGCCGCCATTGCAGACAATGTCGACGAATACGACGATAGCTATGCGCGGGACGTCACTCCTGAAGAATTGAGAAAAATGCTAGACGGTGTCGAATCCGAACAAATTCAGCCTCTGGAGGACTCTAAGGAAATCCAAGAAATTTCAAACATGATTCATGAAGAAGACGTGGTACCGCCTGGGTGGCTTTTCAAAGGCCTCTCTATACATTACCATGATATTCCCGACGCCGACCCGATCCGACTGTTTCTGGCTCGAAGGCTATCCGAGTTTGCCGGTGCGCATCACGTCGACTCTCTATATTTAAGTGGAAAAGGTAAGAAGACGAAATATGACATGCCTACGCATGTTGTTGTTCTTGCTTCTTCGTCCCAGAAGGAAAAGGAGGAGACTTCCAAGATTCGCAAGACATTTGCCGCGCGTGAGATTAACGATCGTGGTCTGACGATGCCACATTTGGTTACTGTGGAATGGATCGAGCAGAGCTGGAAGCAAAGAACACTACTGGACGAGGATCGTAAGTACTGTCTACTATGCGCTTGAGTCCGTATTTCTTTTTTTTTATACCTTTGCTAATAGGATTGACTGAACTAGGATTCTCGCCGTAGCAGCATAGATAAAGAATATACTTCTAGTAAGTATTTTTTTTGAATAGACTCAATTTTGTGACAAGCCAATCAATCTTTCTTGGTGTTCAGCTATTTGAAAGACCAGAACTAGCCCTGCGCTGCCGCAGATATCGGCATAGACGTGCGGTCTCGTAATTTGGTCAAAATATCTATATACGTATTTGTGATCCTCCATGTCGAAGCTAGACTGGACAAGATTCGAATGCCCTCCTTCAAGACTCGAGAAGGGCCTTCAAAACTGCATATGTCCCCAACCCCGGTCATGTTGCCTCTCATTGTTTGCCCTTCGCGCACGTATAATTGTACAATTTCATCGTCACAAGGTCGATCGAGATGGATAAAAGTCGGATTCGATATGTCGAGGGCAGCTTGGTCTGCATGATGTGTCACCTGCGAGTGTGGGTGTTGCTGGCCATCCCTTCCTACCGGCACTGACGATCGTGGAGGACTCGAGTTGTAGCTACAGATACCATACGCCCAAAGTGCTAGAGTCGCCAAGAATACCGAAGTTGGTTCATGGAATGCATTGGCGGAATACCGGCGAACATGCCAAAACACAGAGCCTGCGTGAATCATTGATAGTCGCGCCTTGTACTGGTCATGTCTCACCCATCGCCACGCAATTTGCCAGTCAGGATTACGTTCAAGCCTACTATCCCATGAAATCGAGGCGTTGGCCAGAGACGTGGCGAGGTTGCGGATTTCTCGAAACGGGGCCAAAAGCACAACACGAGCCGCGTGCAAATGTAGTACAGTCGGATGCTCAAATCCAGCCGCCTTCGCAATGACCCCGTTAGCATGCCAGTGCAGAGTATCCAGGCAATCACAAGCACTATTCCGCCACTTGGAGTACATCGGCACTCCCGGTAACCATACGGGACTCGCAGAAATGACGGTCTCTCGAGGTTGTCGTGCTGCGTTCGGGTCCCAACATGTAAGTGGGCTTTGATAATAATCGCTCACCTCCCATAGTCGTTGGTACAAGGCATGGAGGAGAAGTGTATGGTCAAACTCGCAGAGATTTGGAATGGTCCTCTTCTCAATGAACAGCACCTCAGTTGCTGAATGAAGAGATAAATTGTGACCCGTGTACAACGATTTCCAATCCTCTTCTGTCGCTGCATCCCAAATAGATTCGTGGGACGGTAGCGGTGCCTGTGCCTCTTTCAAAGTGAACAACGGCCGATAATCAGGGGCAGTATACGCCAAGGTACTATCGAAAAGCCAGATGCAGTATCCTGTCCTTCTTCTCGACTCCACTTCGATCCAATTATTCCACGAGATCACATTCCCCTTGTCCGCTGGCTGGCCAACAATAAGTCCCTCCTGATGAGCGAATCGCACCAGTTCATGCATGGATCCTAGGCAGAAATCCTTGGCTTGATCGTCGGCACCGTGATACAGACCAATGCAGTTCAGAAGCATTGCCTGGATAAGCCAGAGAGGTTTCGGACCGCTATTATACTTTTCCTTTTCAATAAGAATGGTCCGGCGCGCAAATTCATGCAGCGGAAACGCACATTCCGCCGTAACAGGTGTGTTGAGGAGACTTGAGCCAATTGCCGACATGGTCAGCGCCAATATCCAATGACACTTTTCCAAATCAAAGGTTGGCATGTGAAAGATTGGATAGACAGGTTGAAACTCATCCAAAAAGGCCGCGACGAGAACACCTAGCAAATCGGCTCCAAGGAACGTAGTGGGCTCAAACGCTGGGAAAAGGCTTTGAGAGCGGCAGAAGTGGTCGAACATATCGAGAATTCTGTCGTATGTACTGCTCGGGAGAGATGTAATAGACCTGGCGTTATTAATTTCCTGTCCGAAGTTTCCATTCACCAAGGGGAACATTAATCGTGGACGCTTTGAAGGTTGCAGCGAAGTATGTTCGGAGTCCTCTGGTGAATCCATATGATGATTCCTCCGTCGTTTTTGCTTCGTCAGACGAGCGCCCTCTCCGTCGACGTAGTACTGTCCGCAGCTTGATGTCTCATCATTCGACGAGGAGGGAGATGTATTTTGTGATCCGTTTCCCAGGGAGTGAGGGCTGGACGTAGGAGCCAAAGAAAATGAAGCGGGTTGCTGCTCTGCGCCATTGAGCATCGGTATGGGACCAACCGTTGGCGCTGACTGTGGCAAATCTTGTCTTGGATTCAAGCCATCGAGCCACCATTCATTCATAACACCGTAAGTCGCGCTCGGATCCATCGATAGGGGAGCGCTAATGTCCTTGAAATCGTCAATTGGAAGCCAATTCAGACCCAAATCTTCAACCGCGCTGAATAATTCGGGATCTAAGGCCATGTCCAATGAATTCGTCGCTTGGGGTATGTCCAGAGGCATTGCATTCACTGGTGACTGCACTTGGCTCAAAGGTGTTTGATTTAACACCATCTGGCTCGTGACATTGAACGGAGGGAGAACCCCTGCTGCTTGAGAGGGGCCTGCTTCGGGCGAGCTTGACTCGAAAGAAACCTGCGAATCGTTCCGGGCCTGTGCTTGTGGACTCTCGCATTGAGAGCTGAAATTTAGATCTGGCGCATACGCATTGTTGTGCAAGATACTCTGCGTTCTAGACTCTGTTTCTTGGCTACCGATCTGTGTTTGAGGTGATGTATTGTAGTTGATGAATCGGAACTGGAATTGCCGGTCGTTATCTGGCCGTCGAGAGGGCTGCATCTCGTCCGACGTGGTTTGTCGTCTTGAACTCTCGGGGCTAGACTCGAGCGCGGAAGCCTTTCTGCTGCGTTGAGACACTCTGGCTGCGCTTGTGGTTGATTTCTTGGAAGCCTCAGAGGCACTCTGTCGCTTGGAGCGTCTATCAGTCGGATATTGACAAGTCGTTGTACGGCTTTGGCATCGGTGGCAGGGCTCGCCACCACTGCATCGGACACGAGCGAATGCACATTCTGAGCATGCACGAAACGTTTTAACGGTGATGCGGTGAATACGATCGGACACTCCGGGCGCATGGTAGCTCTGATCATGCCGATGAAGAGTGTCACTGCTAAGTTGTTAACAATGTTGTTATCCACGCCCCAAGCCGGGTGCCTACCTTCGCGAAAAACATCGGCTGCAGTGGGCGCATTGAAAGGGCTTCTCCTTTGTGTGACTCCGCAGATGCCGTTTAAGATGTTCCGGTCTTCTAAAGGTCACGTCACATATAGAGCATTTTGGACCGGCGGAGGATTGCGAAGACATTTTGGATGTTATTTAAACAAAGCCGTTAGGAAGCCCGATCAAGCGATGACAGAGGATAGTAATCTCCGAAGGCTGTTCCGGTTGCCGATACTGCAGATACTACTTGCTTGGCACCCTAATTTTGGTAACATGTTTCTGCGATTTCCGAGAGTATCGAGACGTCGAATTCGCTGACAACTTCCAGGATTCTTTTGTCGCTATAATTGGGTCGAAGAGAGGTCGTCTAAATCATATGATGCATGTTCTGTAGTCTGGGCTGGGATCATTTACAGGCGCGGGGAAAGAAAATCTGGGGTAAAGGCAATCTGTCTTGTCTATATATGAAATTTCTCCCAGCCAACTGCCGGCATGGTTCCGAGTCTCCCCTGTAAATCGTTGAACGTGACCTGGGGGACTATGATTTTTGGGGAGTCCATGCTTTGGAATGCGGGAAATCCGGTCTTCTCGGCGGAGCTGGTTATTGGTGGCTGGAGAACGTTTCTTTGCCAGCTCCACGTCGGTTAAAATAATGCACGAATGAAAATGAAAGAGCTTCGTCTCCATCTTAATTTGCCGGAGATGGCGACTTTCACCTTCAGGAGGTACCTGTAACATGTCGCAAGCAGGTCTCCGCGTGGTTTTTCATGTAGTCAATTGGTCTTGTTAGTTATGACAGATCGGTAACTATCATTATACCTGGGAGTAATTGCTGCAATTTCAAGTCAGTCAATCCCGGAATTTTCTTGCGTATCGTCTCTGTATCCAACTTCCGAAATGTTCAATCTACTGCAAACTAACCTGAGTACGGAGTAGTCCGTTGGTAATCAGAGCTGAGAAGCCAGCCAACAACAACATCTTAGCTAATACGCTAAGCAGAAAGCATACTTAATCTTGTGCTCGCCTAAATCGCCACCATCGCATTAGACGTCTTAATTACCCGATACTAAGAATTTTAGACTCTCGCCACAGTTTGAGTATTAATTTCTATATGAAATATGAAAAGGCTTGGGAACTTATCAATATCAGATTCTGATCAAAATGTGTTTGTTAGTCGGAAATTGACTGATGTCATTTATCTTACCTGGCGGATCGTAAGTCTCCTTAAGAGACCTAAAGCTGTCGGAATCCGGCATGTCTCAATCAGGTCTTAGTTAATTGAGATGCTTCAAGCTTCGTTTCAATGCATTCACTGGGTGCTAGATATCTTACTTCGGAAAGCTCTTAATAAGGTTTTTCTACAAAGCTGTTATTTATTTGACATGATTATTTTACCATCCAGATCAGTCTTGGAAATGGATATTTTGATATTCGTTCTTTTACATCTTCGGGGTTTTCTATCTACCAAACAACCCCGGGCCGTCCGGAAAGCAATCCTGGAAGAATATTCAAATACCTAGGTATATTCGTACGGAAATACCTAGGCACACGCCCCCTTGGTTGCCAGTGCCTGATCTTCCGCAATACAGTCCTACTAAGAACAATGGAATGATGCATTATCCATAATGAGCGCAGATTTTGTTGCCGAGAGCCGTCTGCAGTGCTGCAACCCTGGAAGATTCGGGTAGTGTACGCTCAGAAGTAGTATCATTTGCGTCGAAACATATCTCAGGTAAAACATCCACACCTTAAGAACCATCTAACTAGTACCGCTATCGCCGATATAATTAAATGGTATATATATACATCCACGAGGCTGCCAAAGCAAACCAAAACTGCCCACTTGGTCGCCAAATTATGAATAAATCTTCAAGCCATTTCATGCCTCACGACCGAAGCCTCCATCTCCGCCATGGCATGATTCGGAGGTAATTCAGAAAGGACTTCAGGCTTATTCGGCGATATACTTTGTTCTGATTCTATAAATGCGGGTTTCTCATCTTGCCGTTCTCCGGCTCTTCTTCTTCTCCTCCTCCTCCTCCTCCTCCACCACCAATATCCCAATGCAACAATCATTAGAACGGCTACCGCGCCTAAAACAGGCCCAGCAATCCATGCTTTGCTGTCGGAAGAGGTCGAATTATCCGCAGAGGTCGAATTATCTGACACAAGCTCGGCGTATGTAGAATTAAACGGAATTGATTTCCCAATGGTACCATTCAGTAAATAGCAATTCTCAAATCCATCGTCAAACGAATTGTCGTAAAAGACAGCAACGCACGAATCTGAAACTGTTCCATTATATGTTGCGCACTCGTCTATGCACTCCGTAATATTCGCCTTATAGACTGATGTAAAATTGCTGTTGGCAGTGCGGCCTTCAAAGCACGTCACCTGGAACGTTTTGTCGTTGCTAGAAACTTCTCCTTGGTCGGTTGATAAATTGCATGTATCGATGGCTGGCAATTTGGCTAGTCCGGAATGTGTGGGTGAAGTCGATTCGGAAAGAGTCCCATTTTGCGCGTTTTTTGAGTAGCAGTTTCCAAACCCATTGCTTAGATCGGGGTTCCACGATACACCGAGACATAAAGGGTGCGCTTGAGAACAGAGCTCCATACAGTCGCTCATCGTCTCCGTGTGCGGTCGGTAGTCGTATCCCCAGGGAAGGTAGTCGCCCCAGCCTGCCATGTCCTGATCGCAGAAAATATGAAAGGGGTTAGTCCATCACTAGTTTCGATAAACGAACTGTTTTGGTACGGACAGGTCTCGTCGAATGTAATGTCAAGTTGGGTTACATTTGCAATTGCGCTGTCGACATTGACGTCGACGCCATCCGATGTGTTCAGCATGCTCGAATTCGCCCTGGCCTTTGTATGAGCATGTCTGGTTCTGGGTGTAGTATGTCACGCCGTAACACCGGGGCTGATACCCTGAACACTGGTCCATGCAATCAGATATGCTTGTTTCGACCGTGGTTCCTATCTCGGCAGCGATTAGATCAGTGCCGCAGTACGTGTTGAATTGGAAGCCATTTTGTGTGGTGTAGATGCCTGAAGGGCAGTCTGAGGACGAGCCGCGTGATTCCAGTGATGCTATTGATGATGCCATGATATCGGCTGCAACCTCAATGTTTTCTCAAATCTGTCTTCACAACGCATGCATGCTGATATAACGCATAACGGAGTGCGATGAGAAGAAAAGAAGCGCAGCCAAACTCTCTCGACTCATTACGACAGGCTAACAACAAAATTAGTTAGCAGAGCAGCGGGAGGTAGGGAAATGAGACACGCTAATTAAGCAGTGTGAGGCTGAGATTATTTAGGGGGCCAGGGGTAATATCATCTTCAGCGCCTCGAGCTCGCATTCTCATCCAACCACAGCGAGGCGGTGTTGTTGGTGTTTGACATCTCTGACTTGGCGGCTATGTCCATCCGGTTATCTTACTGATTAAGACATCGAAGTCAGTGATAGATTCGATCTAATATGTTCGTATACTTATAATCCTCAAGGCGTGTCACTGCATGCTTGTACGGTGTAGAAAGGATTCAGTATCTCGTTATCTGGTAAGGAGGCAGGCTCGGGAACCGGGATTGCGGGCCTGAGGCCTCAATAACCATGGTTGAAAAGGGGCAGCCCAGGACTACGCCAGAGTTTATTATCTTAGTATTAGACTGCATACCGCATTTATCGTTGTTATTCGAATATCATATAGGTTAGTTGTATGCTATTGTCCTCCTTGAATTTGAAGCTGTCTAGAATTCCCGAGATATTAAGCAAGTGTCAACCGTATAATACGTTCTTACTGGATTAGGAACGTGCAGTGTACCGCCACGTCGCGCTATATGCCGTGGTAGTGGGCCTCGTTTATATGTATTTGTCAGCCAACCCCCTTTCCAGGAGCTACTTTCTACTATATATATTTTCTCATATAAACCTGAGTAGATTCCGGGTTTGCTTTTTTTAGATTCATAGTTAATATATTAGTATTACTATTCTGTTGTATGTTTACATAGTAGTATGTTATTTGGTGTTATAACAAAGTCCTGAGAATAATTTAATTAAGAGATCTGAAGCTTTATATAGAGAATTAAAGCTTTAGTTATCTGTAGTCTAGATCTCTTCTTCATAAACAAAGCAGTATGTATGATATAGAGATATTCTGTATCGATTTAATATTAACCGATTTTAGAATATCAGAAATATTAGTAATGGCATATATAATCAAAATCTTTCTCAAAGATTACTTTTTGGAAAGCCGTAAGCATGTTTAGAACTGATTAATAGATTCTCATGCTCTCATTAAAAAGTTAATAACAAAATTAGATTAATGCCATCAAGCTTCATACTATAGATAAGAATATATGGCAATTTATTGATTTAGAATAAAAGGAGGTGCTTACTGAACCAATGAGCATGATGGATGAAGAAAAGAAAGATGAATATATTTGGTAATCATGGATTATTAATTTAAAAGAATACAGAGTGTAATAATAAGTAATGATAGTAATAAGATATATAATTCTTATCACTGTTAATCAGCTTGTAAAGAATAGTCTAAATGATATAATAAAGTTCTATACAATGCTAATGAAACTAAAAGAAGAGTATAAATTAAATATGGATAATAAATACTGTGCAGTTTATAAAAAATAGTAAGATTTAGCAAATAAGTTATTAAGAGAATGATATATTAATATGATAATGTGGCTTATTAACTTCAAGAAAATCTACAGTGATCTAGTTCAATATGAAGCTTAAGAATGAAAAAATAAAAGCAACATAATCAAAGAATTTATAAATGTGATGGAAGACTTATAAGTGAGATTTTATAACCAGTATATTTTTAACATAAAAAAAGAGCAGATTATAAAGATAAATGAGCTGCTAGAAAGTTTTGAGTTATTAATAAAAATATAATCAGCTTCAGCTTATGTCACTTTTTAAGATAAGAATTAAGATGAAAGTAATAAACCTGGTTAGAAAATTAATTAGAGAAAGGTTTGTTTATATAGTTGCTGTAAAACTGATTGCTGCAAAAGATGAGAAAATTATGATTATTATAATGAGTAACTTCAGAAAGATGACTTCAAACTGGATCTCTAAAAAAAAAAAAAGGTTGAAGAAGTAATAGAGAAGAGTTGAGTTTTTAGAAATTTTTATAATAAGTATAAAAAGAGAGCAGTAAAAATAAAGGTTTAAGTTAATATAGCTTTTAGTATCAGATCATTGACAATTTTACTGTATAATTTAATTTTATTTAATACTAGAGTTTCAGATCATATCATATATAAATTATTTTGAATACAGGATTATTATTTTTATATTAAAGAGATTGATGATGTTGAAGACTCAATCATAAATCAGTATAAAGATATAATGATTATTAATATAAAGAATCTAAACAGTGATGTTACTGAGATAGAATTTTTTAATACACTGTATTTTTTTTAAGCATTATTATTATTAATGGCAGGCTTGAAGATGATTAAAGCAGGATTAATTATTGATTTTAAAGATAACAGTGTATTTTAATACAGAGGAAAGAATGTTAAGATTTTTATATATCTAAGACTCTGGAATAATAATTTATAATTTAAAGAGCTTGAAAGATCTACTATATATATATTAACGCAGAAATAAATTCTAGATTTAAAAACTTTATTAGATTTTTGACATCAATAATTTGGTCATTTAGTAAATAATATTCTTAACTGCATTCAAGAGTATTCAACAGGCATTGAGATAGACTTAATTGAATAAGAAGTCTATGAGATCTGTAGATTATTAAAAACTTCTTAGCAGATTTTATGCTGTATAATAATGTCAGAAACAGTATTATAAAAGATAATATATCTAGATATTATTCTAATAACTATCATCATAGAGGGTTATAATTGAATTATTTATTTCTACTGCCTTTTCTTTGCTGATCATCAAATCAAATTTTAAAAATCAAAAAATAAGTTGCTTAGGAAAATCTTTGAATTTATTATATTGAAAATTAAGCAAGGATTCATTATAAAGAGATTTTATACAGATACAGAACAAATCTTTAAATGTTTATTCCAAGATAATATTGTCTTATATAGTATAAAGCTTTACTAATCAGCACTATATATATTATAGTAAAATAATACAGCAAAAAGATCAGGAGTTGTTATCATTATAATAATAAAAACACTTCTTAAGTAAGCAAGATTTTTAAATAACTTGATTATTTATGTAGTAGATTACATAGTATATCTTCTCCACAGATTACTAATAAAAAAGCTTAACTGGAAGTCATTATTCAAAGTGATAGAAAGTATTGTTAAGCTAGAGAAAAGTATTATTTTAATTCTTAATTATCTTCAAGTCTTTAGCTGCAAGGCATTTAAAAAGATTTTATCTTTTAAGATACTGAGACTTGATAAGATATCAGCTTAAACAGAGATTAGATATCTTATAGATTATAAAGTCTTAAATATTTTTAAGATATAGATTCTGATCTGATAGGAAGTCGTGCTCGCTTGTGATGTTATGTTTGATAAGAATTTGTTGTTTAATCCGAGTATGAAGATTCTTATATATATAAAGAAACCACTTGTTGAAATGGAATAAATTATAATTACACTCTATTAAGTGGTTAGCAAGGATAAAGGTATTAAAAATATAATAGATTTAGTTTGGAAAGTAGCTTTTTAAATAGAGCAGAATACAGCAGCTGAAAAGATAATAAATATAAATATTGGAAAATCTGTAGCTGAGGTATTAAAAGCAGTCTTATAGAAAGCTTAGTAAATATAGTCTTTGATACTCTTCTTAACTTATACTGAAGATGATATCAAAGTATTTATACAGCTAAATTTAGCAGAGGAATATTTTTAAACAATTAAGCAAGACATTATAATGAGTAAGTTTAAACAGTTTAAAATTGATATTCTAGAGTTGTTTTTACTGCTTATGAAAAGTAATATTTTTTAAGATTTTAATGTAGAAGCTGATCTTCAGCTCTAAGCTAAAATAGTAAAAAAGCTCTCACCAGCATATGCTTTTTAAGTCTAGAAAATCTCTGCAGCATTTGATGAAGTAAATATTATTATAGAAAAATATTGATATTAATTTTTATGATATGCTTATGTTATTTATGTGAATCTGAAGTCATTACAGATGTTTTCTTTATATTTTTATATATTCTACTTAATGATCAATGTGTTCATGATGTTTAAGAAGCTAAAGAAAATTGCTTTACATTGTAATAAGTTTTCTAAAGAGTCACAGATCTGGTAAGATGTTTTAAAACTTTCAGAATCTCACAGATCAGGATTTATGAAGGTTTATAATAATAAGATCATCTTCTTGCTCTCTATGTAGATGTTTAAGAAAATTTCTAAGTACTTTATTCTGAAATTGAAAGATGTTGAGGTTATATTAATAAGATGGGTATTTATCTATAAGCTTGATAGCACTGATTATTTTATATAGTATAAAGCATGTCTTGTTATGTAAGATGATCACTAGCTTCAATGGAATAACATTTATATTGCAATTATAAGTATAAGAGCCATTTATGCATTTTTTGCTCTAACTATTATTTTTGGATATAAGTTATGGTAGTATGACCTTATTATGGTCTATCTGAACACTCTGATTGATTATAATATATATTTCATACGTCTTTTAATAGGAATTGATGAAGCATTTAATACACTTTATTATCTGTTTAAAATATTATACAGTTTAAAATAATCTTTATTATTTTAAAAAAAAGAATTCAGTGCTATATTTAGAAAATTAGAATTTAATTAAATCTCTGATAAGGTCTGTTTTTTTATTTATAAAGATAATCTTATCTTCTTCTTCTATGTTAATAATGTAATAACGCTCTTTTTTTTTGATAATAAATATAAGATAAAGGCTTTCTGAGATAAGATTATAAAATAATATTCTGTTAGAGTTATAAGAGATCTAGACTAATTTCTCTTAACTTAAATTATTTATAATAAAATTAATAGAATATTGTATCTCTGTCAGGATTTATATATAAAAGAACTTGTTAAGTATTTTAATCTTAACATAATTAAACTGTTATTAATATTTTGCACAGTTAATATAAAGTTTGAGAAGAATAAGAATGCAGTAATTAAGTTAATAATATTTTTCTATCAGAAGAAGATAGAATTAATTATTTATTTTTCTTATATAATGTGTTCAGATATTATTTGGATTATAAAAAAGTTAAGCTTATTTATAATAAATTTTAGTTTAATCTATATACAAGCAGCAGACTGTGTTATTTTTTATTTGTATAAGATATGCTATCTAGCTATTCACTTTTAAGAAGATAACAAAGCGAAGCTTATTATTATAATGAATAACACTTTCTTTATTGATAATAAAGATTATTAAAGTTTTAAAGAATATATCTTTTAGTTTTATAAAGATCTTATTGACTGGTTAGTAAAGAAGTAATCCACAGTTATAACATTGATTATAGAAGCTGAGTTTTTTACTCTATCTAAGACAGCAAAGCAGCTTATCTGATAAATATGTTTTTTTAAAGCTGTTTGCTTTGATTCTAATTAAGATATATATATAATTGATTGTAATAACTGTCAGATGGTTTGTGTTATAATAAAAAATGAAATTATTTAAATTAGGTTTAGATATGTTAATATTTATAGCTACTGGCTACGCGAGAAGGTTTAATATTATAAGATTAGTATTAAATGGATTTTAACTGTTGATATGATTGTTAATAGTCTTATCAAGACTCTATTAATTAAGAAGCATAAAGAATTCTTAAAGTAACTCAATCTTATGGATATTAATAAGTTGATTTAAAAAAGGAAGGAATAATATATTAACTATATATCTTTCTCTAATAAGTTATACATATTTAATTAATAAGGTTTTTTTATTTCTTTTTATTTCTTCTTTATATATAACGTTCAGTTTTTTTTATTATTAATTATAAATAGTGCAGTTGGTTAATCAAGTCATTAAAATTCTCTATTCTTATTATACTTAAATAAGATATATGGGAGATGGTGTCTTCTGGAGGGGCTGATATCTCTTCAGAGTCTTAATCTTTAAATATGCTAAGTCTATGGTCTGATAAATTCTTTAGAAATCTTACTTTTTATTATTTAAAGCTATTTATGTTGTTCTTTTTGTTATTTATCAGATACTTTTTCTGTTTAATAATTAGAGAGCTTATATGGCTTGATTGCAAGTTATATAATCTCTCTAGTCTTTTTTTAAAATGCTGATTGACTATACTGTGGATTGTTATTCAAATCAGGAATAAGCTATTTTTTTTTATTTTTGCTTATTATATCAAGAATCTCTATCTCTGTTTATTTATATACATTTTTTGAGCTTTAATTCTTGTCTCTGTGGTTGTTATGCTGAAGGGGTGTATTAATTGTATAATATATTCTTACTGGATTAGGAATGTGTAGCATATCATCATGTCATGTTATATGCTGTGATAGTGGGCCTTGCTTATATGTATTTGTTAGTTAATCCTCTTTCCAGGAGCTACTTTCTATTATATATATTTTCTCATACAAATCTGAGTAGATTCCGGGTTTGTCTTTTTTAGATTCATAGCTAATACACCAGTATTACTATCCCGTCGTATGTTTACAGCAAGCTGATAGTTGTTTGCATCGTTTGCATCTTCCGAGGCTTATGTTTTGAAGCTAGCGGCACGTGTCCAGGATACTAACTTAAAATGAATAAGCTTGAATGACAGCTTGCTTCTTTCCGCATGTCCCGCAGCCTTTTCAACCGTCTTCAACATCAACAATTTCATTCGGATGCCCCCATGAAGCTGGATTATCAAATAACACTTTACTAAATCATCACAACGACATGAAATAGCCATGTATTACAATTCGTGGGCATCTGGCTACGGAAATCACTCGTTTGCAGCCAGAGAGAAACTCCTGTCACTATCATCCCGTTGATGCGAATTCCTATTGCAACAACTTTTGAAGATAGATGACTCAGACGAGGGGTACTTGTATGCTTGGAGTTACATTTCAAAAGACAAATTGCATGTCCAGTTGACAGCAGTGCCCAGCCTGCTGTGCTTAATAGTCGACGGATGTCCCGGCAACCCGCTGGCAATGTGATGACAAGCTCTGCCGCACTTCAAGGTGCAAATATGGCATTTAATGCTCACGCCTTGGAGCGCGAGATAGCGAAGAACAATCAAGCAAAACCTTCTACGGCTGCCGTACCTCAACGTTCCCCTTCGCGCCACGCCGTCGAACCCGAAACAGTCTCCGAATTGCCAGAGGCTGGCATCGTCATGAATAGGATCAAGGCTTACTCCGGAAACTCTACACAGCACGGTGGTGATGAAGTGATTGGACAACATACCCCACAGCTGCAAGCTGCGCAGCTGGCGGCGCTGAGATCATCTTCTCGGACACCCAGTGTGGTTCGCTCTAGTCCATCCGTATCTCCGCTTCGCAGAGCAAGGACTGGTGTTACTTATACTAAACGCGAAGATATCGCTCCGACTCCGAAACCAGATTTCTTGTCTGTTCGCGCGTCCAACGTTGTCCACTCACCAGCACCAGTCCACAGAGAGTCTAGCGTTGCGAGTTCGCTGGCGAACGTGGTCGATCAAGATGCTTCGGACGCAGTCGACAAACCTCTACAAGTCAAACAGTCTGTGGTGCCCCGTGACAGTGTATCCGGATTTGACGCCAATTCAAGTGATGTCGTTGATTCAAAGGACCGAGACTTGACGTATCGACCGCAAATAATCAAGACTAGGCCGGAACTGCCTGGTCGAAAACCCAAAATAGCCCAGCCATCGAAGGACACAAGAAAGCAGCCTGAGATTTTACATTCAATATCTGACGAGCTAGTTGAGCGCAACTCTAAGACAACTTTACAAGGATCCGAGAGAAGAAGCGACACTGAGACTAGCCCGTCGCGTTCTCCAAAAAGGAACTCTCCTCGGCAGGAAACAGATGAAACAGTTGTTCGCCGCAGCTACAACCCGTCTCCCAATCGTCCAATTACTGGAAATTCAAATGGATCTTCAAGCATGACCAAAGAGACTTTGGCGGATGCGATTATTGCTTCTTCACTGGCTTCTTCGCGTGCACCGTCGCCGTACAATAACCCTCCGCCATTACCTCCGCCACGTCGATCGCGCTCTCGCTCTGGTCTGCACCCTGGAGATATATTCAAGAGAGACAAGCGAGCAACACCGAGTCCGCCCAAAAGACAAGGACTCCGGCAAACGCTAAGAGAGCCGCCAAAACCTGAATCTGATGATAATAATAAGAACTCAGGTCGACGGCATCTTATTCGACATCATCCTCACAAGCATCACGAAGGGGATCGTAAACGATGGCGGCAAGAAGTGACCGAAGCGGCTCGCAAGAGATATGAAGGCCTGTGGGCCGCAAATAAGGGGCTGTGGGTCCCCCCAGAAGGTGTGCTCTACCAACTATTTCCTGATCTGCCGCGGGGTGTGGTCTCCTCGGATCTCGTCGTGCATCTGGTAGTGCGCGATATTTGGTCTCGCAGCCGTTTGCCACAGCACAATCTAGAATTAATATGGAATCTTGTCGACCGAAGAGGAATTGGGCTTCTCTCGCGGGAAGAGTTTGTGGTTGGTTTATGGCTGATTGACGAGACTCTCCGGGGGCACAAGATCCCCGTCAAAGTGCCGGACAGTGTATGGGCATCGGTTCGCGGTCTTGCTGGGATCAAGCTACCACACGAGGTTGGAGGCAGTCGATAACGAACAAAAATTCCTCCCCGAGACTCCGATTTAACCGCACCGGTGACGAATGAACCCAGGCATAAACATTTGACATGTGACCACGTGTATAGTCGGCGATCGGGAAAGGTGCCGAGCATTCTCGGTGGATAGAGAACACCGAGCGAGGCCTTTGCGTGCGCCATGAGCCTGGCATTACTGGAGGACTGTTGGGCAGAAAGCGATATAGATCTAGAGACCACTAGAGGATGGGTCCGTTTCTGAATCCGTGCCCTGGTGCCCTACGCTATGCGAAGCCAATCTCCTATCTCCGGCCGGACATTACTCAGGGATACTTTAATTACGAATCATTTAACTTTTTCCTGTCAGCAATGACTAATCAGCCACTTGATTGCCCCGGAATTTATACAATATTATGCCGGTGAAACACAAGAATGTTTCTGCAGGCGAAGTAAATATGGAGGACAAAGGAAGGAGAGAAGAAGAGAATGGCGGCGATGAGGACAGGAACAGCTGGTTTTTTGAGGCTCTAGAAGGAATATCTTCTCTTCCATCAACTGCCCAGCTGACCTTCCTTAATCAATTAGCATGAGAAGGCCGTCAAGGAGCAGCATGGCCGCCACGCTAGATCCACGTCGAACAGTATATCCAGAAGATTAGCCCAAGGAACGAACAATTTATGGAGCCTTTCCTGTATGTACCTGCCTAATACTAGTCTAGCACTTAGATAGTGCGTATTTGGGATGTACCTGGTACCTGCCTGCTTATATCAGGCTGCTGGACGGACATAGACGGACTAACGGAATATTCATATTGTCTAAGGTATTTTGTCTATTATTATGATTTGGCATGGCGTGGCGGGGGGGGCTTCATAGAGTGTGCTCAGGCCTCTGTCGAACGTTTTGCAGAATTTCTAGATTCCACGGATCCGACAAATGCGTCCCAGGCAGTGGGCATGGCGTCAGCAAGATTACGTTCCGTAGAAGTTAAGTTCGATTGCGGGCTCTTAAGTCTTGGACTCTGATTGAGCTGATCTGCGTTGACAGTCCGTCACGACTCGTTGCGTCGTAAGTAAATGGTGGACGACTTACTCGTGCTTAGAAAGCGGAATACTATTGATGTTAACCTTCAGCGAAACCTGAACTTCGCCAGTAACCTAGGTATGAACAGCTTCAATGACAGCGCTTCAAGAAGACTACCTACGTACCTAGATAACGTCCTTTCAACCAAACAAAAAAAATATCATCAAGTTGCAGTTCATTCAAGGAGATGATGTCTGAGGTTAGGTAGTTAGTCAGCGATGAATGATGACAAATGGAGAATTGTCGGAGAATTGGATAGAGTAGAAGCTACGTACTGCGACGGATCCTCAAGATAACATTAACTAGTTACCATTAGTCTCTTAACAACCTTGGAAATATGATGCATGATTCTGAGAGCCTGGACAAACAGAGTAAAATGGGACTGAGGAGACTAAGGAGATTCGGGAATACGGTATAATTGAGTTTCGGGATCTTGGCTGAGCTGAGCTTAGTGTTTGGCTGGGCGGGTGCGAGCGTTCAGTTAAGTTAGGGGGGTACTTTTTAGGGACCTGCCTAAAAGGTTGGCCTAAATCATCGCCCGGAGTCTGCTAGTTGGTCGCAGGTTGGGCCCTTTCCGCGGGGAGGGGGGCGGGGGGTCCCAGTTGGTGGTTGAGCCTTGAGAAGAGTGGGCTTCTAGCCTAAATTCTAGGGGTGCTCCAGTGGTGCTCCAGTGTTATCTCCAGTGGCCAGTGAGAGCTGGTCTCGCTCATTCAACAACACGACTTACTTAGTGGTCTCCAACCCTAACCTGATTAGTACTAAGGTTACGACTTTTATGCTGACTAACTAAAACTGACTAAGACCAAAGAGGATTAACGACGAACTAAGTTAGCTGCCGTCGTTTTCTCTCTCCCCCACTTTCCCTCTCTCATCCTTTCCATCTCACCCCTCAATTCAATTTATTTCAGATTGACCAGACCATTCATTTTGGCATCCAATCAATGACCACCACGAGTTACCTAAAAAGGCAGACTTTGACGATAAAATTAAATATCTCATGGAAAAGATGAGATGAAAAAAAAAAGACAGAAAATGGAGAATGAAGGGAGAAATGACTGACCCGCTGAAGAACCACTCACTCTCAATAATTCAACCCTCGCTATCTCTTCCCCCCGAATCTCGTCATTAAAGAATTATGCTCTCTTATGTCGAACTCTCTCGATCGAGTTTCAAGCCCTAAAGAGGAAAGAAAGAAGAAAAGAAAAAAAAAATCAACGGATTCTCGGCATTGGTGTATCGTGAACCTATCCACATGCGGCCTGACCTCTACCGCAATCCGCCGCGTGTGGGCTCTACCTCCCGATCGCCCCCATCTGCTTTTCCTCGTTGGTCCCGACTTCTGGACGAGGTTCCTTACCCGTGGACAAGAGAAGCTTTTGTCGATTTTTTTTGATTTTTTTTTGATTTTTTTTTTTAATTTCGATGACTGGGCCCGCAAATGCAGTTCCGAATGCCAGACGGCTTACCGCTGGGCCGAAGATCGCTGACCATTGTTGCCAGTAATCATAACTAATTTATTGAATACTTACGAAATTACGGAGTACAACAAAGTCATAATTCACAACGTTACAGCGAAGTGCCGTGCCATGCATACTCTCCCAGACCCACGCCTGTACCACGATCTCCAGGATGGGCCATGCTGCAAAGAACCACGAGTTTATTCCCAGCCAGCCGGGATACCTAGCAGCGATAACCCCAGCCACCACGATCACCACTTCAAGCCACAGATAACGGACCATGGATGAAAAGGTGATTGCGGTCGTCTCGATCTCAACCGCGCCAAGAAAAAGGCATTCCGATAGACATTATGCAAAGTAGTCATCTGGTTCGATGTACCAGTGTTTAGTAATGTACCATGCCTGATTAAGATGACACAGGGATCTGGCAGAAAATGACAGCCGCGCATTCATGGGTCATTAGCTCATGGAAATTTCGCTTCCGCTGGTCAGCTTGCTCGCCGAACAAGATACATCATTCGGGAACCTTAAACTTTGAGTTGCTTACAAGTACATCTTCTTCAAGGTTCTCTGTCTGTCAGCGAGAAAAAGAAGAAAAAGAAAAGAAAGAAAAGAAAAGGGCAATGCAGATGAGGCAAGGCCCGCCGGGGTGGAACCACATACTTGCTCAGTACTGACCAACAACTGCCCAACGTCCCGGCTGAACAGGCCCGGGGAAGAAAACAGCATAACAGAAACTAAAATTATGAATTCCTAGAAAAGGGCTGATTTCCTGAGTCTCCATAGGCCATTGGCCAGCAAATTGTCATCGTGTCTGCTCTCCACTCAAATCAATGTCAGAGAACTCGCCAAATCACCGGCAGCATGGATGAGGCTGGCATGAGACGAAGGAAAGGAAACTAGGAAACTCAACCAATTACATGGAACTGAATTCCATATGACGCTCGGAGACCTAAGCAAAAGGACCCTGGGTTGTTAATTTCTCGTGGATCATGGCGGTGGTTGTGTCCGCTAGTACTTTTCTGGATGGCATGAAGCAGACCCCGATCTTGTGTGTTGTGACAGAAATCTATTCTCCTCGGGATTTGCTTTTTTCTTCGGGTCGCTCCACTTCTTTTGACACCGGCCCTGTCGAGTTTCTAGCTCTTTGGAGTATGTTAAACAATTAGCAATGCCACTAATCTACGTAAGTACTCAGTACTTCGCGCAAAACTTGAAGAGCGAACGCGAAGGCGGAAAAGGATACAGAATGTGAAGGGAATAAGGAGGGAAACAATTTATCCTTTTACTTAGGAACTGCATCACCACCATAAAACACCCATCTTGCCATTTCGTCCTTGGGAATTGTGATGCAGAGATCAATTATGCTCCCACCGTCTGTTCCATTGTGCTTTCTTTTCGCCTCGGCCCGAATCGATGGAAGACAGTTGGGCTTGCTCCGATAGTTTGCTTCCAACCTTGGTTTGAATTTTCGTGACACGTTATACTTTTATATCTTATATGTCATAGTTCACAATATATCCCGCCTACAGACCACGCCCGCATCATATCCACGTCAAGAAAGCACCTGGATTTCTTTGTGTCGGAAACCCGAAACCTCGGGATCAACCCCTGATATCCAGGTCGCCCTGCCACCATCGCAATGGTGTTAGGGCACAACCACTACCAGCAAGATTTCCACGAGCAACAGCATTTTCTGGTGGAGGAGCAATCTCAGGGCTCGACGGAAACCTCTCAGTCCTTAGGCAATGCCGGCGTTGCGAGAAGGAAATTTGCAAAACCTCCCGTTAAAGTAGCTTGTTTAGCATGGTACGTATTCTCACAATGCACTCAGTGATCGCCAAGCAGAGACGGTCTCAAGGATATAAAAGGAAAGACTGACGCGAAATACTTGACAGTCGAGCATCTCGCACAAGATGCGATGGCCAGGAGCCCTGTTCGAGTGTACGCACAACCTTTCTTTCTTTACATTGCATTTTTTGGGAACTCTCTCAACTTTCCACTATCTTCTGCCAAACGGGCATGTGCTGAATTAACCTGGGTTCTGCTTTTGTCTATAGTGTGCAAACAAAGCAAGGGAATGCTCCTATCTCCCCAGTAAACGCGGTGGACCTCGAAAGAAGAAATCGAGTGTCACGCCCTCCGATCATGAAGAACTGGCGCATACCAGTCCGTGGGATTCTAGCGTCATCCCGGATGCTCACTTCCAAGAAAGCGAAGGCAGTTTGAACCTGTCTGAACGGTCGTCAAATCCGATTGATGTTCCAATCCCAACTGCGAACGCCTACGGTTCAATGGAGTCCTTGTCGATACCGGCCGTTGTTCCGAGACATCTCGATTTCGATCCCGGAGCGCAGGTAGTGTACGGAGGATTGTTTGCACAATCTGGGAAAACAGATCATACAGCTTCATCTCTTCCGCAAATGCCTTTAGCTTCGGGTCTGAAGCAGCCAAGTGTGAGAGCGTACGGCAGCGAACTAGAAATGTGAGTCTAAACGAATGAGTTCCTGAAGTGACGGCCGAAGCTATTATGCTAAATCTTTTGTTTCGCGCATAGTTTGAATGCTTATTACGAATTTATTCATCCCTACTTCCCCATTTTACCGCCCAGTGTTGTACCGCCTGGTCCGGATTTGCCTCTGGAAAACGTTGGCTCAAACACAAACTCCCCAGCCGCCGAAGCCAGTCTTCCTTACCAGCCGACATCTCCTCTGAGTTGCGCGATCTCTGCAGTTCTCACTCTAGTGTCGCTTCGCGGGATTCCCGAATCCGCAAGCGTGTTGATGAGAAGACTGTATTCGCAAACCTACGCTCGATTAGCGATGGTGATGGTCGAAGCCGATGGTGAGCTTATTGACTCAATCGCCGATCCTTCCCAAGCGCTGAATTACGCTCAGCCAACGATCAGCAGAGAGCCCTTCCATCCTCGAGTGCCTGTTGAATTGGAGAGTATTTTAGCCTTGCTTGTCTTGTCTAATTACGAGTATGCGGAGCGCGGCAATATATCGAAAATGCGATATCGCGCAGGTCAGGCGTGGGTACTGGCGACAAATCTCAGTCTAAATACGCTTGGAGCAGAGCAGGATGAATTCACTGAAGCTAGAAGGAGGGCATGGTGGATGAGCGTAAGAGTTTCTAGAGATTGAGCTTTCTGCCGGTTTGATTTTTTACCATTCCACTCGCTAATAACCTGCCATTGCAGTACTTCTGCGTCCTGCAAGGATCCATCACCAGCGTGACGGTAAATTGCCCCTGAATCTCAACAGTTCATTGATTAGGAGTTGCTAATGTTGTAGCCTCCTCCAATTATGATAAACGACCCCCGAGTGACAACGCCGTACCCCCAATTCGCGTCCGATCCAGAGGTATTGCATCTATCTTTTGATTTCATCGCCGATTCTTCATGTCTAATTGCTCTCTTTGCCAGGGTTGGTCAATATTTCTTCAAGTGCAACAGCTATTAGTAGCGGTGAATCAGTTTCTTGTGGATCTCGACAAGTGTCTCAAATCGCGGTCCAATATGCCTTTAATTTATGATCATATGAAGCAGCTCGATGCGTGGACCACATCTCTAATGTCACAGGCTACCACTCCATCCAGTGTGCGGCATACTGGCGATATGCGAATGGTCCAGGAAAGTGATGTGGCTGAGAGTATCCGAGCAATTTCTAGGATGTCTCTTGCAAGGTATGCTTGTATCCCCCATTCTCTCGCTTCTGGGAGTCTTTCAAAAAAGCACAATAGGTTGTTAGTTACTGATATAAAAGTGCCTTTCGTAGCGCACAAATCAAATTACACCAATTCCGAGCCTTCTCTGACCTTCCGGTATTTATCAAGAAACACTTCGGCTTGGCATCGCCAGTCTCTGAGACAATGGAACCATTCCATGGAACAAGCAGCGGGCAGCAAAACTCTCTAGAGTGTCAGTGTCATCAACAATTTGACGCAATGGGGCATGTCTTGTCAACTCAATACAGTAGTGGGCAGACAACAGAGACTGCAGCGACAGCAGCTTCTGGACCGATTCACCAGCAACAGCAACCGCAGCAACACTACTGCTGGCTAGGGCCCGGGTTTCCGTTTACCGCTCAGCAATCGTCGGATATTAGCCTACAAGCTGCATTTCTCATTTCACATATGCTTGGTAGTCTCCCATATCCCCTCACGGGCCGATCGAGCGGTCGACAAGAATCAACTCCTCGACAGCATATTCCCGATCCCACGATGTTGGACCCGCGGACGCAAATGCCGCGAACGATGCCGTACTACGCTTCCTGTGCGCTGCAGGGTAGTTACGCGTTATTAATGACGGTCTACAAAACGCGCATCGCCAAGGACAGAAATCCCGGTATATTATACGACGAAGCGCATCACTCCTCGACAGACCAGATGCTGGATGGACTGAGCCATGGTTTGGAGCGAATACTGGGTGCTGTCTCGAATTTCTCACGAGCTTCGGAGGCACTAAGTGGCATGAGAGGTAACCTCTTACTTTTTTCTCGCTTTGAATATTGTGACGGTTTTCCATAGGCCATTGTTTACTGATGTGTATGACTATTTATATTTTTGCTGCATTGTAGATAGCATCGAACGTGCAACCCACACGGCGTTTTCTCAGCAATGACTTTTACGAATACAATCCATCTTCAAATCATATGCATGATATCGATCAATAAGATTCTGAATGCTTTTTTTTTCTTACAAAAAATAGAAGGTTTTTGTCTCCTTTCTTGTCAATTCTAGAATTTTGGAAGCGTGGAATATACATAAATAGGAAGCTATTTAACTGCTCAATCCAGATCTAAAAAAAAGAAAAGATAGTCAAAGCAATTAACAAGCCATCATTAGATAAAAAAAGTCTCGCTTTTCTTTCTATACTGCCATGATAGTAAAGAGTGAAAATGCAAATCTTTGACATGCAATTCCCTCCACAGATTGGGCAGAAAAAAAAGATAAGGAAGTATTGTTAAAGTTTAGATCGAATACCTTCTAACCGAAATTTGACATCTCTTAGCGCTTTTGTGGTGGGCTTCCATTCGTCAAATTGTCTAAGTAATTCCAAGCTCTCGTCGTGTAGCTCATGGCGTACATAGTCTTCTTCAAGAAGACCACGCAGCGCAAATGGGAGAATATAGGGATTTGACTGCACTGTGAGATTATGTCGGCGGATGTGCAGGGGAGGCGTAGTGTTGAGAGTTGAAGTTTCAAGGGCAAATTGCACTGCAGTGCTTCGTGGCTGTTAGAAAGATACGCTCGTTTCGTGTACCAAGGGATGTAGCTTACTAGTATATATTTTCTTCATCGTGGAGCCGGGAATGACCCTCGCCACCGACGAGGCTGCCAACGAGAGGCGCGCTTAATTCGCGAATGAGACCGTGGTCATGGATACCGAGGTTCCGTAGTTTCAGTGCAAAGCCTACTAGATGCGAGAGACTATTACACCGTTAGGTACTTATTGTTCCACAACATTCAAGTCAACTCACAAGCTGGGTGCGTGAACTCTTCCGTCTACAAATACAGCACGGTAGATGTATGGATGAGATACCGGAGCGAATAGCGATGACTAGACGACGCAGTGACTCCGAGATTAGTTGGTTCGCAAAAGGACCATAGGCAAGACAAACATACTTCGAGTGATACCAACTGATCATCTATGCTTCCCACATATGATATACGCACCCCAAACTCCAAGACAGTTTTCAGTGCTACTTCGTAATCTTTCGATACCTTTGTTGTTGGGTTCGCAAAGTCAAAGAGCTCACCAGCTGATCCGCCGATGAATCTAGACTTGTAGTCCGGGAAAGGTCCCAGATTCACTCCAGCCATGGCGCATATTCCAACACGAGTCGCGTCCAAACATCCAAATGCAATCAGTTTCGCGACGAGCATAATCGTAACGGGCACTCCTTGGCTGTGGCAGGCAAACATTACGAACTCGGCCTTTCGAATCTCTTCAATCCATCTCAGCAAGAGCTTCCAAAGTAGATCCACTCGCTCGGAGATTCGACCCTCTCCTTCCAGGGCTATCTTTTCTACATCACAATGATGACCGTGGCGCTCTGCCCATTGATGGATCGCTTTTGCAGCCATAGTGGAAAATTTGAGAGATGTCCCCGTGGGCTGGCCAAGCACTGTACGTAGATATGGGGCGGGAAAATAACCATGAACGCCAATTGCTAATGCCCTTTTGGGACAGATCGGTTCACGTAGAGCATAAACATGCCGATTGTCTGCCTCTTTGGAGGAATATATCCAGCGTCCCAAAGTCTTCAACCATGATGCCGGCTCTTGCACAGAATATGTATCGTTGAAAGAAGGGAGCAGCTGGTTTGTCAAGACGCTTTCGAGCTTTGTTGACGCGGTCACTTCAGATGTCTGTGACTTGCTGGGCTGTTGAGTTGTGGGAGCTTGAGTTATTGTCGCCGACGTGTTAGTGTTGTCTTCCACGATCTCGACGGACTTGGCATTTTTGTAATCTACTACTTTGCCGCTCTTCTTTTGAGACTTTTGAGATCTCAGCGTAGTTGTGGAGCCCGAATCGTGATCAACACGATCAACTACGTCCTCGGAATTGGATTGCACTTTTGGCTGCCCCGACATGACCAGTTCACCGGTCTCTTGCTGATTTTGTCCATTCGTTTTGTTGTTTTCTGTGTCTGAAACGTCTCTAGACCAGAAAGCCCAGCCCCTGGATTTGTTAGAACCAGAGGCACGCTTCGTTTGATTGCTGTCTTGAATATTCTCAGGCTCAACAGCCGGGGCGCTTGGTTGATTATCCGTAGCTTCCATGTCCCCGTCGGTAGACTCATTCTGCTGTATACGAGGTTCTTTTACTGACGCCTCTTCTCCAAGCTCTTTGGCTTGGCTCATGCTTGGCGATCCCCACATCTGTATCCATGAACGCTTTGAGGACCCTGAGATGGATGGAGCATTTTGTTTTGTCCCTCCGACATTGTTAGATTCTTGATTCTCTTGACCCGAATCTTTGCCATTTTTGAATGATGAGCTCTCTGACTGGGTCTCTTGAGTAGTCGGAGGCGTTGGGGCTATTGGTTTGTTTTTATTAGTAGCTTCCCCCATGGTATTCTCTTCCGTGACTGGAGTCTCTGTCGACACTCTTCCCATACTAAGCCACCCAAACCATGAAGATGACGGACCGTTGCTAGACTTCTCTATTACGGATGCCGAAGATTCCGGGTTGTCGTCAGATTGTGCAGTCTCTCCAACCGTCGTATCCTTTGTAGTGGATGGCGGGGACTCAGATGAAGTTGAATTGTTGATGGTGGTAGAGTCGCCAATCTCAGGTTTTCCAGTAACTTCACTCAAATGCGGGTTCGAGACCGATCCATTCGAATCAATATTCACGAGTGTCGTCGTAGCATCGGCGGGTAGAGATCGGGTAGAGCCGCCGCTCTTTTTAATTAACTGAATCGATCCTTGTCGATGGGGACTTCGGGTTTGAGGTAGAGAAGCTTTTGATGAAAGCACTTCCGAGGCTATGTTTCCCGCTACAGAAATGCTCTCTCGCGCAATCTCTGTCACTGCGGTGGCTTTCTGGCCATTCGGCCACGCCTTACTTGTCCAAGTCTGCGTGAGTGGTTTCAAGTCAGCGAATTCTTTGCGAGACTATCCAAGTTATGATTCTTAATACCGATTTTTTGGACGGGCTGGCAGAGACCGAGCTGCTGCTAGACTGGACCCGATGGTTGGGCTCCGCACTGGATGCTGCTGTGCTCGGGTCTGTTTTCAGCTGCTTTCGAGGTCCCATGGGGCTGATTTGGAAGGGCCCAACGACATCACTAGAGGAGCTGACAGTCTATGATCGATAAGACCACTAAGGTCTGCAATTTGTGGGCGCAAAGTGTGGAATAGACGGATCGGTGATGGTGAAGTCTCCAAGTTACAGCTTATACCGCGGTGAAGTAAGTCACTCAGTCAGGCTGCCAGCCATCCAGCCAACCACTTACATAATCCTGCCCACATGCAAATATGGCTAGATGCTACCCTAAAGCGGTTAGTCCAATAGAGGTTGATAAGCTGATGTCACCGCCAAGAAAAAACTAGCAGACTCCACGTGATGCGCCGACAGTATTTGGCCTCAGGCATAAGGTCGTTGCATGACTAAGCCTGGAATCACGTTCAGCTTAGTCAGCGCCTGCCAAGAGCAAAAGCAGCAGCGAGCGGGGCCAGAGATGGAGACTAAGAAGACGCTAATTTGATAAACTATTTTTTTTTCTTTCCAAGTGAAATGGGCGACATCCTCGGGTGACATTGACCAGCATAGTCAAATCACAGATTGTGGCCGTGAGTAATCATGGCAATCCAGAAGAAGGTTGGTTTGTTCTCAATGCGATACACGAGCAATGTCATGTCGAAGACCGTGGTTAGCTGACTTGTTAATAGCACGGCAAAGGCCGTCTAGATAAATGGTATAAACTCGCCAAAGAGAAGGGGTATCGAGCTCGTGCTGCTTTCAAGCTGATCCAGCTGAATAAAAAATACGGATTCCTCGAGAAGAGTAAAGTTCTTCTCGATCTTTGTGCTGCACCTGGTGTAGGTTCTGTCCCTTTGTGCCAATGCTAGGAGGGAGATGCTGATGGAATATTTTGTTCGATTTTTAGTCATGGTGTCAAGTCGCTGCAGAATGTATGCCGGCCGGCAGTCTTATTGTTGGTGTCGATCTCGCCCCGATCAAACCTATTCCTCGTGTCATTACCTTTCAAAGCGACATCACTACGGATAAATGTCGATCAACTCTCCGCTCGCATGTGAAGCATTTGAAAGCCGACACCGTTTTGCACGACGGTGCCCCCAACGTAGGTACGGCGTGGGTACAGGATGCATTTACGCAAGCGGAGCTGGTATTACAATCCATGAAATTGGCGACTGAATTCCTGAGAGAAGGGGGAACTTTTGTCACCAAGGTCTTTCGATCCAAAGACTACAATCCCTTGCTTTGGGTCTTCAAACAATTATTCACATCTGTCGAAGCAACCAAGCCACCTTCTTCCCGAAATGTTTCCGCTGAGATTTTCGTTGTGTGCCGGGGATATAAGGCACCAAAGCGCCTGGATCCCAAGTTTCTGGACCCCCGACATGTATTTGCCGAGCTGGCCGATCCTACGCCAAACAACGAAGCCAAAGTCTTCAACCCGGAAAAGAAGAAACGTAAAAGAGAAGGTTACGAGGAGGGCGATTATACGCAGCACAAGGAAATTCCCGTGACGGAATTTATCAATACTACGGATCCGATCGCCATTCTCGGCACGTACCATAAGCTCAGTTTCCAACAATCTCCAAGTGGGGATCTGGCCATGGCCACTTTGGAGAGACTCGAGGAGACTACCGACGAAATCCGCAAATGCTGTGAGGATTTGCGAGTTCTCGGGAAAAAGGAGTTTAGGAACTTATTGAAATGGCGTCTCAAGGTTCGCGAAAAGTTTGGTCTCGTTGTCAAGAAGAAGAAGGGCGAGGAGGAGGCTACAGAGGAAGTCGCTGAGGTTGCACCCATGGATGAAGAATTGGCCATTCAGGAAGAGCTTCAGCGTTTACGGGACAGCGAGAGCGCCCAGAGGAAGAAAGAGAGGCGCAAAGAGAACGAAAGAAAACGAAAAGAGATTGTACGGATGCAGATGCACATGATAACGCCAACAGATATTGGTATGGAACAAGCTGGTATTGCTGGAACCGACGGCATGTTCGCCATAAAACCCGTGAATCGTGAAAATGCTACAGACAAGATCATATCCGGCAAGATGGTTGAACTGGAAAGTGAGGAGGAATCAGAAGTATCTTCTGGCGAGGAAGAGAGCGACGATGAGGAAGATCAACTTGAGCGAGAACTTGACTCCCTGTATGAAACTTATCAGGAGCAACAGCAAGAGCGCGATTCCAAATTGCGTGCGAAGAAAGCAAGAAAAGATTACGAAGATGAAGAATGGGATGGATTTTCCGGTAGCGATACCGGCCATGCATCTGATAATGACGATGATGAAGATGAAGATGGTTTGACATCGACTTCCACGAAAGTGCCTTCGTCCGGTAGCTTGTCAAATCAAGCGGCCTTGTTCTTCGATCAAGACATATTCGAGGGCCTCGATGATATTGACAATCTTGACGACGAAGATAGCGCCATCGACATGGAAGACCGTCCAACCCGGAAAAATGCCAAGGATGGCGACTCCAAGGCGCCCCCTGTCGAACCAGCGACTACTGACGACCATGAAAATGGCTGGGAATCTTCGGATGAAGAGGAAGAAAGGCCAGACGACCCTCGTACGAAGGATGGCCATTTGGGTACGTAACGAAGTAATCTCACATCTGAAATAGATGCTAACTGCTTCTAGATATTGACATTATCACGGCCGAGGCTATGGCTCTTGCACAACAAATTGCTACAGGCGAAAAATCCACGCAGGACGTGGCAGATGAGGGTTTCAATAAATACGCATTCCGGGACAAGGACGGCCTGCCAGAGTGGTTTTTGGACGATGAAACCAGACACAGCCGGCCTCAACGCCCGATCACGAAGGCTGCTGCGGCAGCTATTAAAGAAAAGCTTCGAGCCATCAATGCGCGACCCATCAAGAAGGTCCGCGAAGCAAAGGCACGGAAGAAGTTCAAGGTCGCGCAGCGACTGGAGAAATTGCGCAAGAAGTCTGCCTTGTTGGCAGAGGATGAGAGTGTCAGCGAGAAAGACAAGGCGCAGGCGATCGCTAAGCTCATGAGCAAGGCGGCCAAGAAGAAGCCCAAGCAACAAGTCAAACTGGTCGTTGCTAAGGGAGCTAACAGGGGCATTTCGGGTCGTCCTCGAGGTGTCAAGGGCAAATACAAGATCGTGGACTCACGGATGAAGAAGGATATTCGGGCGCAGAAAAGAGTCGCTAAGGCGCAGAAGAAGCGGTGATAGATATGTCTCTTTCAAGACTGTAGATAGTCCGCGAATACTAAAATGGTTTACTGCATGAGTCGACAGAAAAAGAAAAGAAAAAGAAAACAATATCGAGAATCTCTGTGCTAACCTTGAATTAATGCCTTAATTGGCTAGAGGAAAACGTATCCACGCACTAACCCGTTTTTGGCACAGAGCCGCCACCGGCCCTGACCCGCCGCTTTGTCACTTTGCCCTGCTTACTTAATTGAACTTATTTTTCTGGGCTGCTCAGCTCCGTTCTCTATTCACTTTTTCTTTCAAACCAACCAACTACTTGCTTCTTGGAAATCTGTTGTATTGATGTCTATACTTCTTGCTGTATAATTTATTTATTCTTCTTGTATATCTTTGCCGTGCATGAGTCGTCCATTATCCTTGTTCGTACTACTATAACACCACTTCCCACGTGCTCAGCAGCAGCGGCTTGAACGACACGCAGATCCGTGGACCGGGGGTGCCATTTTTCAAAAGCGCCATGGGATTCTTCGACCATTTGCAAAAAGGCAACGGATTTTCGTTACAGCCAAAGAAACCTCAAATCCGGAAAATCGTCACCAAGCAAAAGGCAGCTCCACAGTCCCGATCTTCATCTGTCGCATCACCCAGTTCGCATTCTGCCCCTCTTCCGAAAAGCCGAAGTTCGAGTCTTCAGCGTCACAGCCATGATAAACCATCAACAACACAGCGTCTTAGAACCACGGTTTCTCGCCGGAATTTAAAGAGGCCATCGCCCATACAGCGACTCGAGAGCGATGATGATGACGACGAAGATAATGATACGGATGCCTCGTTCGAGGTACGCAAGCGAACCAAGCTGAGTACCAGTGTCGAGCCAGACTGGTCTCGTCGCATACGATGCGCGGAGGCGTTTTCAAAGGAGGAGCCAAAGCCACTATCAATGATTCATGCTGCAGATATCATCACCGCGAAACCCGCCGGGAAATACAAGCCCGCTTTTGACTCTAGCACGGACAAAGAATTTTCAGAAATCATACTACGATATCCCAGTGCATACAAAGGCGAGCGATACCCTTTGGCCGTGGCAAAGGAGAAAGATGATTTCAAGCCGCTTGATGATATCGTTCAAGTAGTAGAGATGGTTTCGCAATACTACATACCCGATGAAAATGTCGATGAATTCAGCCACGAAACGACGGGAATCAAGAGGCGAATTCGCAGGGCCTTTGCGCATGCCTCTGAAAAGGAGTTTCGAGACGTCGTTTCGGATTACAATTGTGCCGTAGAGAAATATGTCAATGACGGGTCTATCTCCAAACATTTGGATACCACGCATGCCCTGCAACTACCGCTCGTCGAGCGTATACTGACACAGATCTATTCGCGAACGGTGTCACCGAGAGTTGATTCTCTTCGTCAGTACGAAAATGGGACTGATAATGTGTACGGCGAGCTCTTGCCACGATTTATCAGCACCATATTCAAAGAGACCCACCTGGTCTCAAATCAGGTCTTTGTCGACTTGGGTTCCGGGGTCGGGAACGTCGTTCTACAGGCCGCATTAGAGATTGGCTGTGAAAGCTGGGGCTGCGAAATGATGCCTAATGCATGTACGCTGGCCGATTTGCAGCAAACCGAATTTAAAGCTCGTTGCCGGTTATGGGGGATTACCCCGGGAAAGACTCGTCTGGTTCAGGGCGATTTCTTGAAAGAACAGAGCATTATTGAGGTTCTCAAGAGGGCAGATGTTGTTCTCATCAATAACCAGGCCTTTACGCCTCAGTTGAATAACGAGCTGATCAATCACTTCTTGGATATGAAAGAGGGTTGCAAAATCGTTTCGCTCAAGTCATTTGTTCCAGCTGGTCACAAGATCACCTCGCGAAATCTCAACTCGCCCATAAATTTGTTGGACGTCAGGCAGTTGAATTACTGGTCTGACTCCGTGAGCTGGACTGATGTGGGAGGAACCTACTTTATTGCCAAGAAAGACAGCTCAAGACTAAAAGCCTTTGTCGAGAGCCAGGGTTGACGAGCTGGGCGCATTCATTGAATATGAATGCTTTTTCCTAGAGTTTTACTACATGATACCACTTTGTACCGATTGACGTACCAATATATCGATTTGGCGTCTTTGAAGGTCCTGCTTCTTAATAGAGTGCAGACTTGCGCATGTCTATATTGTCATTTTGCAGATATCTTTGTACATCAGTGTTGGATATACTTCACGTTGGTATTGAAAATGAAGACAAAATGCTGGAAGTCTATAGCGTCTAGTAAATAAGGGTCGTTTCGACAATAACAGGTATGCATGTAAATGTGTCTAGAATTTGGAAGCTTCATTCATTGCATCCGCCTCTTGGCCCATCCGGGCCATCCAGCGATCTACCAATTCCTGGTTTTCGCGTTGTAATCTACTAGCACGGTCCTCAGCCATGTTCAGTTGTAAGTTGAGTGATGCTAACTCGTCCTGGACGTCCTAAAGTTCGATAATAGAGATTAGTAAAAGCATAAATCATCGAGATGATTCAGTTCGTCACAAACATCTAATAACTTCGCTTTCCCTCGCAGCTCCTCATCTCGATCCTTCAATCGAAGAATCAGATGTGTTCGTTCTCCTTCTAACGAGGATATTCTCCGAGAGTCTTGCTGGGTTTTGGATTTCAGCTTGTTTAGTTCCGCTGTAGCACGGTTCAGCTGCTCTTGGAGCTCAGAGCGGGAGCGCTGTGCTTCAGCAAGATCTGCCCGGGCTGCAGAAAGAACGCTCTGCGGGTCAGCCCCAGCGCTACCACCACTTATTTGGGCTTGCTGTTTCTGTTTCTGCTGTAAGGTCGGGGTAGATGCCCTCTTTGCAGCAGCAGGATTAACTGCTGTTTCTGGGATCTGGGTCTGTTGCTTATGCGAGCGATCTGCACCATCGGCGGCAGTGCGGTCGGCGAGCCGAGTGTCTACTCAGACACTGTCATCATTGTAGTCCTCTGCAAGATAGCAAGGGGTTTTTCTCGTACAAGCATCATAGAGGTCACAATTTGCTTGCTCGCGTACGTCCCGGGCAACCAGAGCCGCAAGAAAGTCTCCTCGCCAGTTGGCCATGACTCAATAATCAGCCTTCAGCCTGAAGATGACCCCATTTCTGCTCCGACTTCTTATACTTTGTCGCAGGGGGGGTATCACTAACTCCCGTTGCTTGTCGTGGTTTGGTAGAAGGAGAAGCAGAAGCAGAAGCAGAAGCAGAAGGAGATGTGGGGGTAAATTTACTCCGGAATATTGCCGGCCTAATCCGCTCTGGGCAAGTACCTGAACGCACGGACGGGCTTGTCTGATTGGCTCTTTCAGCTACCGCCCTCGTGCTATCAACGTCACGAGGCTCTCTACTCTCTTTCTCTCCAACTCTCTCCTCTTTACAACTCAGCTTTACTATAGCTCTCTCTCTCTCTCTCTCTCTCTCTCTCTCTGCTTTAAATCTCTGACCCCCGAATCGATCTTTTCTTAACCGAATATACTCTCGTTCATTGTTCTTCTTCCGCTCCTGGAGACCAGTCTTATAGATTCCGCATCCATGGCCTCACGAAAGAAGGTTTTACTGAAGGTACGGCACCCTGCATGATGTCCTATGTCCTCATTGACTCACGTGTTGGCGCTAATGACCTTCATTTCAGGTGATAATCCTTGGAGATAGTGGAGTTGGAAAGACGAGTTTGATGAATCAATATGTGCGTCGGATTTCTGGATTGTGTAACTGCTTCATTCGTTCCATTTCATGCTGATAACCGGGGGGATCTAGGTCAACAAGAAGTTCAGCGCTAGCTACAAGGCAACCATCGGCGCGGATTTCCTTACAAAAGAGGTACTTGTAGATGACCGACTGGTTACGATGCAGGTTCGTGATGTTCTTTTCTCTTTCTCGCGCCATCGTTCCAGGTTACTGAAATTAGCTCTTACTAACCCTATTCGTCCTCAATTAGCTGTGGGACACGGCCGGTCAGGAGCGTTTTCAGTCGCTTGGTGTCGCATTCTATCGCGGAGCCGATTGCTGTGTTTTAGTGTACGATGTCAACAATTCTAAGAGTTTTGAAGCGCTGGACAGTTGGCGGGACGAGTTTTTGATCCAAGCCAGCCCCCGCGATCCCGAAAGCTTTCCATTCGTAAGTGAGGCTGGAACTATGGAGTTGAGTACGGCTCGCTTGAAGATATCGGCCTGACTAATACCCCTCAGGTTGTGATTGGTAATAAAATCGACGTTGAAGAGAACAAGAGGATGATTTCCTCCAAACGAGCTATGACGTTTTGCCAATCAAAAGGAAACCTTCCTTACTTTGAGACGAGTGCCAAGGAGGCTCTTAATGTTGAGCAAGCTTTTGAAGGTAAGCTGCAAAACTGAAGACGCATGTCAAGAGTCCTGTATATATGCTGACATGCTGGGTTATCAAGTTATCGCTCGTAGCGCTCTGGCACAAGAGGAATCGGAAGAGTACACCGGTGGAGACTTTGGCGACCCAATCAATATCCGACTAGACAGTGACCGCGATGGTTGCGCTTGCTGATTGAAACATTATTTATTTGGACAAATATTATATCTGTCGTGGGCTTTCTTCCAGTCGAATTGCTGCTCGGTTCTCTTATTTGATCCTTTGATGTGGTTTAAAGAATTATGTTTTCCCCTATTGTTACATTGTCAGGAGTCTGCTATATTCCCTGCTTTCTCGTGTTTCCTCTTTCTACCGCATATAGTGCTACTTGACTTGAATACATAAGATAACACTTTGCTGTCAATGCTGGATAATCGATTTAGCACATGTAAAGACCGCTGGTCCACTCTCTGTCGGTAAAAGGGTTAGGGTTTTAGTCGTCCGACAAGAAGCTTAACTTAGTCAGCGGACTTTCGGGCCGAGATACTTAACTAGTTAGTTCGACCACCATTGTGATTTGATAAGCCGTAATTGTGACTCCTTCCGGTTCCAATTCACTTCTTGAGCTGCTACTCTCTCCTGTTGAGCAGGAAGAAGTATTTACTTCTATTATCTATTTGTCAACAGTCCTCTCCAGATAGACCAGTTCTGCAAACCATCTTCGTCTCGTCATCAGGACACCACGTGCCGTGGGCTGGGCCGATATATGCATCATTCATGGGAAAAAGTTAACAGGCGGCCAAGATTAGGTGACCCGGCAGGCTCGGTTGTCACAGAGACAAGGCTCTACTCTCAGGACAAAATCTCGGGGTTATGAAATTATATATTGTGTTGGCATCATGAATCCCATGGACGAGCGTGATCGCGCAGTCCCGCCCATGTCAAGAGATGGACGCAGGTTGGGTGTGCGTAGACATACTATGGGGATCATATTATTGACCTGTGTGGTGTTTTTGTGGACTGCATCAAATTTCCTAGCCAGTGTTAGTATATCTTTCTTCTCTGTGCCTTCCTTTTCCAACCCCTATTGGAGGCATCTTGACTGACGGAACTTGGTGTTTCAGAATATCCTTGCCGATGACAGCTATTCGCACCCGTTCTTCATCACTTATATCAACACGTCGTTCTTCGTGGTCTTTCTCATATACGTGATTGCGCAGCGCGTTTTCCGCATGTGGCGCCGAGGGAAATTGTCGAAAGTGACCTCTGTGCGATCGTTCTTCACTTATCTCGACTTACATGGCATGAAAGAGCCGCCGGCATATGCGCGCGAGACCAGCCCGTCGACAGACGAAGATACACATGAATATGTCAATGAGATAGATGCTGTGCAAGAGCGATTACTGGATGCACACGATTCCGATCTGGAACCGACAGCCATAGTAGCAGCGGCAGCAACAACAACAACCACCTATATCGACACGAACCCGCCATCTACGAACAAGCTGGGACTCGCTCAAACAGCACACTTAGCGGCACAGTTCTGTATGCTTTGGTTCCTGGCGAACTACCTGGCAATTGCCTGTCTTCAATATACCACCGTGGGAAGTACAACGATCTTGACGTCGACAAGCGGGGTTTGGACTTTGATTTTGGGCGCTCTGATCCGCGTTGAAAAATTTACCTTGCGCAAAGCGTTGGGTGTTGTGGCTTCATTGATTGGGGTCATATTGATCTCGCGCATAGATCTTTCTACTTCGTCACCATCTAACCCTTCCATTCCTGATGGGGTCCCCGAACCACCGGATGATCCGTATTCGAGCAAAACTCCAGCTGAGATTGCTCTGGGCGACGCAATGGCGGCTTTGAGCGCAATTGTGTATGGCGTATACACGATCGTCATGAAAAAACAAGTGGGAGACGAGTCTCGCGTCAATATGCAGTTATTTTTCGGCCTTGTAGGCTTTTTCAACGTCTTTCTTCTCTGGCCCGGATTCGTGATATTACATGTTTTGAAAATCGAGCCATTTGCTCTTCCTAGTGAAGGCCGGATTTGGGTGATTATTTTGGTACGTCTTGACTTCCCCTTGAAACTCGGCTTAAATAAGCCAATAAGCCAATTGACTAATTCATACGCAGGTCAATTCGCTGTCGTCGCTCGTGTCAGATATCTGCTGGGCATACGCTATGCTTTTGACAACTCCTCTTGTCGTGACGGTCGGTCTCAGTCTGACAATCCCTCTCTCGCTCGTTGGACAAATCATTCTACAGGGCCAGTATGCAGGTGTTTTATACTGGGTTGGAGCTACGATTGTGTTCGCATCATTCCTGATCGTTAATCAAGAAAGTCGGGAAGATCTGGAGCAGACTCAAGAGGAGAATCTTGTTGTTTCTGTCATATTATCGGAGGGCGTTCCTGGAGAATGAGGTGTGAATTTTGTGGAGCATATTTTTTCCTCCTACTTCTGCATCGGATCTATAGACTGAAAGCCATATCTTGATAGACGAAGAAACAACAAAAATAAAGCATTCCGACTACCTAGTTTGACAAGTGTCTGGATATCATAAACGTCCGAATGACCCCCCGCCTGTCCGACTCCGGCCGCTGATGAAGTTTGTAAAAGAGGAAAATAAATGTCCCAGAGACTCTATCTCAGTGGTTGGAAAGGCTCAGACGTAGCAATGATAGTCGGCGGCGGTGCAGCGACCTGAGTAGCCGCAGCGGTATTACTTTGGCCACCAGTCTGGCTACTGGTGCTTACCTTCCTGCCCTCCATAGCCTTCTTCCTGGCGACAACGATACTCTTTACAGCTCCCAGCCACTTTGCGAGAGACTCCTCGTCTGGCGCACAGAACCGATAGATTGGTCTATCCTCTGTGATGATCTGTAAACAGAATTTTTTGGAGCGCGAGATAGGGTCCATTTCTGCAGCATTGATGACTTGAGACATTGGAATTATACGGATTGCACAATATTCCTAGTCCATGTTATTATTATTTCTGATTCACGAATTTACAAGGAAACATTCGACCTACCCGCTCATCCTTGTACAGAGCCAGGCTGACTGGCCGCAAAACCACCCACAGTTTCTTCCATTGGCGAACTCCTCGCTTACTATGTAAGCCTTGGAGCCATCCATGGCATATGATACGTTCAGGGTCACCCAGGAGTCCTGATACTGTGGGTTCGCGGACTGCGACGGGACGCTGTGTTTGGGGTTGTTGATTTTCCAGCTCACTTCCCGCAGGCATTCGTTGCGACGATTGATGGCGCGAGCTACCACCGGGCGCATCTGACAGATCCGAGTACTCTGTCATTTCATTTCCTGAATATTCCTGTGATAATGGTAGAGTCTTTCCGCGATGGCCCAAGGAGGTTGTTCTCATGAGCTCCGGTGAGCTGGATAATACGGCTGGGTCGTTCTCGCCAATATCTGAGTACTCGCTAGCTACAATACCAGTGTAATCCTCCCCGTCGCTCATATAAGTAGCCGCAGATGCGGATTTAAGTTTAGTCTTCCTTGTTTTCGATTGCGCAACGATGGCTTCTTCTTCCTCGTCGATATGAACTTCTGCTCGGAGCCGGTCAATCCATGCTGTCGCATCATGTTCAGAAATGGATTGAAATCGGTAATTCTGCGACGGTGTGAAAATCCCCCAGACGTGTTCACGCGTGGATCGCGCAGAATGAACCAGAGTCACGGCCGCGACGTCGGAAAGGGTGATGGCTAGTAGGAGTCTCGCCTCGTCTGGGTCTTTATAAACAGACAGAAGGTTGGGACGAAGCACCAGGTAACACGGTTTCCACGATGCTTTGAACGCCTGTAAATGACCGGCAATCAGTTCTGAAACTTAAAAATGCGATTGCGATATATCAGGCGATCCAAGGAGAGAATCACTCACATGTCGGCTTTTGATCTTGCCCAAGACCTTCCCTCGTTTCAAAACGCGATCAAACTCGAAACTGCCATGCTCATTCACGGGAGAGAACGTGTCGAGATTGACATGACAAGTTCGAAAACTTGCGGAAGTCTGCGACGGGCCAGCCACGCTCATTGGACCTATTTTTGACGGGAGGGGAACATTGATAGGAGCGGTTTCGGACTCGAGAGCCGATCGAGGCGGGATATTTTGTGCCATGGAGGAGGGAGTCCGGGATATGAAACTGCGATGGTAGTGTGTTGTCTACGGAACACGTCGAGCAAAGAACGGTGGAAGGCAATTCAAGTGTAAGATATTCATTACCAGGCCAGGAATTGGATTACCCCCGCGCCCAGGAAGTGTATAAGTGTAGATCGTTGACTGATGTCGTCCGTGGTCGTGGCGCGGGTGAGTTTCGCAGGTCCAGACAAAGTTCGATCGCCACAAAGTGATCTACCTCGGTCCGGCGCAACAGCTGGCGATCGAAGAAGGCTGCTGTTGGTCAGGGAAAACAGAATCTGTAGTACTACCGCGTCGTGAGTGTGTGATTCTGATGAAGCTATACAATCGCAATGGTGAGTTAAAAAAAAAAAGTAGTCGCGTGGAGGAAAGAAAAGGAGAGAGCGAGTGTGGCTTGTTTTAGTTATCTTATCGGGATCAACTCGTGACGTCGAACATGCAAAAGCGGCTGTGCACGGCTGACTACTCAAAACGGCCTTGTCCTATGATATCCATGTCATCTACACCTACACCAACACCTGCATATTACTCGATGTTATGCGCCTGGCTTGGCTGGCCTGATTGTGTCAAAAGTCCATTCACAATAGCCTCGTCTCGACGGCGTCGGCTGTGCAGCGTGGCGATCTGCGAATGACTGGAGAGATGCACGAGAATTGCGCAAAAGTCTCGCTAGGCTTAAAATATGGCTATGTCCATGGCTAGATATTAAAAATCATGATTGGTACCTAGGTAATCTTGGAAGTGATCTCTGATACATGCCTACTCACGGCTAGCCTCGATCTTTGAAGAGTGTTTATCCCTAGACTTGGGCCAGAGCAATCACCAATTCAAGGAGATGCCATTTTCCGGACCTGGAAATGTCACGTAAAGGAATGTCGATTTCGGGTGCAAAAAGTAATTAACACACTTGTCTGAAGAGATGCAAAGCTGACAAAGTATTTCAGCGAGAAGCTTCGCACCATCGCATATATGAACAATGAAATGCGAGGCTTAGCTGAGGGTCTAATATAAAACGCCATGTCGGAATAAAGTGCATTGCCTCGTTGAAACGGACACAAAGAACCACATCCTGATTGATACCATGCAATCAACTCACGGGCAACAGGCTGCATACGTGTATTGAGATCTGCCTAGTCCTCAACAAGCTGAGTGGCCAGAATCTCGTATTTAATCATAGCAGTATCTTCTTGCATTCTAGATGTTGTTCGATGATGTCCTTCATATATGAGATTGGAGCAGCTATTATAGCTGTGGCCTAATCTTAGAAAATATCACAGGGTGGAGATACATTTTCGCGTCTAAGGCGGTGCGGTGCGCCTTGAGTCGATCCCGCAAAGTATCTCTCGGGAGATTAGATGGGGAATTATAGGCGAGGACAACATGGTTGGTTAAGGCTGCAGTAAAACAGCCAAAACTTACTTGAAGATATGAATATGAAGAATCGGTCTTACTTTTCACACCCAAGACCCTGGGTAATGGAGAAGAGATCACATCACATCTTCCGAGATACCTAGTGTAATTATATCCAGCCGGATTTTGAAAGCAGCCTGAGCGTAGATAAGTGTTCAAAAGTAGACAGCAGAAATGTAAAGGCTACACATTCTATCATAAGATAATGCTTGTACTCTTTTTTCATGTAGTTAATTACTCGGCTTAGTTTGGTTGTATGTAGTCTCTAAGTATGTCCAGGTAACTATGTGCCGAAATACTAGGGAATGATACTCGGAGTGCGGATCCGTAGTGTGGGTCTCTCGACGGATACATATCTGATAAGAGAAAGCCGAACTAGATCTAAGTTATCTTTTTTACGCAGCTTTCTTTGTCTGATGCCGTAGAGAGAAGCTTCAGTAGTAAGACATTTTCGGCTGTGAGACTCCCAATGTTCATCTATACGAACATTTAATGATTTGATAGCGATTTACTCTAATGTGCAGGAATGTAGACATCTTACCATGCCAACGAGCAACCCGGACCGAGTTATAGAGATGTGATATTCCTATTGAAGTCGCCAAATGACTGAAAGAAGCTTTTTATTTCTAAGCCTGAAGTATGAGTCCTCAACGGTCAATGCTGGAGTCTCCCGGTTAGATGTTACAGTGCCTGGCACTAGAAAATCCGTTACCTCGACTTTGATTAGCAAATTCCAAGATCTAGATGGGATCAAAAATTTGTGTTAATTACGCCCCAAACTCTTGAATATGTGGTGTGATGGATCTTGAACGGTTCAGTTCACATACTCCAGGGCTCCCATATATTCGCAGTCTTCGCTTGCGTCTCCCATGTCTACCATGTTCTCTGCGAGCGTTTCCTCTATGACAGCTTTCTTTAGAGCGATTACTATGCGAAGCAAGGTCATCATGAGTTACAAATGATGACCAGGATGATCCGTTTTTCTCAATTCCCGAGGGCAACGTAGTAAAGCAATAGATAATTAGGGCTAAGTAGTTAGGGTTGGCTGAATTTCGAAAAGTTGAGGGTTATAGGGTTAGGGTGGTTACCTCAGTTAATGTTCAGCTCAGATAATTCTACGTGCCTTGCAAACTAGACCATGGCCACAGTACACAAGATTTCAAAGTAGTCGGTCATTCCAAGACATCGTAGGCAGGCATCACAAGTCCGGATCGACTTCCAGCCTGGACTTGGTAGAAGGCAATTAACAGATTCTGCTCACGAGATTCAAGGCTTCTCTTTCGAGCCTAGACTTCCGTTAGGTTGTGGCTGAGCACTGACTGTGGAGAAGAGAACTATGAAGGGATCTCAAGGTAAGTGACACTCAGTAATTCAGAGGCCGGGTCAATTATGAGAGCCATAGGTGGTTTGCGAGATGCAGGTAAAGCATATTACACGACGCACGGATTCCCCGGTACATCTTGACCTCCATAGTACATAGTACACCAATTTTTTATGGTCGACTTCTTGACGCATGATTTTGAGACGGCAGAAGGCCCACTTCAGAAGTGGAACCCAGAGGTCGAGAAAATCTTCAATTTGCCGATGTTTCTTGCGTGTGACGATTGTCTGAGACAACTTACGACGTGTGTAATTGGACAAGGAACCATCATGACCGATATGGACTCCTAGTAGCAAACACATAGTACATGGAATAGGAAAAGGAAACAGAGTGCTTGGAAGGTGTACCTATTGCTCAATCAGCCATGGCTTAAATGCTTAATCTTAAGCATGGCTTGCTAGGCAGTATCTAGCCAGTACTAAGCCGAGTCCAGACTCTCAAGACTCCAGAGTTTCTGGGCTGTTAAACAAGATTTGCAGCCATCACGGCAAGGAGACTAACGGCGCCCTCTAATAAAACCTCCGCCTATAAGACCATTGTTATAAGCTCCGTATGTGGACCGGACCATTCGTTATCTCCCCTTCCACGCGTGACAATGACAAGTTTGTCCATTTGAGTAGTTGACAGCTAGAATTCGTAAATAGTAATCGGGGTATACAATCTCTCGAAAACAGTTAGTAGTGACACCAAATAATGGCGGATCTTCCAAGGGAGAAAAAGAGAAGGAAAAATACGCCTCTCCAAGCTCGGGACACCATTCCGTTGCTGTAATGCTCTGTACAGAACGGCGTAATTAACAGTTTTGCCACAGTGTCTAGTATAGCGCACTCCGTATCAAACCATACCAAACATACATACGGCGCTATGATCTACCCCTTTCATCTTGGCATTCTAGCATTTTGCCATCCCTTACCGCGCCAATCACAGCGTCTCAGCCACCGAACCGAGTTTGTCTGCATTCTGCAACTCTCTTTCTGTCTCTCTCTCTGTCTCTCTCTCTGTCTCTCTCTCTGTCTCTCTCTCTCTCTGTGGCCACCTTCAGTCTTTGCAATCTCGTCCATCTTCATCTTCATCTTCTCTCTCCTCCTTCTTCCACCATTTCTTTGAAGATTACTTCTTCCATCTGGCTTTTATTCTTTTCTTTTCTTTCCTTTTCTTGATCTCCCCCTCAATTCATATACCTCTCGAATGCCACCTGTCGACTCGACTGCGGTCGGCCTTGTTCACGACGGTAGTGCTTAGTGAGCTCCGTTCGTTTGTCGCTGATCTCGTCTCCCCAACGCTAGAAAGGAGGCCGTATCCTCTAGTCGCTCGTTACGAATTCATTAGTTGCTCGTCATTGAAGCAATTAATTCTGAATGACGACTGCAGAGTCTTCTTTACTCTGTCACACCGAAGCATACATTGATGGTCCCTATTCGTCGACAAATCTTCCTAGCTCGCCCAGTGAAAAAATAGAGAGAGAATTCACCACCCCTTCCCAGATAACAATACAATTGTCAGCAACCACCAACGCAAAGCTGTCTCGATCCGTTCTCGCCTGACTGAGTTTCCTCTTCTTCAGTCCTTGGGGCTTGCCCAGCCACCATGAACATTGTCCGCCGTGTTGTCAAGCGCCTGCCTTCTGCGCCGGCGCTTGCATCCCTGGAAGATGCCCCCTCACGTGAGAAGGGCCAGCGATCATCCGCTCTGGCCTTTTTAAGAAGACGGATTCGACTACGAGGCAATTCGACTGTTTCCATCCCCTTGGGCGTTGTCTTAATATTTCCCTGCACAATAATTATTCTAATTGTACTAATTTTCGCGAGACATCCGTCGTCATCCAACGGAGCTCTCGTACCTTCTGGAACGCCGCCGTCTATCAGGTTTGTTGGATTCCCCCATAGTATGGTCGTTGTCGGTCGCGTTAAGCAGCACCAGCTAATACCTTTAATTCTCTTGCAGGCGAATTAGTGAAGAACACGACAAAGTGTTCAACGTCGGATGCGCTTATATTGACGAGAAGGCTATCGCTGCTGCTCCCCGAGCCAACGCCGCATTCGTTGTCCTTGCCCGGAACAAAGAGCTCGAAGGGGTCATTCAATCTCTCAAGTCAATTGAACGTCATTTCAACAGGTGGTGGCATTACCCCTACGTTTTCCTAAACGATGGCGATTTCGACAAAGAATTCAAGGAGACTGTTCAGAAATATACCAGTGGCAGTGTTGAGTTTGGAAAAATTGATGATTCCATGTGGGGCTATCCCGATTGGGTTGACCACGAAGTTGCCAGAGAGGGAATTCGCAAACAAGGAGATGCCGCCATTATGTATGGTGGCATGGAAAGCTACCATCATATGTGCAGGTTCTATTCCGGGTTTTTCTACAAACATCCTCTCCTTCTGAAGTACGAGTGGTACTGGCGGTTGGAGCCGGAAATCAAGTATTTCTGTGACATCACATAGTAAGTTTGTCTTTGCTCTTGTTTCCGCAGCAAGGAAATCTAACTTATGTACAGTGACCCCTTTTTGAAAATGGCGGAGTTCAATAAAACATACGGATTCACGATTGCTGTCAAAGAACTTCGAGAGACCGTCCCCAATCTTTTCCGTTATGCATCGGCATACAAGCGTACGAAAAATTTAAAGTCCAAGGGTTTATGGGAGATGTTCCTCGAGAGGCCCGAGAAGCCGGAAGAAGGCGAGGCTGAGAAGAAAGAACCGATTCCCGAGGATCTCCAAGACGTGAAGCCGCCGGAAATTGACCCTGAAGCTATGGAAGGCGAAAAGTACAACATGTGTCATTTCTGGAGTAATTTCGAGATAGCTCGGTTAGACTTCTTCCGCAGCAAAGAGTACGAAGAATTCTTTGAGATGATGGATCGCAGCGGCGGTTTCTGGATGGAACGGGTACGTATCTTCTTTAATTCTTGCTAAACACGGCTCTTACCCAATCTAACTTACGTTTACAGTGGGGTGATGCGCCGATTCATTCTTTAGCTGCGGGTGCTTTACTTGCACCTAAAGACATTCATTACTTCCGAGATTTTGGATACCGTCACACGACGATCCAACATTGTCCTGCGAATGCGCCGGCTCGACAGATAACGCGCATTCCGTATCTTGAGATGACCACCGAGGACGAGAAGAAACGAATTGAAGAAGACGAGTACTGGGCCAACCCGGACCCCGTGAGAGAAAACGGAGTAGGATGTAGATGCAGATGCGACACAGATATCGTCGACGTTGAAGGCAAGCAGGGAAGCTGTCTCTCAGAATGGGTTGAAGTTGCCGGCGGCTGGGCCTCGCCGTGATACGAAGAAATGGTTTTCTTTGCCTATGTATAGAACAACTTGTCTTTTTAATACGCAGCATGTTATCATTATAACGCACACTCACACTCATACACCCATACATTCGAACAAAACATTCGAACAAAACATTCGAACAAAACACTCGAATACTTATGACATACTCGACAAAAACAGATCAAATTTGACATTCAGCATTGTGCCAGGCTCCACAGAGAACTCATTGAATCGGATTCCCGGCGCATGCATACTATGGCTATTCGAACTTCTGCTTTTCATCTACTATAATATTGTTGTCTCGCCTGTTCGTCCACGACGAGATTACTATTCTCAAGTGCGTGACAGGATTTCATATGTGCAGAAGGAGTTTTTGAACCTGGATTCTACAGGAGCTTTTGACGGGAATGGGGGAACTATTTGTCTATCGAGATTACTCCTATATGCTTGTATACGCTTATCACATTATCTAATTCATGACACATCATCTACTTTTCTAGATACCCGTGGACTCGTCAGGAAATGGGCAAAATTTCAGTTTCATAAGTTTCGAAATACATGTCTCGAACTTTTATCATTCTTGTCGATCGTAACGGAGAGTAATAAATACCTATCATATATGACACGTCGCGTTACATTGACAACAGATGGCAAAGACGGCAAAGGAGAGAGATCAAGACCACGTCCCGTTTTGAGGCCCAAAATATCCCTGCTCAGGCATATCCAACCACGACACGCCCTGCGCATCAGCCGTGTTGACATAGACGTTATTTCCCCACCAGTCCGGAAAGACGGCTCCGGGATACGAGACGCAGAAGAAGATGATGATACCGCTTATAGCGGTGCCGGTATCCATGGCTGCGGCCAGGACGTAGTTGTATTTGGACCACCAGGCGAAAAACTTGGTTTTGATCCAGTGATTGAAGATGAAGTTGACGATGGCCCAGCTTGAGTAGTTGATTCCGGTGGCTAGGGAGGTCAGATTAGTACGCGAGTAAAAAGGAGGATATGGAAATCAAAGACTTCAAAACACCAAGAGAAAGGTTGGAACCAAATTGGATATGACGATTATGAAAAATAGTGAATCGAGATGCTTACCTGGAGGCACATTGTAGGTTCCGACCCAGAACAACGGCCAATTAACCTTCTTCCAGTAGTCTTTCTTTGTGTATTTCCATAGTGCCCAGGTGATCACTGGCGTGATTGCACCGATCCAGAAGAAGTGATTGAGCGACGAATAGATTTTGCCAGCCGAATAGAGACGACTGGGTCCCACAAGACCCCAAATCACACTGCTACTATACACGGTTCGACCGTTAGGGCACGAGAAATTGTCCGCCTGATCGAGACTACAGATATCGCTGATGTTACCTAGCATCCACAAGGTGACGCCGACCTGAGTCAACGCGCCGAGAATGGTAGCGAATCCCTGAGCAAAGAAGAGTGTTCGAGGCGGTACTTTCATATAATGACCCAGTTTCATGTCCATGGCAAAATAAATCCCCTGGCCCACGACATCAGTGGACAAGATCTTGAAGCACATATTGGCCAACGGCCGCCCAGAGAACATGTATCCGCCGATGAACTCGCTGAGGACGTTGAGTTGATTAGCATCGACGTTCGTGATACCCTGGATCAAGCCGCAAGGGATCATGTATATAGCCGGGATGACAAAGGCGAGAAACACGCCGTATACTGGTAATTGGGTATCGTAGACTTCGACCATTGCAATGGACATGGCCATGATAACCACCATGATACTCACGTACCAGTACCATGGCGTCTTCTTGTAGGCTTTCATTAGCCGGGCATGGATGTCGAGTCTGGTTGTACCCCGGAACGCGGCCACGAGGTCGTCCCAGTGCCACACGTAGGTGTGGGTGAGGACAGCCGTGATCGATGCAAACGAAAGACCGTACACAAACGCAAATGTGACGGGCAAATATGGAGGAGAGTATTCCCTGTACGCCTCCACGTCAAGGTTGTAATCCGGGCCGACAACCTGAGTGGTATTGTATTGATTGCCGTAGCGATCGTACACGTCCGCCGTCATCAGCGGTAAGAAAGCCGTGTACCACGTGTTGGTATAGTAGAGGATGGGCGTGATAAGCCAGAAGCAGATTGCAAATCCTGCAAATACGTTCATTGCGGCCCATGACGGCGACAAGAGCGGATTTGTGTTGTAGGCAATCTGCGTCCAGTCGAAGGTGATGGGGCTGAGACCAAGTCCAGTTTGCATGCCGAACAGTTGGTTGACAATCTTATTGTTGGGCGCAATCCAGCAGACCCAGGTGAAGTAACTTAGAGCCGTAAAAATAAAGCCGGGGAACCAGTACCTTGTACAAAGTTAGTATCATCCTATCGACATGGTAGACTGGAAGAGAACAATTTTGAGGCCGAGAGAAGAACATACCAGACAAAAGCCGCAGCCATGACGAAAAGAAAGAATCGAAGACGAGAAATTCGCCAACCGCCCACTGTCACGTTAGCTCTTGAATGTAAACTCTCTAAGAGAGCACAGTTGGATAATGTGCCAGGCCAGATGACGTTGGCCGGCTCAACGATCCAGGGAGCCGAAAGACCGGCGACTCCGAATCCCAACAACTGCGCGCATAAAACGACCATCACTTGAAACCCGGTCTTGAGTCCGAAGTTGTAAAAGTTTGCCGATGCCGCTTGGATGATATTGGTAGAGTCGGCACTGGTGTATCCAAAGGAGACATTGCTCATAATGACAATCACGGCGTGCTCCTTGACATTGAATCTGTCGTCGGGATTGATTCTCCATTTCCCTAGAGGTCCAAAGTTGACGGTCCAATCTGGTAGGACTTTTGCGAGGAAGACGCCGCAAGGGAACGCTAGCAATTCAGCTACGAGAGCAACAATGTGCACCGAGGGATATCGCAATGAAAAGAACTGGTTGATTCCGGATCCGATGATGGTGAATATAATTCCCAGAAACCACATTCGCAAGGTATTGACAGGCATGTCTGGATCGTCGACTTCGGGGACCACGGCTCTCACTTTATAGGCGGGCCTCATTAGATATCGATTCAGACGTAGTGAATGTAATGAAGGGCTCGGTAATATGATAATGGGGAGAATTTACCCTCTGCGAACGGAGACCGATTCGATTCGTACGAATACTCGACATTCTCATCTTCCAAGACCGTTTCAAGATCAACTTCCAAATCCACCAGATGCTCGGGACCAGTGCCCGCATCGTTGAAGACGGCTGTTTTTGTATCGAGCTGTCCGTCCTCGCTGGACTCTTTCATTTTAGTCTCCTCCATGATACCCCGTGATACATAACAATCAAATCGAGGCTTTTCAGATTCAGCTTATGCCTAGATGGGATAGGCAGACAACAAACTGCATAGGCGCGAATGAACCGGGCCTTTATATAGTCTCCATCAGGTGTAGTGGAGTGATTTGCTTATCAGCAACAATCCCAGTAGGTAGCAAGCTGGCGTCGGCCGAGCAAGCTCCAGGGCTACGACATGGCCACCAAATAGCTCCGTGCGACATCGCTGAGCACAGACGGGAAATGAATGAGATTTCGTATCTCAATAGTTGCTTGAAGAGGCAGGTCCTGAATCTAGAAGCCATACCTAGTCAATTCGCTGCTAAACTGCCAAGAAGTACGTTAGAGCCATCAAAGAGGGGGCTTTTAGGACAAAGGAGATAAGGTATAGAGTCCGTACTGGCTGAGCGCCGGCAAAGCACGACCCGTACAAAGCCGAAGTCGGTTGATGGTTAGATTCTTGAGGGGGAATTGATCGGCTAAAGCTTTTGTGAATAGAGTAGTAGGGAGTAAGGAGGAGAGTCAGGGACAAAACACCAAGTTACAGTAACTTACCCAGGAAGGCAATGGGAGGGTAACATCCATTTGTTTCTTGTGGAGTCGGCTTATCTTTTATGGAGTCAGTAATTCCCCGCACAGACGGGAATTTACATTTGCTGGACTACATTATCGATGAAGAGACATTTCAAAATATGAGTAGAACAAGTAACATTGATTTCATCTTGTATATGTTTTGTATTCAATTGAAATGCCAATGTACATGTGACAAAAAGTTTGAACTAAACCCCGTAGAATGCAACCCGCACAGCCAAATAAAACATGCCAAAAACCAGGGTATCAATGCTATGCGCCGATGTTGTGCACATGAACGAAACGAGAGCAGATAGAGCATAATTCTGCAAATAACGTTTCTCCAGAATGACCACGATCCAATTGCGATCAAAAGACCGAACTCCGCTTTTTGCTCAATCGATTTGAGTCGTTACTGTCCGACGGCTTCAGAAAATTGAAAATACTTCTCTTCTCCTTCAAACGCGGTAGCTGCGGAGACGAGGCTGTTGGATGAGAAGTTGTCACACCGAGGAAAGAGCTTGAGGATTGCGGGCGGACTCGCGGCGGGGTTGGCCGTAAATTTACCGCGGATTGATGCGCAGTCGCGCCGTGTATATACAGAGCAGGCCGCGGTGGTTGAGCAGGCTGATTAGGTCGGTAATGAGCATATCGAAGGTCATGATTTGGTCCGGAGTGTGGCGATACAACAATAGCCGGGGTCGAACTGGGTTGATGAGAATGACTGGGAGTTTGACTCCGACGAGTTCTTTCGTCTTCCTTGCCGTAGAGCTTCTTCAATCGTTCCGTCTCCTTCTCAACTTCAGCTTGCTTCTTACGTTGCGCTTTCTGCTCTGCTTCTAGAAGCTTTTTCGTTCTGCGCTCTTCTTCCTGCGCCTTTCGACGTCTTTCCCGCCTTGCAGCTTCCTCTTGCTGTTTGAGGGAACTCTCGGAGTCGGTTTCCCGCCTCGGACGAGTGTCAACATTCGTTTGACTAGCTGCGGGCTTGTTGTTTCGTAATGGTAAGGTAGTAGTAGATCCGTGAAGTGCGTGGTTCTGCCCTGTTGCAGGTGTCACGGCTGCTACAGGTCTTGCAAGATTTTCTTTGCCTGCTCCATTGGCATAGGTTGTGTTGCCTGCTCCGTTGACATGCGTTGCGCTGACCGATGGTGTTGTTGGTAACGACAGATTCGCCCTCGATGAAGTGGGCGAGCTGACAACGTTGAAGGCATCTTTGAGTGAAGAGAAAAACACGTCCCGAATAACGACGGCACCTAGCATCAGGACGACTTCCAAACCTTTGAAATCTTCCATTTCGACGCGGTACAAATTTGGCTCGTAGAGAGTGATCTCCCGTAATCCCTTGAGAATCGATATGGTGATGTCTGGTTCTTTATTCTTCTTTCTCCCGTCGGGCGTAGTCGTTTTCCCGGATAAATAACAGGCGAAATCCTTTGACAACGATCCGTCCTTGCGCCAGGCAAATTTCAGTTTAGGAGTCACATCCGACGCGGCTGGTCCGGACTGGAGCTGATCAAGGGTGGAATTTGACGGCTGTTTGAAAGACTGCTGAGGCATTTCAAATTCCCACGACGGCTGCGAATTCCATGTTTTGGGTTTGTGGCGTACCACGACATCCTGGTCGGGATTATAGAGACGAATAGTGAATTGCGAGGGCAAGATGGGTTCTGGCGGAGGCGCCACTCCTCCATTTTGTCGAATGGCCTCGGCGGATAAAGTCAACTGCGTCCACTCTGGCTCGATGAGAACTTCTCCGTATAACACATCCGCAATATACGGGTCTCCTAGAGCCACGGCGTAGCGGTTTCGTGACGAAGGATCGGCGGGATCAAGATGGCGCAATGTGTAGGCAGGCTCGGGTTCATTGCCATGCTGGGTGAACAGAACTTGATTGGACTGCTTTTTCTTATCGTTACCTAAGTAGAAGGCTGATTTCGATGCATTAGAACCTGGCTGGAATCGTTCATCAGGCAGAGATAGACATACTGGGCAGATTCTCGTCCAGCATATTTAACTTCGTGCACGGAAATTATCTTGGCTGCGCGCACAGTTCGTACAGTTTGTAGCAGTCCGGACAATGTTGACAATGGCCGGAGATTATGACAGAGCAGTCTCGACCTGATGCTCAATTTCAATTGAAGGAGAGGAGAACTGAAATGCAGTATTCATGATCTTTCAAGAAGTCCAGGAAGGTCGAAGTTATAAGTCAACTAAATATGACAGGAAGTCACGTCGTCTTACCTAATAGTCCATCTATCAAGTTAGACGCTCAGCCACACCCGGAGCGGCAGTGCTATTTTTAGCACTGTCAGGGTTAGGGTAGATATATCATCTCTTTTGATGCTCTTTCTACAACTGACCTAAACTTATCTTGACTTGTTAAATTTAACGCACTCTTCCCCCTCAATTGAATCCTTTCAGTCAACGACGTTTCATCTGCAAAGACTCCGTATTATGCACTCAATTATATCTCGCAAAGGCTGTGCCGTATCCCGCAATAGTCCCCATCGAGACGGCTGTATGAATATTGCTGCCTTGCTAGAGGAAATCTAGCCCCGAAGTATGCCTCGCGCAGGATAAGTAAAGATCAGAGTTCCAAAGACCAGAACATGGATACTGATCGTATGGACAGCGAAGTGACATTCCGTGTGTGGATCTTGCCCGGGCGCAGATTTGTATTGCAGTAGTTCTAATGTGACGATCAATTTATCTATTTTCCAAGGTTGCTTTCTAGATGTCTATTTACTCTGCAAGTCTAGGTCTATACTCCAATCAAACCGCCAGTATCTCTCTGCATAGTAGCTCCAGATCGAGCCAAGTCCAATTACGGCAGGACAAAACCGAAAGAAAAGAGGGGTCTTATCGGACCGAAGAAGAAGAAAAAAGTAGTCGCCTAGATGCGACTACCATTGACCTCCTCTCCCTCCGACACTTTACCAGTTTCACGCTCTTTCGAACTGGGCTGCAACCCTTGCTTCTCCCACCCTTCCAGACCTTGGCGATACAAGACTTTTTGTTCTGACCGTGAAGGTGCCCGTGCAGGCTTTCCTCGGCGGGTTCTTGACGCTGGTGTCTCGATAATAGTCAAGTCATCGCCTCCCTCTACTGCGTTGCCTTCAATGTCTTCGGTGTCGATCTTCTCGGCGAATTCATAGGTACGGTATTCGGTGTTGACCCAGCCGGTACCTGATTGAAGCGAAAGGAGGAGTCAGCCCAATGGACAGCCCACTTCCTACAAAAAAAATACAAAAAGGCGGGGAACCACGCTATCAACTCACCTTGATACATGCTGCCGTCCTCCCAGTCCTCGGTCAAAAAATGCAATAATCCGCCGTGTGTGACAAGGACGATATGCTTTTCAGGACGTGCTTTGAGCCATTTCCGGACTTCTCTGGCTCTGTTCCTGAGCGCGTTCACTGTAGGCGCCCATTTTCCCGTCTGTAGTCCGAACAATCAGTTCCCACCAGTCAGGAAAACATAACAAAAAAAAAAAGGAACAGCTGAAAGTAAATACCTTGCTATTCCATCCGTCGTGCACTAATGAAATATCCACCGGCAAGCCTCGATCGACAAATTCCTTCTTCAACACAGCCGGATCACTTCCGGTGTCGCAAGGCACATCACTCGTCTCTTGCGCTTCGGGAATACAGACAATTTTCCAATCCGGATGAGCTTCAAACACAGGCCGAAAGCTCAGCAAAGCGGTATGAATGGTGCGTCGCAAGGGTGAGGCCGCCACCAACTCGATGTCGGCGTGGTAAGGGAAGGATTCATTTAATTTGGCGCATTGCTGCTCTCCGAGCGGCGTGAGTTCTGGATCGGGTAGGACATGATTTGCAGTGGAAAGATTGTGGTAGCCCTGGAAAAGATAAACACAATAGATATTAAGCTGGTTTGCTCTCTCAATGTACGTGGATGGAGTGAAGTCTAGCACAAACCTGAGCGTGTCGCACAAAATGGACAATCGGAGCCATGACGTTGCTATTTGGATAAGTACCTGAGTAGTGGATCTCGGCTGGTACCGATATGAGATGGAGCGAAAAGCAATATAGTAGTAGAAGCACACTCAAAGAAATTAAAGAGGTAATCCCAATCTATGGCTCTATATGAGATGGAAATACTAAGTATAAAATGGCCCAAAAAATTCATTGTATGTAAGCAACTTCAAATTTTTTCACGGTGAGTCATTCGGCATCATTTGAAGATCGGATGGCCCACGGAGGCAAATACTGCGCGTTCGTTGGATAAACAGGTTCTCCAGTCGGCGAGTTACCGGAGAAAATCAATCGGCCACTACTCCGACATCTACAGACTCGTTCGTAATTGCTCACAAACTATGCCAAAGCCCGATTACGAAAGTAAGATAGGACTCTAACAACGCATGAAGAGAATATCTATTTGCGTATAAATAGATTGATTAATGCTAAATGGGAATAAGTTAAATGTTGGTCAATAATCGAACCGATTACCCAAGTAATCCACCTCTTCTATAAAATCAGATACCTTCCTTGGTGATTAAAAATTGCCAAACCCCCGGGAATTCTTCAATGCCATGTCAAGATTCCATTCCAAAGCCTTTTCATCCGTGTACTCCGGTAGAAGTAGCCGACCGTAACATGTATAACTTGTAGGAAGACGCTGTTCAATACCATGCCGTTAGAGAGAGACTCAACAAGCAAGTCAAATAGAAGAAGAAAAGAAAAAAAGACAAGCAGACTTACATCATTACCCGACCCATTCCTCTGAATCACAAAGTTGATGCTGGAAATCCCGCTCACGGGAACCCGATCACTCGCGGTGACGAATTCCAGCAGTCGAGCCTTCTGGTCGAGAGAATAGTTTTTGACTATCTTCCAAAAAGAGAGGATGATGGGGTGCTTGCCGTCCCAGCCTCCATCGTATACGGCGTGACGCTGCAGTTCATCTATATCAATCTCCTGCGTGCCTTCCACTGCAGTCCGAAGGACCTCAGGCGTGAACAGACCAAGCGAGACACGGTCGATGCAAGTGAAAAATCCTCGAGCAAATGCCTCGTACTGTGGTCGAATCGATTTATCCGTAAGCCAAAACAAGTAATCCTTGACGTACTGCTCGCGGTTCGCGTTAGTGACGAGATTTGCTTCGCCGGACTCCTCTGGAATGGAAAATGGATTCAAGGACGTGCGATACTCTGCGCCCTTGAGCACGCCTGTCTGAAACGAGCCGATGTTATTGTCTCTGTGTCTGTCCGCAGTACCAGTGCTGATTGATTGCTCTTCTTGAATACTCGACGAGTAGATAGATACACTGCTGCGTCGGCGCTCTCGACTCGATACACGATCGAGTTTTGGCCATTCGGCATGTCGATCGGTTTTCTCCATGTCTATGGTCGTCACACGACCAAAGGCTTCAAAGCTGAATTCGTAGCTTCTCATGAAAACATCCCCAACATCACCTTCGCTCCACGTCAATAGACTATCTAGTCCCCTGGCAAGCTCTGGCCATCCGTCGCTAATATCATCGGTGCGCTTGATTTTGAGATCGAGTAGTTTACGGTAGAATGCAAGAGGGAAAGTTACAGGAAGAGTAAGACCGTTATAAACAGCCAACGACATCAGTATGCCCACCATTTCGAAATGTTCAAGGCTTTCGAGCGAACACGGTTGAAACCATGTCATGCGCGTGGTCGGATCAACGGAGAACATCCCGTGCTCCGGGTTAATGGCTTCAGCAAAAGCCATAGTCATGAATTCTTGTTGCACGCCGCCTAAATCCACACCTTCTTCTCCCAGATCGGTACCCAACTTAACCTTGAGCGGTTTCAATAGCTCACGTCGTTCCCGCCGCCAAATTTGATTAAATGCATCTTGCAGTACATGATCGCGACGCACGGAGATGACGAAATATTGGTTCATCGAAGTGTGCAAGTGAGCTAGAAGGTTAATCTCGTCCGCGATTTGGATGGTGCGATTGAATGCCGTCCGGCTGGCCTGGCGTTGAGCAATCATCCCAGCTTCATACGCTTTTGACATGGCGGCGAAGTTGATGGCACGAAAGTACTTGACAATAGCGGCAGGCCGAAACAAAAATGTAAAGGATAAGATATGCATTGTTTTGTTACTGGATGATCGACTGAGCCACTCGTTGGGCATGTCCATTGCATCGAGTCTTTCTGACAGGAAACTGGTATAGAAAGACTCGACGTCGAGTCCGAGACGCTTGCGATGTTTATATAATGAGGATAGAATTTGCACTGCGCCACCCGCTGCATTGGATCGAGTGATTTCTGGTTTCCCGTCCCATTCTTTGAGAAACAGCGTTCGAATCCATTCAACGATCATGGCTGCAGCCACTGGTGTATCCAATGTTTTGTCAGCACCATTAAGCACCGGCGCGCTTTTAGGAGACTCGTGATGTTCGCGAAGATTGTCAAAGACAAGATCCAAAACATTTCGCTCACGCCGTGTCTTGACGTCCACCACACTGGAGAACGTCTTGGCCTTGGATATTTCGTGATATGCCAAGCGAGCCGTCAAGGCACGCACCAGCCGTTGCACGAGTCGTAATGCTAGGTCATGTTCAAGCTTATCCGTGACGTTTAGTATTAGCTGCATACTTTCCTTTGGCAGTTTTCTGGCTTGTGCATCCGGAAATACGGTGCCAGCTTCTCGAATTTGCTGAATTCCTCGCCAGGTCTGCGAATCGACTTTCGGCAAATAGGTCACCAGTGTAAAGAAAATAACAGTGAGCATGTGTGCAGCATCAGAATCCGAAAGCGGCTCTTCAGATTTCAAGGCATGCGGTGAGGTGATGTGTTGCTGATCGTAATTGTTGCTAGACGTGCGTCGAGAGGCTTTAAAGACTATCGGTATGTTTCTAGGTGGTATAAACAAGTGCTCTAGCGAAGTCCACAAGCTGTTCAGTATCACATCACAAGGACAAATATCGTGTAGCTTGCGCAGTGTAGACTCAAGAGTTTCCATATCAGTCACTAAATTCTGGCTGGGAGACTGAAAGTGGTCTGATGAGGAGCGTCTTCGCCGAAAGGATTTCGTCAATTGGAGACTGCTACTTAGGTTGAAAAACACGGATTGTGCGACGAAGGGGAACACTTCGCGCTGACGAGAAGAGGCATAACGCCACTCGTGACGATCTGATTTTCCTTCAGTGTTCATATAGTCCAATTCATCTGCCCAATTTTGGCTGTCCACTTGGTCTTGTCGTAAAAGCTGCGACAGGACGTCCACAATTTCGGCATCGAGTTGATTGACCGTATCGACAGAGCTCGCAGTATAGTGAACGCATTGTGGATTGGGAGATCGAATCCCGAGCGAACGAGTCGGCAACAAATCTGGCTGCACTTCTTCTGCTCGGGTTTCGTCGTCTATATCTGACAGTGTTGCTGATTCCCTCAGAAATTTTGAGCCATCCCACGAGACACGTCTCGTTGGCTTCGATACTTTTGCCGTGACATCATTTGATCTTTTACTGGCCTTTGTGTTGCGCTGTTTCAGAGCAGAAGGTGGTGTAGAGATATTGTGTTGAGAATAGATTCGAGGTTGCGCAGGTCTTGAGGTACCTACCCGCGTATCTCGTGATTTGACCTCGATGTTGTGTCGAGATGTTAGTCGTTTCGGCTCGGTTTCTTCCAATGTCACCCGTTTGAGAGGCTGTGCAGTAGATCTTCGTTCTAGTTGAGAGTTTGAGCGGCGCCTTGGTCGACTCGTCGGAGTTGTTGCCTCGTCTAGAGGGACGTTATTGGTGTTGACGTATGTTTGCGCACGGCGAGACTTCTTGTTGCCTTCTGCGTTCTTGAAATTATCTGGTATTGTGTGGCTTCTGCTTGATCGACGGGCCGTGGGAGTTAAACATTCCGCGGGATTTGAATCATCAAACGAAGTGGTGGACGCTTGGCGCAGTGGAAGCCATTCAATCATTCTCAACGATAAAGTATCAAACAGATTTTGTGTGAAAGATTTGGGATCCTTTGCGCGAGAAAACCCGGACCCATGCGAGTCTTTCGACGACCGGCCCGCCTTCTCAGTGCCGATACCTGGGGCCCGCGGATGAGCATCGTAGTGACCTTCATTATCGGATATATTCGAGTGCGATGAATTCCTTGCTGAGTTGTGTGTGTAATACTCTATATAAGAAGATTGCCCGGTGGATGACAAATCGGCACTCGGCCGTGGCGGGTTGCGACACAGTCCCTTCTCGGCGTTGTCCTGGCTTGCCAAATAACAGGCTAAAGTACGAGCGCTAAGTTCGGTATACGGCCGGAATGGGCCTTCTGCAAGTCTTCTTTGGTTATTCAGACAGGTTGGTGTTCGGCAGTTTGTGTTTTCGCAACCGTAGAGTATCTGATGTTTGTATCTAATTGAATGCGACGCCGAGTCAGCCATTGAAAAAAGTTATTTCAAGTATTCCATCCGCGAATATCCCTTCTGCACGTACCTGCGAACCAAAGAATTGAAGCCGCGACGGCGGTCCTCTTTGTGCTGAGTCAAAATATGAGCGGGATCCTCAACGCTGATAGTATGCTTGACGATGACATCTGGAGAGTGTGGCGGCAGCTTTGATCGACGAGGAACATGGCTGCCAGCAGACGGATCCTCGGATATGAGCGAGCCTCCCCTCATTTTGGCCATATTATGCAGCGGACTGTAGTATTACGCATATTTGACCAGAAAAAGAATGTATTGAGGGTCAAAAAAGCCGATTTCCGGGGGTGAAAATGACTGGAAAGAGTAAGTATTTACATTTGAGAAGGAGTTGACGACCTCAGCTTGGCCTTAACTTCAGTTGACGGCCGCAGTTTCATGCTACTAACCATTTCAAGTTAGTGAGCGGTGACTAATGGCGTCTTGCTGAATGTGGCAAGGCGCTAGTGTCGATGTGGATATGCTACGGTGGATCGATCCACTTGTAGCTTACCTAAGTCACTTGCAGATTGACAGGGCAAATCTATGCGTGCTCAGCCAATCACAGTTGATTTCATATATTTCACATTTTATATAAAGGCCAATGGCAACATTCCTATGTAAAATAGCCCTGGTCCTCTGGAATATGTCTATATTTGAATGACTGGATCCGTCAAAATATGTACGTATCGCAGTATTCTTTGTCCGTCTGCAACAGCATGTCTCTGTTGCCGGCTGTCGACACATCGCCGGAAATTTGCTCTTGTCCCTGTTCCAAGAAGTATCGAATGGCAGCCTTGACTATATAATAGCTACAGATCGGCATAGGCGCGTTCGGATTCTGTCCAGCATATTTCACGCCTTGAATGCCCAGATTGCAAGCAGAATTGAGAGCAGTACGGGACATATTCCTGGCTGTGGTAATTTCCTCGTCGTCGTCGGACGACGGCAGACTGTCAAGAAATGACCAGTGCAGAAGGAATAACGTTCTATCGGATTTGGTATTAGAGCTAGAAAAAACATCGTATGAGTGCTAACGGGTCTTCATACCTTATAGAGAATGCGACTGCACTACACAACGTAGTGTTTCTCTGGCGACTCTCTTGAAAAAGAACTGCAAGGAAATTGCGGATCTCATTATCTAGATAAATGACATATTTGGATCGGTCCACTATGCTTTGCTCCTTCGACTTATCGTAGGTAGTAGCGAGAACTCGGTCGAGCAGACAGATCACCTGGGCCTGGCGACCGAACCAGGTAACATCTCCAGGAAAGAAAGATGACAATGGAGCAGAAGGAGGGAAGTGATACTCAATCGGATATGAAGAAGCGAGATCGGGCATTAGCAAGTCGGCCGGCAGCTGACAGTCTGGGCCAGGATATTGCACAAGAGGGCGTATGGCGTTCTGGCTCATTTCAGCCAAGATAATTCTGCAATATGATTGATTAATTCTTGTTCCAGATCGACTTTAATACTTCTGCGAATACTTATGTATCTTCGTACCTTTCCAGCATAGCTATAGCCCATGCCATATTATATCTTTCAGTCATCACCATATCAGTAATGGTTTGGCTGCGACCAGGAAGCGATTGCATTGACCAATCTGTTCCTATCCCCAGCATCCGAGCCAAACTAGAGCAAGCGTTGATGGATGAATAAGCAGCCTCTACTCGCGCCCGGGTATACTCCCAGATCGCCACAATGAAGGTAACCTGTACTAAGGCAAGCGAAGGGTGAACGGCAGTCTGAATCTGGGCCAAAAACGATTTGATTTTCATGTAGAGCTGTTCCTGATCTGCTAAGGAGAAACTGGTTGGGCGATGGTGGCCCGGCAGGGTTATTGCCAGCGACATTGCGAGAACCAGGATCGCATAGTCGATAGACAGAGGAATACCGTCTTCTGGAGCGTATTTAGATGCAATTTGATAGTAGAGCTCGGGAACAATGATTGGGTACAGATGATGAAAGGACTGAAAATAGCGGTAGCTAATTTGGCTGATGTCGAGGCCCGTGAAACCAACCAATTTACGAAGTTCGTCTGTCAAAGCGTCTCGTATTGTCTCGAAAACTGGGCCGACCATTGTTGGCTCATCTACCTGGTAGATATTCTTAACTTCGGCCTGCTGGACGTCCGGGACCACCGCTAGAGTACCGGACGCTACAAAGTGTTTGCCAGGATTGTATGGCCGGTTGGATTTGGCCTTCTTGTTTGGGTCATCGTATTTGCACAAAAGCTCTCGCTTGACGCAAGAGCCACAAGCCGGAAGCAATTTATCACAAGCCTTTTTTCGAGCGCTACAGTTGAGACACACGAATTGAGCGCGGCCGATCTTCTCAGTCATTGGAAGAGCACCTAGGTATCTAGGTGTATCTCGGAGAATATCTCAGATCTATACCGTCCCAATTAGGTATGATTCAATGCACTAGCACGGTCATGCACTGCAAGCTGACGTATGACAGTTTGCGGAAATGCAGGAGGCCTTCCAGATTCTACCAAAGGTCTGCCAGGATGATAATCGATGAAGATAGTGCGGGGGAATATTTCGGAGACGTTCTAAGGTTTGTTCTGGCTCTCAGAAGTTCAGCTCAGCCTGGAGATTCTTGATGTCGGCCGACGCTTGCCGGATTGGGATGAGCCTAACTGCCTGGTTGCCTCAGGTTGCCTCAGCCGTTGTCTCCATAATAAATTAAGCTGTCGGCCGCCGCTAACCAGTTTCAGTTTAGACATCATCTAATTATTCATCTTCATCTCCATCTCAACCTGACCGTCTTCCCACATCTTGTTTGTCGCCATATGTTTACGATGGAACTAATAAAATTGCCATGCATGGCAAGAAGCTCACATCTATAGTGATGGATATGTCGACTCGGTCTATAAATATGGGCTGGTCACCCCTGGGATCTTCTCTTTTTTTTCCATCATTCAAACAGACATCCAAAACACTCCAACATCTGAACCACAGCAATTTCAAACAACAACATCTTTATTCTTAAGATAATATTTCTCCGACTTACCTAGATAACCAACTTCAAATTCTCGCCAATATCTATCTATCAACAATGGCCACCACATCGTCTCAAACCACCACCAAGCTGTTGCTGCTTCAGAAGGGCGGCCCTTTCGAAGTCAGGAAGGAGCCCCAGCACAGCGTCAAGCCGGATCAAGTTCTGATCCGGCACCGAGCTATCGCCTTAAATGGTCTTGACCCTTTGCAACGTGATTTGGGTGTCAATGTCCAGTCGTGGCCGTATGTCCTTGGTGTCGAAGGTGCCGGTATCATCGAGGCCGTCGGATCCGATGTGAAGGATCTCCAGATCGGCGACGAAGTTCTCGCTTGGGAGTTATCAGTGGAAGGCTGGGGGGGTGCCTACCAGGAGCACGTTGTTGTTCCCGCCCGATTCGTTGCCAAGAAGCCAAAGAAACTGACTCTCGAACAAGCTGCATCTCTACCGTAAGTGTTCCCGAGATAATTTTCCCAATTGTGTGCACAGAACTAATAGTGGCCTACTTCAGGATTGCCTATAATGCTGCGCTTTGTACTCTTTTTGCCTTGAGGCTGCAGATTCCTATCCCCAATTTCCAAGGTGCCTCGAATGCAGAGGGGGAACCTGAACCCAAATCAGTTCTGGTCTTGGGTGGCGGATCCATTGTTGGTGCTAGTGCAATTCAGCTGCTGCGCCTAGCATATCCGTCCCTGCCAATTGTGGCCACAAGCTCGCCCGCACACCACGATCGTCTGCGCTTGCTCGGAGCCACAACAGTGATTGACTACCACAGTGCTTCCTTGATATCAGACATCAAGGCTGCGTCTCCGGGATCTCGCGGAGTTGACATCATTCTCGATTTTGTGGGAGCAGGTGCCACTCAAACTGATATTTGCGATGCTCTTGACGCCAATGGAATCAAGAAATACGGAGCTCTAGTGACCGCCAAGACCGTCTCTGTGCCAGAGGGAGTCACCAAAATCGAGGCCGGTGGATGGATTCTTCTGGGAATGCCAGGCAGCGAGCAAGTCATTCCAGCTCTGACACAGTTGGTTGAAGACGGCAAATATCAGGTGCCATTGTCAGTCAAGGTGGTTGGACATGGATTACAACAGATTCCGGATGTGATGGATCAAGTGAGGAGTGTGAGTGGTGAAAAGTTGATAGTGACATTGTAAATAATATTTTGGTCTATTTTTGCGTTGATGATTTGATGGTTGATTTTGAGCTTGTTTTCTTTTTTTTTTTCATTTTGTTTTGTACAGCTGAGTTTTAGATAGAAGCAACCTGGAAGAGAATTAAACAAATAATTACCCTAACTTAAACGAGTCAAGTTACCCTAAAATACTGTTCTTATCGGGCTAGTCACATGACGCAATCTACCCGCTTGCCACCTTTATCGAGCCAACCCCGCCAAGTTAGAAATTTATCGCTAAGTATTAGTCAGTCATTGACGAGAAATTTCTAGTGAACTAACTAGTTACATTTACTATTTTACAATTTACGCTGATTTCAAAGCACATTCAATCTTTTGGTTCTTAAATAAGACGAATCGTCCTTTTACGACGGAAGAGAATCGTCAATACGAGAAATACTACAAGTTCCACGAGATCGGATACATCTGTTGCCAACATCGTCAAGAAAATCCCACACTTCGATCTCTGCAATCTTCCAAGTTCATTGGCTCCTCAAGATGGGAGATTCCCTACCTTACACTTGCAACGCCTGCTTGGTGGCATTCCGTACCAGTGATGCCCAGAGAGAGCACATGCGAAGGGATTGGCAGTAAGTCTTTAAAGCAAACCCGTCGGTACCGTTGATCACGCAACTGACATAGGTCTTATCTATTTGCAGTCTCTACAATGTCAAGCGGCGCGTCGCATCTCTTCCGCCTGTTTCTCAAGAGGTCTTCACCGAAAAAGTTCTAACCGCCAGAGCCTCAACTTCCGCCGCCGCAGCGAAAGCGTCCTTTGAAAAGACATGTGACGCGTGTCAGAAATCTTTCTACAGTGAAAATTCGTTTCAAAACCATCTTCAGAGCTCCAAGCATAAACTCCGCGCAAAATCACGGCAGAAGAAAGGTCTTCCGGACGACACTTCTTCGATAGTGGGCTCGACGTTTTCGCTTGGTGACCCCATCAATACATCCGTCGCGGGAGATCATGAGTCGAGTGTTTCAAACGTCACGGAGAAATTACGAGATACTGCTATCAAAGAAGAAGAAGAAGAAGAAGAAGCCGAAGATGAAAAAATGGATGAAGAAGAAGACGAGAGTCGCGAGGAATTCTCTTCGACCCGATGTCTCTTCTGTCCCGAAACTGCTACTGATCTGCAAGCAAACGTGGCTCACATGCTCAAATCCCACGGCATGTTCATTCCGGAGAAAGCGTATCTTGCTGATCTCGAGGGGCTCCTTCGGTATTTACATGCCAAGATCAACGAGAATCACGAATGTCTACTCTGTCACGCAATCCGCACAACTGCCGCGGGCGTTCGTACTCACATGCGCGATAAGAGTCATTGCATGATCGCCTTCGAGACAGAAGAGGAACAAGTTGAAATCGGCCAATTCTACGATTTCAGAAGCACGTATTCTGACGGCGAAGGGGACGAAGACGAAGATGAAGATATGACGGATGACGCAGGCGGAGTGCCAGTGGCGAGCTCCGATGCAGATGAGGAAGGCTGGGAGACCGACGATAGTTCTGTTGCTTCTGATGCGGAGCGGAAACCCTTCCGGGGCTCGCAACCCATTTATCAAACGGATTACGAGCTACATTTACCCTCTGGTCGTAGCGTTGGCCACAGGTCGCTGGCAAGATATTATCGTCAAAACTTACACAGTTATCCCACACCTGAAGAAAGGGCTGCTGCTCGCCAGTTGGCCATTGAGAATGGAACGGCAGACGAATCGGTAGAGGATGAAGGTACTACTACAATTAAACGAAACGAGCATAAGGCTATCGTCTCTCGCGCCAACGGAGGACTGGGTCTGGTTGGAGCTTCTGCTCAGCAAAGATCAGAGGCTCTGGCGAGTGAAAGGCGAGAAAGGACACGAGCTCAGCGTGAGGAGCGCAAATTCAACGCAAAGGTCAATCGGCAAGCAAATAGCCAGAAGCATTTCCGAGTATGTTTTCTGTTCCCCGTTCAATCACTTTTTTTTTCCAGCCATCCACTAACAGATCGTTTACCAGGATCCGCTCCTCCAATGATTTCTTCCACATACCTCTCCCCAGGTGTGTGGATCTCATGCAGTCCGGCTTATCTTAGTATACACGATAGAATTACATTTCTTTGTGCATATTTATTTATGATAACGTTTGAATGGTTTGAACATTTGCATTTGCATTTCCACGAACCTAGCCACTAAAACCAAGTAGCACTTCCATGAAACATTCCCAGAAACTTGCCTGTCCTCTGTTTTTGAGAAAGAAAGAAATTAAAATACATGAACACTGTCTTATAGATTTTGAATATAAGGACAATCACTCCTGTAACAGGGGCATAATTTCAGGATCATCGCCCTGTTTCTTCTTCTTGCGTCTGCGACGCTTTTTCTTAGATGTACCAGCAGACTTGTCGTCTTGCTCGGATACAACTGCCTCTTCACGAGCAGGATCATCCATCGCGTTGGCGTGGCTATGGTGACGACTTGAACCGGGCGAGGGCGTATGACTCTCCTTGGCACGACCCTCGTCTCCGGATGAGCTGCTGCTGGTTGTCTGAAGTATGACTTTTCGAACACCATGAAGATCAATTACCTGCTCGGTAATGCTTCCACTACGAGCGGGACCCGGTCTTAACGAATTCTGTGGTCTATACTCAAGAGAAGTCGAACTGCTGGCGTTGCTGTCTTGCTTTGTGCGATAAGGGGAAGATTTTGAGGCATCGCCGTTTCTTTCGTATTGAGACCCAGGAACCAAGTCTCCGGCTTGACTTTTTGGTGAGGATTCCAAAGGTGAAATGAACGAAACCGGAACAGCATCAAGAGTGCCGTAGCCATGCTGTACTGCGTGTACGCCGTCCTTGGCATGAAATGACGGTGATCGCAAAAGCTTTGAGCCTATGCCACTGCCATTGCTTGCGAGCTCCGAGGGACGTCTTCGACCAGATTCCGAGTCTGTCACGCCCGATCGAGTTGGTGAAGTTCCTGGAGCTTTGATCTTGACACTTTGATAACGCGTTTGGCGGGGTCGACTCGCCAAGTTCGATGGTCCTAAATGTTTAAGATGCTCACGGATTTCGTCTGTTCCACGCTTGACGACCACTTGTTCAGGGGCTGCCGGGTTATTGCGGAGCGTGAATTTAGGGCCAAGGTGTTGCTGAACGAGACTGGCGCTCAATTTACGGGGCTCGTTACCACCACTCGCGACTCGTGACAGCTCGGGGCGGCCGCTTTGATCGTCTACGGAGCCATTCGGCACCGAAGGAGGATCCTCGACAATTCGACCCTTAGGAACCCGGGCCTTGGGTGCCGGGGTCATCCTCCGAATTGCTTTGTGTACGTCAATAAATACATCTGACTCGTCGATGATCTCCCTGTAAGGATTGAATTAGTACCGTAGATCAAGAGCAGATACTATAAGCATTACTCACTCGCCAATGAGCTCTTCAATGACATCCTCGAGAGTGACAACTCCAAGAGCGCCGTGGTCTTCGCCAGGATAATCGGACACCAGAACCATATGAGATTTACCCTCTTGGAAGAAATTCACAATATCTAAACAGCTTGTTTCCGGGCGAGTCTCTGGCAATGTAGCAAGGGCAAAGTCTCGAACCATCTTTCCGTCTTCCGGGTCGTACGTTATGAGCATCTTGACTAGTAGCATGCCCACGAAATTGTTCTCGTTATCGGTTGCATGGATAGGTATACGAGAGTAGCCCTGTGATAAAATAAGATCCATCATCTCTTCATCCAGGACTGTATCTGCAGACATGGTAAAAACATCCTCCATTGGAGTCATGATAGAACCAACTGATTTTTCTTTCAAGTCCAGGCATGCGCTGATAATTGTCACTTCATCGGAGTTTAGTTGTTCACCAGCGGCACCCAAAGACTTGTGCAAAGTCACCAGTGTCTTTAAGCCAGCCTTCTTGTAGACAGTGCCGTGGTCTTCACCTAAAAGCCGATCGAGAAGTTTTGCGACGGGCCAAGCCACGGGGGACATGAGGTACATGAGTACCAAGACGAAGGGGGCCATCCAGGCGCCGATCGGGAGACCATAGCGGACGCATATCGATTGAGGAACGATTTCGCCGAAGATGACTATTTTTCAATCAGTGAGATTGTGCTCCACAACGAACCTGGCGCGGTATGGCATACCAATCAACACAGTACTCCCTACAACTGCAGGCCAACCACCTCCTAGAGAACGGTCCAGGACAATGGGAAGTGTTTCGTTGGTTATGACGTTACTTAATAATAAAGTCACGAGAACCCAGTGTTTTCCTCTTTTCAATAGTCTTAAAACAGCAGCAGCGTTTTTCCGCTCGGATTCTTCACCTGAGGTTGAGATCACTTGAAGATATATCTCATCCTATCGAATACACTCATTAGCCAATTGTTCTTCACGGCAAAGGAAGACGCAGTAGTACCTGGCCCATCAGAGCAATAGTCAATCCTGCAAAAGCGCCGCCCAATAGGACCAGTACGATCGAAACACCTAAATACAGCCATAGCGACGGATCTTCCGTCTCTTTTCCTTCCTCGACATGCTTAGCCCATACTCTCTGGAGTGCTGTAGGAGCGGCGGCGGTCAATGCCGGAAGTTGTGCAACAAGCAGAAAGAGAAGCTTTGCGAAACCAAGCGTAACCGGCCGACTGGCCAGGTACGAATTCATCGGATTCGGAACAGCACTTGGCATCATTGAAAATCCATGATTTCTTCAAATGGATTGCTGCTGTTATCCAATTGAGTCGGAGTGTGTTGGTGGAATTGATCGGAGGGAATTAGTTAGATGTGAGTGAGATTCGATGAATTTGATGGAGTTGATTCAAGATGATAAAGATGACGCTGAGGGAAATTGGTGCATCCCGCACGTGGCTGAGCCAATGACGACGCGCACCGCCCTCACGCCGCCTGGTTCCGCCAGTACTTTCTGCCAGACTTTTTGCCCACCGCCTTTCTTACTTTCGTTAGATTATGTCAGCAGCATCAGCTCTCAGTGAAGAACTTGCTATTTCACAGTACATAGTAATAAGAATTTGCATGATAACGCTGTCGTATACACTAGTTGTAGACATATCTTCAAGGAATTGTGTTGGTATGATCTGGCTGGGGTATAACATGGAGGCATGGTTAGAATAAGTAATGCGCGGGCCTCTTTCGATATATTAGCCAAGGGACGATATTTCCTGAATATGAAGAACGAGCCTTGCCCTCATAATTTTTTTCGATTTCAAGGTGTCTTCCGTCACACAAATTAAAATATCATACAACTATCTGAGAACCGCTCGTACTATGGGGTAAACAGTAAAATCCACGCGATGTTGCCGGAATTCTCAGGTGTCGACACCCCTCTGGCTGTTCTCGGTTATCCGCGGCCACCCTCGCTGCTTTCTTTGATCTGAAAGATGAAGCAAGTCCTCGACAGCACTTTCTTTCAACTTTTCTATCCAATTCTCCAGTTCTCCTCGTTGAGTCTACAATTCTACGACCATCAATTGCGCACGGAAAGCTCTATCTGCGCTCAGCTATGAGTATTCCTCGCGCTGCTGGCCGGCGGCTTGCGCGTCAGTGGGATTCAAGCCTGAGATGGTACTCGTCCGCAGCACCTACTGCTCGTTTGAACCTGCCCATTGACTACAAATCGACTCCTCTGCTGCATCATGCTCCATCTTCGATATCGAGCTCACGAGAGCTACCGCAGTCCGCGAGCACGAAAAGTATGAACATGTATCAAGCCATCAATTCAGCGTTGAGAACCGCCATGTCAGCCTCGGACAAGGTGATTCTGTTCGGCGAAGACGTGGCTTTCGGCGGCGTATTTCGCTGCTCGATGGACTTACAGATGGAGTTCGGTCCTCACAGAGTCTTTAATACGCCATTGACGGAACAAGGTATAGCTGGATTTGCAATTGGTGCAGCGGCTCAGGGCTTGAAGCCAGTTGCTGAAATCCAATTTGCCGACTATGTGTATCCCGCCTTCGACCAGATTGTCAATGAAGCTGCGAAATTTAGATATCGTGAAGGCTCTACCGGAGCCAACGTCGGAGGCTTAGTTTTCAGGATGCCTTGCGGTGCTGTGGGACACGGTGCATTGTACGTTGAGTAACCGAACGTGGTCCACCATTTGTGCCATGCTAATCAGTCGCAGGTATCACACTCAGTCACCCGAGTCGCTTTTCTCTCATATTCCTGGTGTACGCGTCGTCATGCCACGATCTCCAACGCAAGCCAAGGGGCTTTTACTATCTTCAATTTTAGAATGCAACGATCCAGTCATATTCATGGAACCGAAAATCCTCTATCGAGCGGCAGTAGAACACGTTCCGACTGAGTCGTATACACTACCATTGAGCAAAGCTGAGATTGTGAAACCAGGCTCCGATCTCACAATAATTTCCTACGGACAGCCACTCTACCTCTGCTCACAGGCTATATCCGTAGTGGAGAAAGCCAGGAAAGGTGTCAATATAGAATTGATTGACTTACGGACAATCTATCCGTGGGACCGCCAGACCGTTCTAGAAAGTGTGCAAAGGACTGGAAGAGCTATGGTCGTGCACGAGAGCATGATCAACTACGGTGTCGGAGCTGAAGTAGCAGCCACCATCCAAGAAGGCGCATTCCTTCGACTTGAAGCACCTGTCAAACGAGTTGCAGGCCTAAGCACGCATACCGGGCTTGCTTTTGAGAGCTTCATTATGCCTGACGTTGCTAGTAAGTCTTTCTAACTCAGCTTTGTCTTGCCTTCTCACTAATAAAATCCAGAAATACACGAAGCTATCCTACAAACACTTGATTATTGATTTTTGGTAGCTACAAACAATGATGATTTTTCACTCCATGAGTGGCTTGTGTTTATATTCTCTATCGGAGCTTCTTGCATTCATCGCCATAGCGTTTAGTCAAGTCTAGATAGACGTTGGAATTTAACTAGTCATCTCCACCAACAATATACTTAATCTCTTATATTTTGAATAGATGATGTATCGTGGGCTTCTAAGGTTCTCTTCGAGCAGCGTATATAGGTAAAGTCGCGATTTGGGACAGCTGCAGCACTGGCTGTTCCAAGTAATGTCCCTATTCGACTCTGCTTGCCATTCCCATGTTTTATAGAGGTCATTAAATCTCATTAGTGGACCTTATTGTTTGATCTATTCCATTGTTCAACAGAATGATTGATTCGAAGGACCAGAAAGTTCTTGTGGCAAACAATACTGCGGTAAATTCCATCATGGATAACCTGTAATAGGCATTGTTGGTACCGTTTGACGGAGACACCCAGTGCTCTGTTTGTCAATTGACACCCCCCCAGCTGACTATTTCTTCCTCTTTCTTCCCAGTTTTTTCTTCTCCTCTTTCTTCTTCTATTCACATCATCTTTCCTCCTTTATCACTTCCAAGCTTCAGCTTTCAACATTCATCAGCATCTGTCATCCTCATCAAAAGACTGAACTTGACAAGTCACATCGTCTTTCAACACTCATTCTTCTTGCAACACCTCCTTGGATGTTACTCTGATCATATCATTGACAAATCCCCATCAGAAGCAACCGACAAGACAAGATGGGTAGCTTCTTTGATCTTTTTGTCCTTTTCCTCGGCGAGTTCGCCCTGTACGCGTCGTTGGAGCTTTTCATATCTGGTGCATTGGAAATACCTTTCTCTCCCCTGATTTATCAACTTCTCTGTCCTATCTTCATCAAATCTCCGCAGTTGTTGCGCGAGATATTCCATTACACTTTCTATGCAACGGTCTTGTCATATTTCCTCGAAGTTTTGGGTGCGTTGTCGAACATACCGTCCAGTAAACCTGGCGAATATCAGCTTGCAGCTCACTTCTGGCCACCCCTCACCACTGCCGACTTCAACGAGCCCTTCTTGAGCGATGATTGGGAGGAATTTGCCCCCTCTCTTGTGTATTTCCATCATGTATACATGTTCTTTGTGTTCTCCTTCATCAGCATGTCTATTTTGTGTGGTCTGATGATTCATTCTCATCTGCCATCTTGGAACATTTCCTCCGGGCCTTTGGCGCCATTTGTGAGGTGGTTCCAGTTTGTCACAAACACGACTGCGAGTATCATTTTCTTTTTTCTGGAGATTCCTCAACATACATACACTGCTGTGGCGGGCATAGCGGGCTGGTTGCTTCGGCCATTTTTTGGAGATAGCCCAATGTCACTAAGCAGCAGTTCATCTGGAATCATTCTTTTCGACTTAGTGTTGGCAACATGGGCTGCTGGTTTACTCCTTCCCAACCGCTCAAGCGAAGAGATTTGCCTCTTCGAATCGCAAAACGATACGTCTGGACCCGATCTTTGTCTTCCTGTCCTGACCTGGCATTTCGGTCACGGTATGCTCTCATGGGATGGCTGGAACATTATTGATCTCGAGGGAAAGACACAGAAATGCTTTGCTTTCATGCAGATGCTTTCCACGCGATTCGAAAGCTGGTACAACTCTCAACACGAATACGATCAAATCAATCACTGCGCAGTGTTGACTGTTCCAATCGTCGTTATTCTTCTGTTGGTCGCTTGCAGACTGATCTGGGACGCAAAACCCTCACAGCTCCGAAGACTCGAGCATGTCATTGAAGAGACTCTGCTCAAAGACGCCATCATCCACGATTATCAGGAATACCTCGGGGCGTTGAAGACGAGAATCGACACTCTCATAGATTTCATAGCCTCAAATTTGAAGGTTTCCCGTGCCATCGTCGCGCAGAATCGGTCCCTGATGAATGAGCGTGTACCCATCGGCACGGAACTCTACAAGTTGCAGGAAAAATTGACCCAAAAGGCTCGCAGCGCCGACAATTACTTCCAACAAAATCGTGAGCTGCGAGCGGCAAATCAATCACTGCTGGCTGAAGCCAACCAACTGCGTCTCTCCGCCGACGCTCAAGCCAATGCCGCGAAGATCACGAGCTTGAACGACCAGATCTCTTCCTTGCAGAAGCAAAATGCCAGTCTCCAGAGTGAAGGCCAGCAGCTACAACAGAAACTGGAAGCCGTTCAAAAAGCAAAAGCAGCCGCAGACAATGCGCGAGCAACAGCTCTAGTGAAGTCAGCAAGGTCAGCAACAGAAGAAGAAAAGGCCAACCAAAAGTGCGCGGTTCTTCAAAAGACCCTGACCGAATTGGAGCAACACTTCCAATCTCTGCTCCGAGAGAAGGAAGCTGCCGGTAGAGCCACGAGCAACTACGAAGAGGTAATCTCACAGCTGACTTCAAAGCTCGAGATGAGCGAGGCAACGAGCCAGTTGCTCCAGAGTGAAGTGGATGAGCTAGAGCGAGGAGCATCCGAAGGAAACGCAGCTCTGCAAAAACTTCAAATGGAACTGGAGGCATCAAAGGCGGCCATTGACTCAAAGACTCGTGAGCTGACTTCAAAGGCTCGTGAGCTCGAAAAGATGAGAGCTCACGCAGAACAGTCGAAGAATGTGTTCCGACGAAAGGACAAGGACCTGCACAAGATGCGGCGTTTTCAACAAAAGAAAATGGCCAGCATGAGACGCAACTTCAAGGGGGCCCACGAGAGGTTGAACGCAAAGGCGATGGAGCTGCAAGTCTACAACCAGAGACTTGAACATCGCATTTGCGAGCTTGACCCTCAATCTCAGGGGGGCATGCAGGTCCTTCACGACCGGAACAAGGATAACGAGGCGAGGAGGGATAGGGACCTCCTCTCAAAAGCCCGGAGCAGAATCGTCCTGCTGGAAGCAGAGATCGAGGATCGGAAATGCGACATGTTTCGATTGGAATCACGGCTCGCCAAAAGCCAGCCGTTGTCGGTCTCTCGCCGTGAATCTGATGAGCTGGTGACGCTACGAACCGAGCTCACAAAGAGGAACGAGGAGATCCAGCGGCTGCAGATTCAGCTGTCCAATGCTCGGGCTTTGAGAGGAGGTGGCGGAAGCCTCTTCACACCTCCTCGCCGCCGCGGTTGATTTTTTGTTTGTGCGGTTGTTGTGTCTGCTTTGAAAAAGGCTCCCAAGGCCTTCCTGTATTTAGATACGTTGGCCCAGAAATCATGATGAAAGAGTACTGAAGGGCTCGTGGGTTGATATTTGGAGTAGCAGCTTTCAATAATAGAGCGCTTCCTAGTTCTTAATTTGTGTTATCGTAAAGAAAAGAAATACGAGACGGGAGGGAGCTCCGACTTGACATGGCCCTGGTTATTAGAAAACGCTAGATCATTTTATCATACAAGTCCACCAGCCTATGCTTTTTTCTCTGGGTTGACAAAATGCCGTTTCAAAGGTTCCCAGCTCTCAGCATTGTAGTCCTCCTGTACCTTCTCGCACGTTTTAAGTCCCCATTCAGAAACTCCTACCATCAGAGAACTGAAAAAACAAATCAGTGGTTATTTTCTTCAGTAGAAAAAGCAATAACATACCTTTCGAACATGAAAGCCATGCTCCCTTCTCCAACCTTTTGTGGTTTCAAGTCCACATTACTGGCCTTCTCGTGGGCGTTCGCATCTGGGCCATGCGCGCTCATAATATTATGTAGACTGGCTCCAGCAGGTCTGAATCCACCGCCAATTTTCGCATCGTAATCTCCAGCGATCAATCCCATGAACTCCGACATAACATTTCTATGGTACCAAGGAGGTCGAAATGTATTCTCTGCAACCAGCCAACGGGGTGGGAAAATGACGAAATCTGCAATGGCTGTGCCGGGATGATCTGATTGAGCTGTCAAGACGGTGAAGATTGAAGGATCGGGATGGTCGTAGGATATCGAGCCGATGGTGTTGAACCGACCCAGGTCGTATTTGAAAGGATAGTAATTTCCGTGCCACGCCACGACGTCGAATGGGGTGTGTTGGAGTTTTGCAGAAAAGAAATTATTGTTGAATTTGCTGATGACTGTGAACTCTTCATGGTTGCCTTCGTCGTCGTCAAAAGCTGCAACGGGGGCTTGGAAGTCGCGGGCATTGGCAAGTCCATTTGATCCAATGGGACCAAGTTCGGGAAGTTCGAAATGACCTTGATATAGCTCGCATATGTATCCTCTGACTGGACCCGAGGGGAGTTTGACACGATACCTGAAAATAGTATTTAGCAAATGTATTCACATGGAGAAATTGAAAATGGAGGGAACGAACTTTACACCCCGTGGAATCACGCATATCTCGTTTGGCCTTACAACAATTTTTCCAAGCTCGGTCTGAATATCCAGGACACCATGTTGAGGCACAATCAGGAAATCACCGTCTGCAGAATAGAAGGCTTCATTACCCATATCCTTTCCAGCGGCGTATAATAGGATACCCAAGCCCGATTTCGTCGTGGGATCTCCAGCACCAGCCACAAGATGTAACCCATGGACCCAATCAGCCTTTTCGTCCAGATCGAATGGATTCCACCTTAATTGATTCGGGATATAGTGGAGTTTGTTCTGTACGTTGTTTGCGTTTCCCAGAGATGTATGATAGGTATCTTCTGCGACAGGTTGATAATTTGCATGGGCCGCGGAGGGCAAAATGCGGTATAGCCATGTTTGTTTGTTCTCATTTCGGGGTGCTGTAAATGCTGTACCTGAAAGCTTCTCGGCGTACAGGCCGTATGCTGGTTTTTGCGGTGAATTCTGGGCTGTGGGTAAAGCACCTTTGACGGCTTCGGATCTGTTTCCGGGCTGTTAGCATCTAGGACAATCTTGAAATCTTTGCCTCTGAGCTAATCTTACTCGTGGTATGAATTGAAGCCGTTCAAATAATTGTAGGGATCCGCTGTTGAAAACTGCGTGACCGGCATGATGATAGATTTGAGTAAGCTTGATGTGGGAGAATCGAAAAATACTTGCTTCAGCTAAGATTGAACCAGAAATGAGATTGTAGGATATATGATCATGATAATCTCAAGTGAGTAAAAGCTAGCTATCTAAAACTAGAAGAAGTTACACATGATGAGCACGTGAATGAAGCAACAACATTTAATGTCCAACTCCCCGCAATGGAGGATTTTCCGTCATTAGCCGGGGTGTGTACGTAAGTCAGGATATCAGCTGTGGTTGGTCGGGCGATCGAGGTAAGCATTGTCCGTGAAGAAGCGAATTGCCTTGAATATCCGCATCCTCCTTGTTTATCCGTCATCATCATCGTCCATCCCAGAACATCTACTTACTATGCAGCGTATACGCGTGGCACAAAACCAGATTTTCGGCCCTGGTCAAGATGTGGATTTCAGCGGGTGATTTGTCAGTGGGCTACTGGAAATACCCGGGAAATTCTTGAATGATGTTGGAAGTCTCAGTTATATAATAGTCAATCATTGTATGTGCCCAGACTTATAGAAGTTTATCTCTTCATTTGTGTACGAAACTAGATATTCTGCCAACTCAGAGGGATACAAGCATCATCAAATACCTAACCAAGACATTCACGAATAATCAAAATACAAGCCAAATAGACTCGACATGGCCCCTTCAGCCATCTCGGACCTCCAGAACGGGAGTTTGCCATCAACCCAGGATGCTCTCTCGGCGTTTCGCGGGTACGATCATGTACACTGGTACGTTGGAAATGCGAAACAAGCAGCAACCTTCTACGTAACTCGGATGGGTTTCGAGCGTGTTGCCTATCGTGGTCTCGAAACGGGTTGCCGAAGCTTATGCTCTCACGTTGTGCGAAATGGTAGCATTACCTTTGTGCTCACATCGCCACTTCGGTCACCTTACGACACGGAGAAATTACAGACACTATTCCCTGATGAGGAAGAGCGAAATCTTTTGAATGAGGTCCATACGCACCTGGCTAAACACGGTGATGCCGTCAAGGACGTTGCCTTTGAAGTCGACTCGGTTGATGCTGTTTTCAACGCCGCTGTCCAGAATGGTGCAGTTGCCGTGTTACATCCCAAAACTGTCGAAGATAAGAATGGACAAGTGAGGGTCGCCACAATTCAGACATATGGAGATACTACGCATACTTTAATCCAACGAAGGGGGCTCCCGAAACCTTACTCTGGCGTCTTTCTTCCGGGATATAGAGATGAGACTGTCTCAGGCAGTGCATACGATCCCATAACCGCATTTTTACCCAAGGTTGATCTGAAACGAATTGATCATTGCGTTGGAAATCAAGACTGGGACGAGATGGAGAAGGTTTGCGCATAGTAAGTCCGCTGTTCTCCCGGCCACCAACTTTTTTCTTTTCCAACTGGATGAAAAGAATTCAAGACTAATAGAATATCGGTTCAGCTATGAGAAAGTCCTCGGATTTCATCGGTTTTGGTCCGTAGACGACAAAGATATTTGCACGTACGTCAAGTCTATCCCCTTCTCTGATATGAATGTGCAGAACCTGACCAAATATGCGTAAACAGGGATTATTCCGCTCTCAAATCAATTGTAATGTCTTCGCAGAACGACATTGTCAAGATGCCCATCAACGAGCCCGCCCACGGCAAGAAACAGTCCCAAATCGAAGAATACGTGGACTTCTACGACGGTGCCGGCGTACAGCACATCGCCCTCCTAACAGATGACATTATCAGTGCAATTACAAATCTCAAAGCGCGAGGTGTGGAATTTATCAAAGTACCCCCCACTTACTACGATAATATGTGGATGCGTCTTAAGAAGGCGGGCATGATGCCCAAAGAAGCATGGGAAGATATCAAGAAGCTTGATATATTGATTGATTTCGATGAAGGAGGTTACTTGTTGCAACTGTTCACAAAGGTAAGTCTTTTTGTCGTCTTTCATGCTCAGGAGTTTTAAAAGTAATTAGCTAATTCCCTTGTCTAGCATCTTATGGACCGACCAACTGTCTTCATCGAGATAATCCAACGCAACAACTTCTCCGGATTCGGTGCTGGTAATTTCAAGTCTTTGTTCGAAGCTATCGAGAGAGAGCAGGCTCTCCGAGGTAATCTCATTTAGAATTTTGGGAGGGCTCGAAACTGGGATCACTCGAGAAGTTGAGAAATCGAGTCGTTTTATATATAGTAATCTGCTCATTTGTCTCGACACATTTGTATGGTATGGATGCATTTTTAATATAATAACATAGCTTAGGAATTTCGCGAAACATAGAGTTCTGATTTTCAAGTAAAGAATGTTGGAACAAAAAACGAATGGGTATATTGATACAGTAATAGACAGAAGATGGTATCGTCGAAGCTTCATCAGAACCGGTCATCACAGAGCAAAGGATTCCAGATCTCTTGCCATCCGAAGACTGTCATAAATAGTAACACAAGGCATAGATTCTATCGCAAGTACAAGTTTCAACAGGGCGAAAATGAATGTCGTGCGCTTAAAACAAGCCAAAATAGCATCTAGGCGTACACCCCCATGAAGTATTCCGCCGGCGGAAAAATCGATGTAACCCCTTATCTTGCACTTCCATAATACGCAAGAGGGTCATATTCATCGTCTTCTTCTTCGTTGTGTGCTGAGGGATAGCGTTGGTGCGGTGCTGCACCAAAATTTTGATTGCGCGGGAATCCATTCGAAGGCGTGGTGGTGGCCGCCCGAACTATTCCTTGCGCACTGGAGTTGGCATTGGCATTGTAAGGAGGCGCAGCTGTTGAGGGTCGGGAAATTGAGGGAGGGCCTACAGCATACGGCAAACGATTTTGACCGCTAGGATTGCTATTGCTGTTGCTGTTGTTGTTGTTGTTCGCAAGCGAAGAGGGATTGAATGCTACGTAACCGCCTTGATTCGGAGGACGAGGGGAAGCAGTGCGATCACCTGGATGAGATGCCGATTGATTTGTAACAGGCGCTGTGAACGACCTAATGGGAGGGGGTGGTTGGAAAGCAGGAGATTCAGAGCGCAGTCCACGCGAATTCGTTTCAAATGTTTGTTGACGACCTAGTTGGGGAATGGATGGTGATTCTGAACGCATACCTGGTACACTGCTACCAGGGCCTTGCTGACGACCGTTAGGAGTTTGCATCCTCGGCACATAAGGGCGTTCATTTGATCTTTCCGTTCCAGGTGTATGCGAACGCGGAACTGCGCCACGAAAAGAGCCGGGGGTCTGACGGCCCATCATGGCTTGAGGATTTTGGTTGCGCGGTTGGTATGAGTTAGGTGCATAGCCATCCATGCCTCCCATATCTGTTTGTCCAAAGACATCTTTTCTACCCTGAGCTGTTGGTGGTCGATCCAACGATGGGGAAAATGAACGTGCATACTGAGAACCGAAAGGACCCGGTGGCATATGGCTATTTGGTTGACCATAATGGTTATCAAGCGGACTGTAACCCATTGGGGCAGCGCCCGCGGCCAGTGATGCTGACTCATTTGGGATTGAGTCTTGGGTGTTCGTTTTGGTGAGCCAATCGTTGTCGGCCAGGTCTGGCAGCTTCGGCTGACGATATGCCCCGTCCTCTGCATAGCCAGGCTCTGAGGAGTATGAAGGGAGACTGCTTTGAGTGGGTTGACGTGAAAGTGGTGTGACTGTCACCATTGGCTTCTTATCTTCGGGGAATTCGGCAACAGAAGGCAGCGTTGGTGCCAATTTGATTGATTTTAATTCTTCGCCCGCGTCCAAAGGAATAGTCGGCGTCCGATCCTTGAGTTGAACAGCACTTTTCGCCAAAGCGGTTGCGGTCTTCTTCCTGACAATCCGTTCAAGACGAGTATTAATTTTTCGTCGACAATATCGCCGCAAAGATCCGTCAGCAGTAGGAATGTGATGCCAAAGAAAGATCAGGTAAAGAATGACAGAAATTGCCAGACTCAATGCAGCGACGACCCAGACTACAAGAGTGAATAGCATGCCGAAAAGAATGACGGCTTGCTGATAGTTTTTCTCGGCCAGAGCTTTGATATTTATGAAAAATTGTACGGCGGGTGAGGTACCCTCGGGGGCCGCGTTATGACCGGTTGGAATCAGATCCAATTCCATGACGGAATACAATGTGATTGCATTTATCACTTGACGAGGACCGTCCGCGAGTAGGATGCGTAGCCATGCTTGGTATCATATTAGCTCGAAAAAGAAAAACAAAACTATTAAAAAAAGGGTGGGAAGAAGTATGACTCTACCTTCAAAGGAGAAATAAGAAAAGAGCGCAATATAATCAGCACCCTTCTTACTTTTGGTTAATTCGGCAAATACCAAGAATCGCCTGTAACCCTTGTGTTTTCCTATTCGGACACTTTGCACACGGACAGCAAGTGGATCCAGATAAGTCTCAGCAATGCCCCCAGAGCGCATAACACGTATGGCTCTGATCCAACGATAGATTAGCAACAAGAAAGAGGCGATGATCGCGCCGGCGAATATCCAGCGCGATATATTGATGGGAATTTTAGGCTTGATTTGACTGGACCACTTGTTGAAGGCGAGAAGATTGACAGCAGTGAAGGTATCGACAGCGTACACTGCGATGGAAATGGCTCCGAACACCCAAACCATGAAATACGAAAAGCCGGTAAAACAGGAGCTGCTCTTGAAATCATTGAGATTCTAGGCCACAAAAGGTCAGTCTAGCTCGGAGGAATTGACAATCTCTAATGATGTCGGATGACTCACGATGTAATCCCATGTCTGTTCCAGCTTCATCTGTCCCATCTTCTCTCGATCTCCACAGCAAGGCATCTTGTCTGGACCTGCCAGCGAAGGCTATACAGCCGGGTCTAGTGCCAATGGGATAAATATCTGTTATGGCGAATGCAGCGCTCAGTAATTTGCTCTTCGGGCCTGCCGCGAGCAAATTACATAGACAGGGAGCGAATATTGAAATGAGTGTAGAAGAATTCTGTGGCCGTAATACTGAATAGACAAGCCAAATTGATAACGTTGAATGAATGTCACGAAGTCATTGCTTTGCAAAGGATGTGAAAATGAATCGGCTCGTTTCGGTATGGAATGCCAAATTGACGGTGCAGTGATCGTGCTGTCAGATTGATAACGAGTAAACGAAAAGCATCGATGACGAAGAGTGTCTATCCGCAATTGATCAAGAAACAACAATCAATTTGACCTCGCGAGCTGACGAGCGCGCGATCGGAACGACGTTGAGGTTGGAGTTGGGGTAGCGCGAAGGGGGTTGTTGCCGGGTTTCAGAATGTGGTGCGACAGTTGAGCAGTCCAATTCTGAAATACTGGGCAATGCGGGTATGTAGATCGGCGAAAATGGAAATAATGAGCGACACGAACGGCAATTCGTAGTAAAGAGAGACTGATCAACTGTTGAATGGTAGAAAGCGAGTGGCTAGAAACAATTTGAAGTTTGAGGTTTTGTTTCTTGGTTGTCTTGATAGAAGATGAAGAAGAGGAGAGGAAGAGGCAGACGGGGGCAGTCGGCGGCAAGAGAAGGAGCAAACAGCGCTTTTGGAAGGGCTAATCTAGGTCAATATGCTAGTGCTCATGCTGATTGGCCAGAGCTAGGCGTTCCTAGATAAATTTCGTTGATCTAATCCTCTTTAAGTAAAGCGTACAGCCGCTCGTATTGATAATTTATTTTTAATTTATTTTCATTGCAAATTTACACAATTGCGTCTTATTACACGGCTGCCAATACAGTACAATACACGCCACATAATACGGCTAAATTAACTCGATTTAATACTCAGCAAATTGAACCAACTAGGCAAGTTCTAAATAATATGAGTGTATCAATCTATACCCTCCCTATTGACAAGAGCTATATGAATATATCAATTGATCTTATCGACCTGCTAAATTATAAATGGCTTTTGCATCTTTTTACAGCTGAATGCGCTTGTGCAATGTATAGGTGCTGGAACAAGAAGACGCTATTACAAAGGGCAATAAGTACCTACCTAGGTGCTTATAGATATATGGGAAATATCTACCTAGGTAGGTAATCCTCAGGGCTGGATCATGGAACCTTATGCAACGATATAAAACTACCTAGGTATAGGTAACCCTGGTGTCAACACCGAAATCAGACCCTCCAGGCTATATATACCGAACTAAGGCCTCTCCCCTAACGGAGCTCCGTTTTGGCGCAGTTGGTTTTCTTTTCCGGTTTACACTTGGATATACACGCAGATTCTCAGACCCCCCGAGATCGGGACTTCGAAATTCCCTACCTATTTACCTACCTAGGTAGGTAGCTCTGGATCCCCTTGTACGCTCGGGAAGTTCATGGCATGGACCTCGGGATGGATGGAGACATGGGTATTATCAGAACGGTGTCAAGTTATCGACACTTGGGCACCATGTATGATAACGGGATTCTCCTGGAAAAGTGAAGATTATTGCTTTTACGAGTTTCCAAGGCTCATCTGTCATTTCTGTCAAGATGGCCCGGTTCAGACAGACGACAATGAGAAACTCGCTGGCATACCCTGTCATGACTTACAAATAATGTAACAAGCAGGTGAGCAAAATACTGGGAATCTAGGAAGTATCCGGAAATGTTCTTAGAAGATACTGTCTCAGCGGAAGCTAATGTCAATCTTCTCAAAAAGAATCACGGGTTTGCAGCCCGATTCCGTCCAAATGTTCTGTGTGAACACGGCTATCAAGCTTATATTAGGCCAACAATTGTCCTTCCGGGGTTGTTGCTGAATCACCAATGCTCCAAATCAGCCTGAGCTAGCGATCGCAGAAATGTCTACATTCGGAGAGAGCGATCTTTTCAAGAGCATGGCTTCTGCTGACATACGGCGATACGACTTACCCATGCTTGCATCGCCTCCGCTGGGCTTCTTATACCGAGCGAAGGATCAGAGTCACTCACCACTCTTTTCAAAACTCCCGACTGAATTGCGTCTTCTCATATTCGAGTATGTCCTCACCGACTATGAAACAACAGATTACACGTTGGGTTGGGATTGTATGCCACATCGCGAACACATCCCATATATCAAGGACTACATTCCAAGGAGAACAACCGACACACGGCTTTTACGCACTTGCCAACGTATCTACCAGGAAACATGGACCATGCCATTTGCCCTAGCTGAACACGCCTTTTTCTTTCGGCATAGGCTTCCTCCATTAAGGGATAGTGCCACAACGAACCGGACCTTGAAGGGCGAGTACTCGCTTGGTGCGGGACCTATTGGCAAGGACAGGTTTTTCTCATATGACACAATCATCGAGCGGTACAAGGCACGGTGCGAGCCATATTTTCGGGCTCCCTATATTCGGCGACTTCGATTCTTCATAGGAGACATTAATCAACAGCTATTAATCCAACTGATGCAAGAGACAATACCATCTTTTGTTATGAACCCGCGGTGCATGATATTCAGTCTCAACTACAAACACAATTGGATTGGCCTCGAGGAGACCACCGGGAATTTCAAGGCCCAGTGGGTAAACACACTCCGTTTCCCGAATTCTGTCCGATCGATAGAGCTGGAACTTGGGAAATTCACCAATCAGGGCCAAATAGATCAATTGATCTCGCAGGTGGCCGAGAAGTGGTTCTTTCGACGCAAAGATGGCGTTGTTTTCAAGGCAAATAAAACCAAAACAAGTTTTCGATACTGGAAGCTACCCACAGAGGACACACTTGACATGGGGCTTCGTATACGTTACCTTTCGAATGGCTGTCACCTCATAAACAGACACCAGTGTGACCTTCGTTACATCATTCCGACAGTTATATGGGAGCCAGTCTATGACTTTGATCCGTTCGATGATGGGTATGAGTGCCCAGATGTGCCACTTCCACCTATGACAGACATTAGGGTTGAAGACTGCATAATGCAGTGAGGTCTTTGAGGCAAATCATGTATTTGAAGGCATATCGGGGACTAGATTAGATGGAACGCCTTTTTCTGGTATACGATTTTGAAGCGAATCATTCCAAACTATCAAATAAACGTTGTTAGATTAATGATCAAATTAAAATCTTAAGAATGTATTCGCTAACAAACAACACAACTATCAAACTAAGGTAGTAAGAAACAGAGATCAAGTTTGAAATTCTGCAATCTCTTTCTTTAGTGCCTCTTTAACGATAGCCCCGCACATCTTCGCATATGGATTTGTCTGCACACTTAATTGCTTTGCAATTTCGTTGCCGTACCTGCCAGCTTCAAAGAAATCTTGACTGGCCATTTCTTCCAATTGATCTCGACTACTAATGGCGAGAAGCTGTTCAGGCCCTCCCATTGAGTCGTCTTGCGTTGTGTTTGTCTCCTCGGCTTCTTTGCGTATCTTACCTGCTTTGAGTAGCAGGTAACCCCTGTGCATATACGTAGTAGAAAGTAGACTGTGTTGAGCGGGTGAAACGGCCCTGTTCTCTTGACTGTTGCTTGGAACATTGCTGGCTAATGACACTGCTTTGCTCAAGTCAGAGAGAAGCTTGGTCGCCAGCTGTTTGTTTTCGGGATAGAATATTGCAGCATCTTGATCGGTATTATCCTTTTCTCTCGACGTCGACTGTATGAGAAGACGCAATGCCTGTGCTCTGTTTGCATATAGAGGCGGATAGTCGGGGTATTGGGTAATGAGTGATGATAGTTCTTCAATGGCATTTGTGAGAATTTGAGTTCCCGTAGCTGAACTCGATGCTGAATTCGTTTCTGCACCACGCTTGTCTATTGGCGATGACTCATGTTCTTGAATTCTTCGGATAATATCTAGTTGTCGTGCTTTCAACATTTCCAAAGCGTTCTCTTCGATCTGGCATCGTGGAAATGGTGGTAAGGACTCATCGATACTGAAGTTTTGTGAATTCGAAGACGAGTGTTCAGAAGATACTGCGTTTGCAGATGAGTCCGAGAATGAAACCTCGCCCTTATCGAAGAGAGCCTGCAAAACTGCGGAATCGTTTGAACTAAGTTTGAAGCTGATATTCGGAGCAGCAACTGCAGTAGCGGAGGCCATATTTAGATATCCACTTATCGGGCTGTTCTCAGCTCGGTTGAGATTGAAGATTATCGAATAGTTGTCCAAATACGATGTTGAAATATAAATTTCTGAGTTGTGGAATCTAAAATCTGTATTTTGCCAAGTTGAAGCCGGATATCAATGGGTTGAAGCTATTTCTAAGCAGTGAAGGTCTTAGTATGCAACAGTAAGACGGAGCACGGTTTGATACGGCTATTGAGCTGGGGCGCGGCCAGAATGGCAAAATATCCGGGGATATCCGCATCCCGCACTCCACCAAATACGGGAGCGGGATTTAGAAGTTCGTAGTCGGTCATCGCGAGAAGTACTTTTCTCGTTCATACAAGTCTTTGGATTGTAACTTGAAGATCCCTTCACTAATATCGCCGAGAATAACAATCAACTCTTGAAAATCCAAGCTATCACACAATCGATTGTTGACTCACACAAAGCTACAAGGCCACAGAAAAGATGACATCTTGGCTATCGATCCCCGCCAAGTCGCACTTTTCCCTTGCAAACATACCTTTCGGCATAATTACAACACCGAATTCAAAAGTGCCAGTGCCAGCAATTGCAATAGGCGAATATGCACTTGACTTATCCCAGTTCACGAAGAACGGAGGCTTCGCGCACTTACCTAGCTTCAAAGCACATTCCAAAGTGTTCTACGAACCGACGTTGAACGCATTCGCGGCACTCGGTCGACCCCTCCACAGACAAGTGAGAGAATATCTTCAAGCAGTTTTCAAAGCCGACACACCGTACCCTGAGGTCCTCAAGGAGAATCAATCCTTACAGAAAGAAGCTCTTCTACCGCTGAACACAGTTACAAACCACGTTCCACTACAAATCGGAGATTACACCGATTTCTACGCCGGCAGAAATCATGCATACAACGTTGGTGTTCTCTTCCGGGGTCCGGATAATGCTCTGCAGCCCAACTACAATCACTTGCCAGTGGGGTATCACGGTCGCGCTTCCAGTATCGTTGTCTCTGGAACGCCCGTAGTTCGACCGTCAGGTCAGATTTTGGCCAACCCGACCGCGGCTTCGAAGGTTCCTATTTTCTCGCCTTGCAAACGACTCGATATTGAGCTAGAGATGGCTGCTTTCGTCAGTATACCTAATGATCTTGGCCGGCCAGTATCCATTGCAGAGGCTGAAGATCACATCTTCGGCTTGGTCTTGATGAATGATTGGTCCGCGCGAGATATTCAGGCATGGGAATACGTGCCTCTTGGGCCGTTCAATTCGAAGAACTTCGCTACAACTATAACTCCATGGGTGGTCCTTATCGATGCCCTTGAGCCGTTCAGAGCGCAGGGTATTGAGCCTGGAAATCGGGATTCCATTCTTCCTTATTTACGAGAGAAGAGGCCCGACAATGTATTCGACATTAAACTAGAAGTTGACCTCAAACCTAGTGGCAGTGATGCTCCAATCCGCGTTTCCGAAACCAACGCCACGAATCTACTTTTCTCGTTCCCGCAAATGCTCACGCACCATTCTATCGCTGGGTGCAACTTGCGCACGGGTGACTTGTTGGGTAGTGGTACAATCTCAGGCACAGCCCCTGGGTCTCAGGGAAGCTTGCTAGAGCAGACGAATGGTGGGAAAGAGCCCATTACATTAGCCGATGGGAAGACGAAAAGAGTTTTTCTGGAGGACGGCGATGAAGTGACCTTGAGAGCTGTTGCTGGAAAGACGGACGGTGCTTATGTTGGATTCGGCGAATGTGTAGGCAGGATTGAGCCGGCTGTTACTTTCGAATTTTGATGGTTTGACCAAAGTATGTACGTTTATACGCACAGCATGAAGAGAGTATCATTATTGCCGAATCTTCAGTCTGATTGGGAATATCATTGAATTCTTCAAGTCTTTAATACCTAGTAGTTTAGCACCAATAGATGCTTTTCTCATGTCAAATTCATTTTCGAAACGTGAGAAAGCCGAGCTTAAAGGCATGTCATCAAGGAGAGTTCCGGATCCAAGGAAAGGTGATAGAATCCGTGAATAGCCGGCGGCAAACCACTGTAGCCTCGCAAGGTTTGTTATATATGAATTGTAAAAGAAACAACAACCAGAATGGCAAATACAGAGATACAGAAACACAAAATGGCTTCCGACTTACCAACCTTCGATCTATACACCTACTTTAGATCCTCTTGTTCTGCGCGATTACGGATTGCGCTCAATTTGTGGGATGTTCCGTACAATCCAATATTCGTGCATTTGCTCAAAAATGAACAACTCTCTGCCGAGCACAAGGCACTGAATCCATCCTTGAGCGTGCCTGTCTTGGTTGTGCATCGCGTCGGGGAAGACGACGTTATTATTCCTCAATCGATAGCAGCATTGGAGTACCTCGAAGAGACACTATCCTCAAAGAGTGCTCGGTATCGTTCATTATTTCCAAAGGATTCGCATCTACGTGCAGTTACTCGGAGTCTCGTTTCAATAATTGCGTCAGACATACAGCCTTTAGTCAATCTACGAAGTCAACGATGGATTCGAGAGCTTGGAATCGAACCCAATGAATACTGTCGGAAAGCGACAGAAGCAGGACTTGCTGCCTATGAAGCACTAGTTTCCAAGATCGCGGGCACTTTTAGCGTTGGTGACGAGATCACAATTGCAGACGTCTGTCTTGTCCCTGCTGCATGGAGTGCGCCACGATTTGGTGTTGATATCAGAAATTATCCAACTATTGCACGGATTGTGGAACGTTTAGAACAGGAAGACGCAGTCAAAAGAGCCCACTGGAGGAATCAACCCGACACGCCGGAAGAGTTCAGGCAGGCTTAAAGAGTACGCTCAAGTTACCTACCAAACATCACAGAATTCATTGTATTTCCCCATTTCCGCTTTGTGTACGTGAAAGGCCCGCCGGCAAGTGTAGATTCAACTCATGTATCGCAATTCGCGTGACTCTTGTCGAAGCTGGACCAGCATGACATCAAGCACGGAAGCAGCAAGTCAACCTTGCTAATGTAGACAACGGAGGCCGTCATCTCAGGTGCTTCGTTAGACAGTGTGAAATGGAGAAAATCCTTGGAAACAGCAATATTCCGCTAGGATGTTGGTCACGCTGGCTGTTGCACTGTCCGGTAACCCCGCACGTTTAGCAAGTAAACTTGCCTGACTCGCAATATCGTGTGTCTCGAACGGGATGAGGAAAGATAAGTTAATTTACCGTTGTAGATCATCACTACTCCAAGCAAGCCCCCCTTTCTGGTGGGTCGATCTCATCAGTACAGCTGATATTTCGGCGGACAATGCCGCCCATGGGTTACAGTACAGACTGCCAACACGGCGAAAATCGATGACAAGGACAAAACCGATGAATCGCCTTAGAGATGGTGAAATAATAATCAAGGATGAAAAGTGAAGATGGACCATTTCGGGCAATTTCGATTGATTCCCATCGGCTCGGCCCAGAGTTGTTCCGGGATTGAAAGGGAGCGCTCGATCTTATGACTGATGGAAATCAATCAAATGATCATGGAATAAATACAATGATAATACCATCCTGATCACAATCCCACCATGCAATCTATTCTCAAGGGGAAAAATGGCACGATAATAGCGCAGCATCACACGCAGTGCAACGTTGTCACTCCATGGTCGGTCCGAAGCTTCCTTTAGGGGTGCTGGCTAACAGAGCCCTAATCCTGAACCATGCAGCGATCGACAGGCACCGGAAGCTCTCGCAAAAAAGATGAGCGTGCCGCGCAGTGAACACGGTCCATCCCTGTCGTCGAACAGGATTCATTGTCCAACCCGATAAGAATTAGACCGCCATGTTTCCAATCATCGCGTGAGATTTGTGCACTAGCAGACCCAGAAAGTCGTACTAATAATATGCTCTAAAAAAGTCCGCATGAATCGAGGGGTGTGAATGTACTAAACGTGCTCCGTACATACCTGGAAATCAAAGGAGTTGGTCTCTCGGCATGTAGCAAGGCTATCCCCGAGAGAATGGACGACTCGCTCCTTCGAGAAGAAGATATGTATCTCTCTGTCCCCGCGTTTCAATCAGGAATGGGAGAGCTTTTTTTCTTTCTCTCGCACGCCTCAGTTTTCCAGCCAGTCTTTGCAACATGGCTTTCGCCCTCAAGCTAACGCTTTTTGGCTCATTATTGTCCGCTCATGTTGCTGCCAGTAACAGCTCGTTGGATTATGATGTTCTACAGTACATCGATCCTCTAATTGGCACGGCCAATGGCGGTACGAGGCACTTTTTGGTTGAGTTATCTGCCCACAATCGCTCATTAATTGCTTAGGAGATGTCTTTCCCGGCGCGACGTTGCCTCACGGCATGGCAAAAGCCGTTGCTGATACGAACTCCGGTTCGAACCAAGGTGGTTTCACTCTGGATGGTGCAAATATAACTGGCTTTTCATCACTGCATGATTCCGGAACTGGCGGTTCCCCGTCACTGGGAAACTTTCCACTTTTCCCTTACACAAGCTGTGCAAACGACTCTATCGACGGTTGTAAATATCCAAAGAAGGAAAGAAATGCTACATTCAAAAATTCTTCCGTAGTTGCAACGCCGGGATACTTTGCTGTCACTTTAGATAACGGGATCAAAGTCGACATGACCACCGCTCAGCATACGTCCCTATTCCGATTTGATTTCCCAAGCGGAGACTCTACAAATAGTCCGCTCATCTTGCTAGATTTGTCCGATTTGTCTGATTCGCGACAGGACAATGCTACGGTTGAAGTGGACGAATCCACTGGTCGTATGACTGGTTCTGGTCGATTTTTACCCAGCTTTGGCTCCGGTACTTATGTCGCTTACTTCTGCGCTGACTTTCAAAGTGCTGCGGGCATTCGTGATAATGGAATTTTCGTCAACTCTCGAGCCACTGCAGACGCCAAGTCACTAAAAATATCTAGAAGTATCAACGGGTATCCTCTGCCGGTGAGTATGATATAGAATGGTCAATTGCATTTGCAGAAGCTGATGTTCTATCCATCTTGAAGGGTGGTGCATGGGTGCGTTTTCAACACCAGGCAAACTCAACCGTCCTTGCACGGGTCGGCCTGAGCTTTATCAGCGAAGCACAAGCGTGTTCGAATGCAGAAAAAGAAATCCCGACTTTTGATTTCGATTCTATCCACTCTGCGGCGGTGAGCTCATGGACGCAGAAAATGAGCCCCATTCGAGTCTCCCGCAACAACATCGACGCGTCGTTTCTTACCAACTTCTACAGTGGAATATACCGAACTATGACACAGCCGCAAGATTACACTGGAGAAAATCCACTCTGGCAGAGCTCTGAGCCTTACTTTGATTCACTCTATTGGTAAATTACCGCTTTCGCTTTCTAAATCCGTTACTGAGGGAGGGGATATCGACAGACGCTAATGCTATGTATCAGTATTTGGGATCTTTTCCGCTCGCAAATGCCTTTTCTGACTCTGATTGACCCGGTCACTGTTACCAAAATTATCAGATCCTTGGTCGATACTCAACAACATCTCGGATGGCTCCCCGATTGTCGCATGTCATTCTGCAAGGGCTACACACAAGGCGGATCCAATGCCGATAATGTTATTGCCGATGCCTATATCAAGGGCCTCACGGGCGGTATTGACTGGGAAGCCGCGTATGCTGCTGTTCAAAAGGACGCCGAGGAAGAGCCCTACGACTGGTCAAACGAGGGACGTGGAGGATTGCAAAGCTGGAAGTCTCTGAACTATATTCCGGTTCAGGATCTTGACTACATTGGCTTTGGAACGATGACACGCAGTATCTCCCGGACATTGGAATATGCCTACAACGACTTTGCCATATCGCAAATTGCTCGCGGCATGAACAAGACATCTGACGCAGAGAAATATGAAAAGACCTCATCGTATTGGCAGAATCTCTTCAAAGCGGATCAAACATCTTTCATAAATGGGACAAGTACAGGCTTTACAGGTTTTTTTCAGCCTAAATATTTGAATCAAACATGGGGTTTCCAGGTAAGAGCAGACAGACGGTGGTTATTGCTGAATGAGCGTCCGCTGACAGGTATCGAATAGGACCCTCTCGAGTGTTCCAATATCGATACCAGTAATTCAGTCTGCTCTTTACAGAACAATGCTGCCGAGACATTTGAGTCGAGTATCTGGGAGTACCAATTGTAAGTGTCTGGGAAAGTTGTATGATAATATTGCTTTTATTGTACTGATTATCATTGTAGTTTTGTCCCCCACGACATGGCGACTCTAATCACAATGCTTGGTGGGCCGGCAACTTTCGTAAAGCGTCTTGACTACATGCATGACAACCAAATCACCTATATTGGCAATGAGCCGGCCTTTTTGACAGTCTATCAGTACCACTACGCCGGCCGTCCAGGTAAATCAGCCAAGCGGGCTCATTATTATATTCCGCAGTACTTTGGGACCACACCAGGTGGACTGCCTGGTAACGACGACTCCGGAACCATGGGTGCATTCGTTGCGATGTCGATGATGGGACTTTTCCCCAATCCGGCCCAAAACGTCTACTTTATCATCCCTCCTTTCTTTGAGTCTGTTCAGTATACCTCTCCTTTAACCAACAAAACATCTACCGTCAAAACCATCAACTTCGACAAGGAATATAAAAATATCTACATTCAATCTGCGACCTTGAATGGCAAACCATATACCAAGAATTGGATCGATCACAGTTTCTTCACTGAAGGAGCCGAGCTTGTTCTTACTTTGGGTCGTAACGAGAGCACCTGGGGCACTCATGCAGCAGATCTACCTCCATCTTTGTCCACTTCGAACTCTTAGTATACTAAGCATGAGGGCGTAGCCTGAGACACGAACAAAGCAACATTGAAAAATGCATATTTACAATCATTGAATTTTTATTTTCATCACTCATACTCATTACAATATCTTGAAAGGGCCATTTTGATAACCCGGTAATCATTATCGTAATAGAGTCGTAGTTTTCTCAAGGAAGTCACCTGCCATCATTTCACTCTGGTAAATTCCACAAGAAGTCGAGCGTTCCTCCATCGAACCCAGATAATTGCCCACCACTTGGCCCAAATGGTGCCATGGACGGATCGAACGGCAGTGAAAATAACCAGTCATTATCTTCTGGCAGAGGAACTGGTCCCGTATTCTCGTATTCCATCGAAGACGCGGATGACGATACAGCGTGGGTCATGGCAGAATCGTAAGCCGCATTGGCCTCGTTGCTCTGCATATAGTGGCGATTGTTCTCATCCGGTAAATTTGTGTCTCCGCCGCGATAAAGTGGCTGCGTTGACGATGGACGGGTGCTATTGCGAGTCGTTGAAGTAGAGTATTGCATGTTTCCTCCGGGGCCTGCAGAGTTGGCGACTTTGGTCATTGTTGGCATCGATGAGGCGGATGCAATCAGATTACGCCTTAGTCGCGATAGATGTACTTCTAGCAGAATTGCATATCGCGATGCAAGGTGGACATCGTCTAAAATATTGGACCGGAGAGCCTGGATACTCTTCTCAAGCACGTCTAGAGACTCCTGTAATTTGGTGTGACGGACGCCAAGACTCAGTGCTTTTAAAAGAAAGATTGATGAACTAGTAACGCGGAGGAAAATGCGGACAGGAGAAAAGCGTAGTTTGTCGGCCTGCGCGAGCTCGATCACTTTCTTCAGGATTTGGCAGGAGCCGTCGATTACTTCCTGTATAAACTCATGATCAATAGGGTCGAGATTGATTTCGGCGTTAGTGTGTTGGGTGGGTGCTGAATCCACATTTCCATCAGCGGTGTTGTAAGTATTGTTGTTTGTGGTGGAAGGGTTTGTGTTGGCATTTGTCGACGTATCGGCTAGTACTCGCTCGACAACAGCTTGCATGCCAAACGAATGCATGTAAACTCGGACGTAATGATATTCTATATGGAGGATGTTCACAAAGTTCGCATTCAGTCCAGTCGGTGCGTCCAAGTGACGAGCTCGCCATTGCATTAGCAGTGGACGGAAATGGTCTAACAGCCCAATGTATCGGCCACTCTGGAGTTGTTGTTTGGCAAAGGAGGCCGTGGGGAAAAGCATGTCGTTGACAGATCTTGTCAGCTTTGTTAAGTCCATCCAGGAATCCATAAACGTGGTCCATTCAGGCTGGTCTTCCATTGTATATCCTCCATGCATTTTGCCTATTGCGCGATTGAGATTTTGCGGCATTAGGGACATGCATCCTATGCGCGAGGCGAGCTGGTTGATATACACGTAGAGAAGCTGTTGCACGCGTTGCTTACGCAGCTTATTATGATTGGCAAGAACATAATCGGAGTGGCTCTGGGTGGCCTGTTCTCTTGGTTCCGGCTCAAAAATGCCGAGTTCATGCGCAAGAGAGAATGCAGAGCCAAGGAGCATCCATGACATCTGATCAGATCGTCTCGCGGGCTCAATAACATCTTTGAGCCACTGGTTCGATGAAGATTCAGGCTTATCATGAGCTCTTGCACCTGACCCGTCAATGGGTATATCTGAATCCCATGCATCGTTTTCCGGTGGGAAATGCAGTGATCGCGGATGCCATTCAGATATTAGTAGCAGTGCCTCTATAGTACCCAAAGTTCGTATGTTACCTCGCGTAGACCGCTCTTGACCGAGCATCAAACGCATAATCAGATTTTGACAATGTGTCCACAATCGGTTGTGGATGAAGAAACTTCTCGACGCTCCCCCTATCCCAGGAAGTACGTGATAGCGGGAAGATATCATGAGAATAGTGCAACATAAGAAGTATTCGTGTGTCACTAGAATATGATGATTTTCGTGTTGACGGTAGAATTCCGTCAATATTGGCGATAGTGGTGACAAATTCTCGAAGAACCTGTTGATATTAGCTTCTACATAGTATAGAACTCCTACAATCTCTCCAGACACGAAGCAACGGCCTTACCTGTCCACGAAGGTTACCGCTTCTCTTGCGGTAAACCATCCCAGTCTCACAGCACGAAAAGATTCCCATATACCAAACAGGTTGGCGTCAGTTTTAGATAGTTCTATGGGAGGTGGAGCGGCTGGACTAGTGCCGGTAACGGAGGCCTGCGGTAATGATTGAGACAAAGACTGAGAGAGTGCTTGTGATATCCCTTGACCAGAAGCAACCCCTGCTTGTCTATTCATGTCCATCTGGTTGCTGGTAGAATTTGTATGGGCTGCTGCCTCAAACAGAAGGTTCAGCGCATCATTACCGCTTGACACGACATGCCTCATGAGAGAATTCGTTAATTGATTCGATTCAGAAGAGGACTGGAAGTCAATTGAATCACTGGGAGTAGATTGATTCTGCTGGAATGTCACGTTGGATGCAGCCATTAAATTTCTCTGGTGATTTGGTATATCCATAGTCTGAACGGGAGAAGTCGACAATGATTCTATATCGTAAATGTTAGAACCTACAACGAACGCCATTGATTGCTATGCGGACAATATTCGTACCGCTCCGGTTTTTTCGAGACCACGAGCGCTTCTCGCTGAAAACACATCGTCTCTGTTCACGGCGACATCGCGCACACGGTGGAGAACTGCCAATATCGCATTTGGCTTTCTTCTGCCTACAGGAAAGACAAGCTTTGTAGGCGCGCTGAAAATCCCGGCCACCGGAAGCCCTCCGCTCCGGAGGCCTGATGATATCCTCCATCGAATTGGTGATACCTGATCAATTATTGCAGGAGCATTTTCAAGGCATATAATAATAATGAGTCATATTATGGAGAGCAAGACGAAGGTTGATGCGACAACGGCGAGAGGAGCGGATAGTGCTAAGTTAATTTACTACTGCGGTGACTTCAGATGATATCTAACCGCGGCTTTCCGCGGCCAACACAAGACATTGCACGGACCAGCCGCTTATCGTCGCTTGGGGTTAGGGTTGACCATACCTACCCTAGGCTGTCAGGCATCAAGGCACTAAGGCACTAACTCCGTACACAGCTTCCTTCTGGGCGTCACCATCCGCGGACTTCTTTCATCATTAATCGTTGATACATACGACAGCGTCCTTGCGCGTAACTATCCCTGGCTCTACGAATGGCCCTCGGTCGGCTCATTGAATCGTACCAATACATTCGACGCTCTTCTCTCAAGGAACGATCGCCCTCGAGGTTTATCTGACCGCGCGGTATAATGCACCATGCAACCTGTCATTTATTTTTCGCCGGCTAGGATATAATGGTGGCCATTCCAGCAACAGACACTCAGCATGAGTCCAAAGAAGAACCAAAAATTCTCCCAGAAGTGGCTGTCGCGCGCAGTGACTCTCTAGCGGACCTAGGGGATGGCCCCAGCAATACTCATTTGTCGAACAGCAACGGTTCCTCGAAGCAAGATCACGATACTGAAATTCAGCGCGAGTGGAATCAAGTAGCTTCACACATTTGGAAGAATAGCGCTGGAAATATGGTGGCGATGAATGGGCAAAGAAGCGAGCCTGAAGAAAGCAATGAGGGAACTTCTCACTCAACGCAGGAGCAGAAAAGACGTTCTTCTTCGCATGGACTCGGTATACAATTGGAAGTTTTGAACGAGGGAGAGGACGAGAGTGGTATCCCGAGTGCCACTGATTCAAGTGACAGGCCGTGTTCGCCAAAAGATGGAACGCACGACAAAGAGAATATTTTAAAGCTGTCGCCAGCTCAAATTCAGGAGCTTATTTCGTCCCCCGACTCAATCCCACTTCATAAAATACCCGACGGTGCTGACAGGATAGAGGGAGTCATTGCCACAGTCAGATCGTCTACCTCGTCTGAAGACATTTCAAGCGATATTTCGGCCAAAGCTAAGAACCGAGCCGAATTTCTAAGGTCCATCGGTGGTAGTCTTTACGCGAACCAAAAGCCAAAAGACAGAAATCAGCTTGATGCTCCTCCGAGCTTTCTTATTTCAAGCGAAGACCCCCCAATGTCTGCTCCTATCACTCAGCGACCTCACCCTTCCCGGATGTTCACGTCGCCTACGACTTTTCCAAGGACCAACTCTTTGAGCGATGAACCGAAATCCACGTCGAACTCTATCGGAAAACAAAAGCTGAAGTCTACTCCTGGCCACCTTGACCTCTCCGAGCATAAAGGATTTGCAGAAGACTCTGTTCCTTCGCCCATGCCACAATCCATTCCACTTCCTCCGTTATCCATTCCAGCTTATTTGGAGCTTGAACTCTCCTCGTCTCGGCCATCTCCACTCTATATTCACCGTTCCGCGACGAGCCAAATTCCCTACGAATCATCAGCGGTCAAACTAGAAAGGCTATTGAATTTTATTCTTCTTCCACCTGCTCTAGAACAGGTTCTGTGGTTTGGTGCTATAGCTTGTCTTGACGCATGGCTCCATTCCTTTACGATACTCCCCCTCCGTTTCATCAAAGCACTTTACATCCTTGTTTCTTCCTGGGCATACAACGTCTATCGCGAAGCCGAATTCGTATGCACGTTCATAATAAATGGTGTGGGCCGAGTCTGGCGCAGACATGTGAAGAGGACTCAGAATATGCGATCTGAATCAGGGCAGGACGATCGACATAACGGGACAACGACACATAACACGTCTATGGATAGTAGCTCCCATCCAAAGTCAAGATCTAGAGATAGTAATGCTCGGCAACTCAAGATATCGGCCAATGCAAAACACCGGAGGCAAAAGTCAACGCCATCGGCATTACAAGCAGATGACAAAGCCGACATTCTCAAAGGCTTTCTTATCATCTGTACGTGTGTTGTGTTGAGTTTCTTTGATGCCAGTCGCATGTATCACTGGATTCGAGGACAGAATGCAATCAAGCTGTACGTCATCTACAATGTGCTGGAAGTTGGTGATCGTTTACTTTCAGCGATTGGACAGGATGTGCTTGAGTGTCTATTTTCACAGGAAGCGCTGGCCAGAGGAGAAGATGGTCGGAGCAAAGTTGTCCGACCTTTTTGGCTCTTTCTACTTGCACTTGCGTACACCACGTTGCACGCGATGGCCCTTTTTTACCAAGTCATCACACTAAACGTCGCGGTGAATTCATACTCCAACGCGCTAATCACGCTTTTATTGTCAAATCAATTTGTTGAGATCAAATCGGCTGTGTTCAAAAAGTTTGAAAAGGAAAACTTATTCCAGATGACTTGCGCGGACGTGGTCGAGAGATTTCAACTCTGGTTGATGCTTACAATTATAGCATCCCGGAACATCGTTGAAACTGGAGCATTCACTTCCTGGTTCACGGTCGGGGGAGGTGTAGGTAATTCCTTCTCGTCCTCGCCTACAAACAGCACGCCTTTGAGCGCTTCTCCACGTTCGGCTACCTCCATCCTCCCTCAGTCGTTCACATTTTTACCTTCCACATTCTTTTCATCCTTGACAGGTGGCGCGAATTCTCTTTTGCCTCAGCTCGCTCAAGTCTTGGGACCTTTCCTGATTGTTCTCGGCTCCGAAATGATGGTCGATTGGCTCAAACATGCATATATTGCGAAATTCAACAATATACGGCCAGCGATCTATGGTCGTTTCTTGGATGTCCTAGCCAAAGATTACTATACCAACGCCTTTGTCGATCAAAACTTGACAAAACGGCTAGGCCTAGCAGTGATACCAATGGCCTGTCTCTTCTTCCGAGTATCTGTTCAGACTTATCAAATGTTCCTTCAGGCATTGTTACCAATGCAGGCCTCTGCTACTGAGCACAGTGCCTCTTTAACGGCAATGCATGAACATTACTCTAATCTACCTCAACCATCGTCGCCTCCCGTCCCTTTGACAATGAAGACCGTCGTGTCAAGTTCTTTAGGCCGCTTATCTTGGGCGTTCAATACCTTAATGGAGAACGCCATACCCTCGCCCGTACAGTCTGTGACATTCTTCACTATTGTCCTTGTGCTCACTGGTTATCTAATCCTTCTCATCTTCAAACTTACATTGGGGATACTACTACTTTCGTTTTCTCGGTCCCGGTACAAAGTCATGAAGGAACGCGAACAGAAGGTTTACTTTGGGGGTCGAAGCGAGCGAAACAGTTTCGCTTCTCCGTCCACTTCGCAAACCCACGCGCAGTCACATAAGGGGTCTCAAAGTCACCATGTTGTTGACACTAATGGCAACTACACTGTAGATGGCGGTCGACGAGTTGGTGGCTGGGGTGTGGTGGAAGTTGGCGACGACAAAAGGCGCTGGATCTACGCTGATGACCCGAATGGTCTTCGGAAACTCAAAAGCAAAGAGCGTGGTGACAACGAGAAAAACATGAACAAGGGCAATGGAGCATTGCTGAATTTGGATGGTGTGAGACGGTACGAAATGGTGGCCAAGCGCATTTGGTAGTTCTTAGCCATCAATATCAAGAATTGCTTTTAGATGAACAGCAAGCAGGGTGGCTTTAATCGCGTCCGATTTGCTTTGAATATTAAATTTTCAACGAAACGAACGGACATGATGTATAAATTCTGTAACTTAGTCCCGTGCTCAGGTGCTGTAAATCCTTTATCAAGAAGCTCTATGCACCTCAAGGCTTCTGCGCTACTATCATACCAATACTGGTAGGGATAACAATTCCTTTCTCCTGTGCATCTTTCAACGCAGCTGCCCGTTTCTCTACATCTTCTTCGATTTGAGAATCGCTTCTCCACGAAGTCGAGTCTTTTGGTTCATTATCTCTTTTCCTTTTCAAGAAAATTCTGCTCAGCGTTTTAAAAGCCTTGGCACTCCAAAAATTTGCCGTGGGCCATATTTCAGGCCTATTCAGAGTCTCGAAATTGTATCTGGCGGGATTAACCAGTCCTACAGATTCAGCGGCTTGAAATATCGTGGCGGGCCCATCTCTGCTTGCGCCAGCGTTGATTTGGCCCAGCGAGCAAAGTCGCAATGTATCCGCAACAAGTGGGAAGGTTTGGTCTATTTTGTCGGCATACTCAAGAAAGGACGACAAATTCAGTTCTTCCCACAGAAGATAACCTCCTGGCTCTATTTGCTAATCGTTAGCAAACCCGTAGAGAGATCATGGACATGAACACATACTTAATATAGTTGCAATATTGCCAACGACTTGTTCGTAATCCGATATCTTGAGAGCTGCTACCAACAACCTCAAATGAACCAGATCGTATTTGCTGTGATGTTCAGGTGGGAAAGGCTTGAGGCAATCTTGCAGAGAGAAATGAATGCCACTCTCACTAAAGTCTTTGGGAATTTGTTCGCCTGAAATATCAAACCCATGATAATAGCGATTGGGGCCTTGAGGATATGCAGTTTCAAGTTCTCTCTTCAAATCGCGTAGCCAGATTCTGTTTGAGCATGGATAGAATTAGCTTTGCAAATGGCTTAGATTCTTATTTTGGTTAATGAATGTGGAACTTACCCCGTGCCCGTGGCCACATCAGCTATAGAAAGAATATTTGCCTTCTCAATAGAATCGTGCACTATTTTCCCATCGCATACACTCAGCATATATTTATGCTGTCCATCAAGGCTTAAATTTCACGTCGGTTAGCATCAATTCATATATATATCTCGAATACCTAGGTAATAGTTCCGTTACGAGTAAGATGCCCATTACGGTCCAAACACAAAGTCGAATCGGCGGGCATATTTCACAAACGAAGACTCCCCGCTGACTGACGATATCTCAAGATTGATGGAATTGCACATACCGTTGACTCTCTTCCGAATCACGAGTAAGTATATAAAATTCTCCCGATGCTGGAGCTTTAGTGTTGCTCGTGTCGAGGTCCTTTGGATGACCTTGAGTTATCACGTTCGAACCCATGATTGATTCGAGAAATTTTGTAGTGCTTGATAGTAGAAAGATAATAAGAAATTCAAAAGTACAGAATTAAGATCCCGGAAAAGCAGTAACATATACCTTTTTAGGCATCCAATGGCGTTCCGGCTCCCATATTTCTTTCCGGGTGCTTCATCAAGCAAAATCAAGCGACTGCGAGTGGAGAAGAGCTTGAGCCTGTCTTTGGAGACTATACGCGGGGGATTGACAAAGATACGCTTGGTGAATGGAGCTGTTGGTTCTGATTCGTGATTTTCGGTAATTAGTGATCAATGGTTTGCGTGAGGTTGCATATTTAGTGACTTGATCCTCATTTAAGTCATTGTTAGCAATTATTTCCGAGCCGTGTTGCACAGAAATACGCAGGTATACGGGCCAGGCGTGCAAGAAGGATTTTGAAATACGCTTAAATCGGACCATTTTCTAAGCCAATATCCAGCAGAAGCATTTAGGCATCATACCTAAGTACTGTGAATGATTCTGCAGAAATTCAGGTGGCGAGCTGGACCTTCATTTTGGACCACGCAGTTGGCGGATTCTCCGGCGTTTCATGCACCTAAATGCCTAGATGCATGGTTAGCCAGAGCACCCACCAAGGTCACCTGGGTGTTATTGACTAGCCGCATAGCCGTGAGGTTGAAATTGACTGGCTAGGTATCGCGAATGCGCGTTGGTCACATTTATATTCCTTGCTGTGCCTAAAGTCATCACAACTCAGGCACCTGGGCACTTGGCTGCATTTCGCGGAGTCTTTACGCTCATATGTATGAGACATGAACGGGTATATCAGATTGTAGATCATTGAATCAATATTTAGATGTGATGCAACAAAGTTTGACGAGTGTTACTTTTATGAGAAAATCCAATCCATGACATTTGCAGCCTCGGAAAAGAGTCTGCCGATGATCTACCCTCGCATAAGACAAAGAATTCAAAATCGAGACCGAAATACAGACTGTATAAGAAGCGTATCCTGTACGCCGACAACCCAATCAATGTAAACACGTTGAAGATATGCTACCGCTTTTCCCCATTGCATCTCGCTAATCGTCCAAAAATCAATTATCTCTCATTTCATTTCGTTGTACGGCCCGGAAGCTTCTCAAATAGCCATCCAAAAATCTCGCGACTCTTGTACAAATTCTGGACCCGAAGACGCTCATTGTCGAGATGTGCATGATCACTAGCTTGTCCACACGGCAGATTTGCGGCTGGAGCAGAGAACTCTCGTTCTAGAAATCTGATGGTCGGGATTGAACCACCTTCACGAATGAAGATCGGTTGGACAGGTGTAGGCGTCCCGGCCACAGCTGACGATGCTGCAGCGGCTGTTTCACGCCGAGAATTGTCAAGCTCATGACTGCCCAGCGACGAAGATAGCATTGAAGGAGAGGACGAAAGCGAGTCGTGTCCTTGGTTTGCAATAATAGCTGTCTGGTCGGATCCATTCATGCCCACTTGGCTTCCCGTCAAAGTAGTAGATGTAGGAATAGCCGCAGTATGAGATGCATATTTCTTAGCCTGAGAGGCTTTCTTTGATGAGGTTGTCGACGACGAAATAATCCGGTCAATGTGCGATGCAACGCTATCGCTTGAGTCGATACGACTCAATTCCGATCCGAACGGTCGAATAATCCTCCTACCATGAGGTGGTGGGTACTGATGTCCTTTCTTACTAGGGTCTGGGGTCCACGCCGTCGAAATGGCTTCGGCCAAGGTACCAAAAATCTCATTATCAGGATCGCCCAGCCAAGGATCAGACTTGCCTGTGATTTCGATGGTGAGTTCGTTTTGCGAATCCATTAAATCGAATTGTTCCTGGGCGAAGGTTGTGAACGCCGCCGCAACCTCGTCAGCACTCTGATTAGGCACGATTCGTATCGATAGAGTAGCCTTGGCTCGGCTGGAAATAGTTGTCGCGGTGTTTTTGTTGCTTGGAACTTCAATTGAATGAACGGTAAATGACGGTTCGCGCCATCGATACATCAAAGATCTCGTAAAAGCTTCGCGGTCCTCAATCTGAGGATGAAGAGGGAGCATTGCTTCAGTAATTGCTTGAAATCGTTGTTCCTCGGCTCTTGTCAACTTGGCCACGGGATCATAGAAATTGGGGAGATTGATATGACCTTTTTGGCCAATGAATCTTGCCAGTAATAATGAAAGATCCTTCAAAGGTTCATCAAGCAGTGAGCTCCCGTCAATCCCACTGTGGAGGTCAGGTTGTTCGCTCGTTACGATGAGATTTGCATGAACTACACCACGCAGACCATACGTTAGACAAGGAATATGGTCGTCGAGCCAGTAGCTGTTCGCAAGCAGTATCCAGTCCACGTTCCCAATCAAGTCCTTATTTTCACGAATTGCTCGCTCAAACCCTTGGGAACCGGACTCTTCTTCGCCTTCAATTACAAACACAACATCACACCCAAGAGCCTTGCGTCGAACAAGATCTGCTGCTGCATAGACAGCGGCTAGAATCGGTCCCTTATTATCAGAGACCCCACGACCGTATAGGTACCCGTCAAAAGACGTTAGATGAAAGGGATCCGTACGCCATTTCGGCTGGTTGTTATCGGCGCCGACAACATCATAATGGCCATAGAATAAAATGGTTTTCACGTCAGGTCCGGGCTGTGAAGCCGCAAACCTTGCATAGACCACAGGATTGGTGTCGGCGCCAGTTTGCAATAGTTTTGTTGTGGCTCCCAAAAATGCGCAGTGTCGACGCAAGAACGTTGCGCCTTGGTTGCAGTCAACTGAGTATTTGGGACTGGACGAGATGGTTTGGTATGAAACAAATTTGAAAAGGGTATTGACCATGTCATCTGCACAAAGGCATCGTTAGCTTAATTCTGCTACTGGGATAAATTTCATACGAACCGTTCCCTGTTGGCTGATGATGTTCTTGTTCAGGAGCCTGGGCTAAGTCCCAAACCGCCACGGTGTTGTCGTTGCCGCCAGTGACATATATATGTCTATTGCTGTGGATTGCTACAGCGGAGGCGAGGATTGTTCCTTCATGTGCTGTCCAGCAGCCAATTTCATCAAAACTTGAATTGAATTTCTGCGACAAGATTTAGTAGTGGGTTCAAATAGGAGAGAGATAAACCCTTATCCAGATCAGTGGTATCTTACCTTGACAACTCCCTCGGCATCGCCTGAGATCGCCACACCGCCTAAAACTCCGAGAGCCCATAAATCGCCTCGATGCTCGGTAATTTGTTTCACCAATTGCTGTGAGTCAAGGTTCCAGATATTCAAAGTTCCGCCGGCAAGACCGCAATGGAGTAGCGACCCTTCAATGGCAATTGAGAGTACAGCATCTTCTCCGTTGTCAAGCTCGAACCACAGCACCGGAGAGGCGGTTTTCTCTAGATTCAGTCTCCATAACTTGACGGATCCGTCACCAGATCCTGTCAAGAGAACCTCCTCCGACGGTGCAGATTCTATCAAGCCTCGAACAAGAGCCATGCAATAGATGTACCCGTGGTGAGAGAAAAGTCTGTGCTGCTCACGATTGAAAGTGAGTATCTTACCACTACTGGGGGAGATGTTGTGGAGATCTGCATCTTCTGATCGGGGGTTAATGCTGCCACCTGGACCACGCGAGTCAAAAAAGCGATGCGTTCGGCGGGAAGGATGACGCCCAATCGTGCCCTCACCGCAGGTCGATAGGTTGCACCACTTGTAAAATCAGCACTTAATTTTTCTTTTTTTTCCCTTCACAATATGCATGACCTTCCCGTACCTGTAAGCTCGTGTTCTGTCCACCGCAGAAGACAGTTTTTAATTGTTGAGAGTAAACCACGGCAAATATATCACCGACGTCATGATGGGAGTATATCGAGTATAGTTTCTCGAATGTGGCAGTTGACCAGACCTAGCTCGTCTTAGTCACTTGAATACTTGCAATATCATGACGTGCCATCCGACTTACGTTGACTATAGAGTCCGCACCACTGGAGAAAAGAAGTTGCTCGCCTGGGCAGATATGCAGACTCAAGACACTCTCCATATGAGCCGGAACAGAAAGTACTAAATCATAGGTGTCCAATGACCAGGCCTGACGTTTTTGTTAGTATATATTTATTGTACAACAAGCATCCAGATTATGTGACTCACCAGAATATCACCACCTTGCAAGCCTGCAAAGACGCATTGCTCATCAAGGGCGACAGCCAAGACAGATCGAGAGGCTTCAACTCGATGGCCGATTGCTCCGTCAGTCTGTAAGGAAGTTACTTTCACTCCTGGGCGGGTGCTGTTGTCTGCGCTTGACAAGGAAGCTGGTGAATTGTCTTCTGACTGATCCTCGGAGTCCAGGGATAAGCGAGGCATAGTGGGCTGAATTGGCTACAAATATTGCACCTTTTCTTCAAGCGGCCTGCTTCCTTTCTTCTATAGATGCCGATAATTTTCTCACCAGCCGTGCCTCGCAGTGACAGAAAAAATGAATTGTACACTGTAGGACGACACTTGGCAGAATTGAAATAGCGGTCTCGGGGATTAAGATACTCAATGTAGCACGGACATTCAGCTGTGTCTTGAATTCCACGATGGACTGGAGTTGCTGGGTGACTGACTAGATGCTCTGTATAAATCCGAGCAAGCAGCTCACCACTCTTAGCCAGACGAAGGAATGAAAGAGTTAAATATAGGGATGGTGTGTGTATATAAAAAAGAAAAGTCGCTATGGTGTGATCAGGGACAATTATGGAGCGAGCGATCCTCAGTGGAGCAAAAAGGAAGGTGCAGAGAACTTAACAGCTTAACCCCGGAGCGATCCACTCGCTGCTCGCCGCCAACAACCCTAATTTGAAGACCCTAACCCTGGACAATCTCCAGACCAGCTCACGACCAGATCAAGGTGATAGAGCTGATTTGAGAGGCAACGTCGAGTTGGTGTTTTTCTTTTTCTTACGGTCTTCTTTAGAGGCGCAAAGTCGTATGTGGCAATCTACTCATTACGTAGCTGAATGTGATCTGTTGCCTTCGCGGGGACTCCGGCCAGAACACATTCGACCTGCTCCGTTAAAAATTTGACGGATTGTTTAATTCTAAGTTCCAAGGTTGGCGCGGTATGTAGGCATGGCATCACCGAGTAACCTTGTTGCAAAAGAGATATGGCTGCTTTGATACCTTGGTAGGTATGCACTGTGACATCGATCCGGATGGGCGGCATGAACATGAATCGCTATAGGGCCGCATGTATGTATGCGTACCTGATGCTATTGCAAGATCCACTCGCCTGTCCATTTATTCTATCTCTGTCCGGACGGAGTATTTACAGACAGACAGACTGGTTACTCCTCGAATGAAGCAAAAAGAAAAAGAAAAGAAAAAAACAAGAAAAGAAATATGAAAAAGTACTGATTAAAAACCAAGATTGATGGGGATTGCTGCGCCACATATACTGCTGACACATTCAACTCACCAGCCACACCCTTGTGGACTGTGTGATAATGCAATATCCAATCAAAAAGCATGCTTCACCGCTCAACCTGCAATCAGTCGTCGTACTCGATACTTTGCAGTTACTAGCAGATCCGCTGTAGCTAGTGAGTCACAACTAGTAACCAAGAAGTACTAGCTACTTCAAAAGCTGCATCCACCCAGTCAAATCACAGCGTGACAACTCAGGCAGTTCGTCCCTCTTGACTTCTCCACCAACCACTCCGTCTCTACTCCGTTTCTTCCCCTTCTGCATCCCGCCTATCTTCATCCAGTCCTGCAGTCCACAGTCCATGCAGTCTGGCCAGTGGCCGCCTCAACCTCAAACGTGGACGCCTCGTTTCATACATGCCTGCTATTGCACGCCATCCCTCTGCACAGTCAGTCAGTGCCTGACTTGCCCTGCCCACCCGATTTTCAGGTTATAATGCCTCGTCAACTGCTTTGTCTTTGGGCTGGTAATCCGTCCTTTTTCTATGTTTACACCTTTACGACTTCTATTGGACGACACTCGTGACTGGCTGCTTGATCCCTGCGACTGCAACTATGACAAACTAGATTTGCGCTGAATGCGGCCGAACTCTTTCCCCAAGCACTGGCGGCACAGACATATAACTATCTGGGTCCGGAGGGTGGTGGCTTTCCATGCGACTTGACCAAGCATCCAGATCCCGCCATCCCAGCAGACATATCTTCTGAGCTTCTTTCTGTAGCATATTTCACGTCTGAGGCTACAGACTATAGTCTCGTTTAACCGCAAACATGGCGGCAGTCAAGGAAACAATTGCCGTGATAGACAAGTCGGGCAAAATGGTGTCGAATGTAAGTTTATCTTCACTCGGATATTACATATTATTCTTTCAACATATGACTGTACGACTCTATACTTACCATACATAGAGTAAACATTTATTCGGCGTCTTTAAAGAAGCTCGTAATGCCTATCGTGAACGCAAAGCCGAGATTCGGGCGGGGAAAGATGCGGAGAAACAAGCGCAGATTGCAGAGCAGGAGGCTCGACGCCTGATGAAGAGTCTAACTATAGACGACCAACGATCAGTTGCATCCTCGAAGAGATCGGGTCAGACGCGGGTCTCGTACAGCCGGCAACCATCCGCCCGAACGCACCGCATCGATGCAGGCTCGCGCTTCCATTACGAACAGGACTTGCATCACGGCCAGATGATGTACCAGGAGCCGCGTTCCCTGCACCAAGCCGGACGCCGTCATACTGCGCAGGAGATCACCGCGAAAGAGTCAGCCCTCGCTCTGGCACGGTCCCGGGTCAACAAGCCCGTCGATATGGATCTCGCATACGGAGAGGCCCACCCGCTGGCTCTGAAGCACTACGAGCCACGAGCGGCAGACGAGGAGCAGCTTAATGGTCTAGTTGCCAAGGCTAAGGGTCTCCTGGAAGAGGCCGACTGTGTGCAGCACACCGCGACTGCAACGATGGCTCACCTACAGAAAAACCCGGACGCTATGGCGGCAGTCGCTCTGACTCTGGCCGAGATTAGCAATCTCACGCGCAAGATGGCGCCCAGTATTTTGACAAGTCTGAAACTGAGTGCGCCGTCTGTGTTCGCATTACTCTCCAGTCCACAGTTCCTAATTGCCGCTGGTGTTGGCGTTGGCGTCACGATTGTCATGTTTGGGGGTTATAAAATCATTAAGAAGCTCACGGCAGCACCGACGATGGCGCCAATGCCGATACCGATGCCTGTTCCACAGCCCGGAATGGCCCCGGCTCCTCTACAAGTCAAAGCACCCTCTGCCAGTGCTGATGAACTGCTCGAACTGCAGAGCGAACATCTCAGCCGAGTCGAGGTATGGCGGCGCGGCGTTGCCGACTACGAGGCGAGCAGCATGGGCTCGACTGTCGACGGCGAATTCATCACGCCGACGGCAGCCATGATGTCTGGTCTGGACTTGTCTGATCCCACTGTGTTTCGACGAAGGGATCTGGAAGCAGAAGGTGGTTCAACGACGTCTTCCCGAAGGTCCAAGCAATCTCGACACTCCCGCCATTCACGCCACACCCGATATACTTCCAGCAAAGCCCCAAACACACAATCGACGAGTGGAACCGCCAAGAAAAAGCCTGCTGATCCTAAAAGATCTAGTAGGTTACGAATGATGTTTACTGTGTAGTATGCCCCATTAAGTGGGAAGACTGGATGGACATGAACAACGTGAATTGTTGATTTTATTGCATTGCTGGTGTATTGAATTTCATTTAGCGGATTATCTGTTATTTTCTTGCATTTCGTTGATAATATCCCCTCGTTTGATTCGTGTCATCCGTTTCTCGTTGAGAAACGATACAACGTCAGGGCAACCTCATATATACAGAATAATATGTGTGCATTTCAACATCTAGGCCATACCTAGGTAGCCTCTAGCTCCAGAATATATTCCATATATCCCAAGGTTCCATCATAAAGTTCTGCGAACGCGAATCATAAGTCCATCCCTTGGTGATTGCGTAATACCCCGACGAATCTCCAACTCCTTATTAGGATCATCCAACATCTCAAACTCAAAGCGATAAACAAACACAGCCACAAATATCGCCAATTCCGCCCTCGCAAATCCCTGACCAATGCAACTACGCGGGCCATGGATGAAAGTCAAATTCGCATAGTTCGAAACCGCGCCTCCACTATTATTATAACTGAGGACTTGCTGGGTGTCCGGGTCAATGTTGAGCCATCGTTCAGGCCGAAATTGTTCTGCGTCGGGACCCCAGAGTTCTGGATCCTTGTTCGTTATTTCGGGACAGATCAGAATCGCCGTGCCCTTGGGAATGAATTGTCCGCCTAGCGTTGTATTACGGGCTGCCTCTCGCGACGTGTAGGGGACCGAAGGGTGAAAGCGAAGTACTTCGTTAATAAAAGCCCAGAGATAGGGGATATTAGTGTTATTATTCCCGTCTATGGAAGCGAATAACTCCGAGAAGACCGGGCTGATTTGGCCGTTTGCGTCCTTGGCGTCGTGAATATTATTCAGCTCGCCAAATGGCACATGCGAAGGGAGCGACTTGCGAAGTTCTTCGCGGAGACGGCCTTGAATGTCCCTATGTTTCGATAGGGCGTAGATAGCCCATTGAAACGCAGCCGAGGTTGTTTCGTGGCCCGCACCCAGGAAAGTGGTCATTTGATCGACCAGATTGTCGTCGGTAAAAGTGGCGTCGCGCATGGCAACCGAAAGAATATCGACGTCGACGTTTTTAGTCTCTTCTCTGCTTAGACGTTCCTTCTTTTTCATCAAATGTTCATGCGCAGTGGCGCGGATGAATCTCATAGCGTCGTGAAGGATCTTGTTCTGTTTACTGGGGAAGTGAAAATACCATCGAAACCCAATGATAAACAAGCATACAAATGCGATGACCCGCTGAATCCCACTGGGGGTCAAGAGCATACTCTCGTAGCGACGCGCCAGTTCGTTGTCCGGATTGGCGACGTTGTTGAAATCGTAATTGAATCCGGCCAGACCTATAATATCCAACATCGCTCTACCGGACCAGCTACCGGTTCTGATTACGCTTTCTCCTTTTTGACCTTGTTCGACAATATCTTTGTCGATTTCGTTGGTCATTTGGATGACCTTGGCCCAGAATAGAGGGTATAGTCTTTTGATATGTCGGTAGGAAAAGGACGGCATCAAGCTTTTTCGTTGTGCCTGAAGAGCATCAGCATGAAATCACCCAATAGAAATCCTTGCTCTTTCGGATTTGGCTTCAGCTTTGTATTACCTTGTGGGCATCTCCCTCTGCGACTAATACTCCATGTCCCGTTACCATTTTCAGCTGCACACTCGCAATCTCCGGACGTATAAAATCATAGCTCTTATTTACGAGTAAATCTGCAATGGCTTTGGGCGAAAAGATAACAACTCTTTCCAAGTTGCCTAGCACGTAGTATCGCAGCACCCCGGGGTGAGGAAGGGTCTTATTCCATTCTCGCGCCAGTTCCACGGGGAATCGCAAATCGGGGGCCTGACTATTACCGCGGATCCATGATCGTTTCTACAAATCGTCAGTCACTTTTCCTCTTTTTGAGCTAGATGACAATCTAGGATAATCTGTGACAATATTTGGGGGCGACCCCAGGCAAACTTCACACTCACCGGTGGCGTTGGAAGATGTTTGAGAGGCGTCAAATACTTCGGATACAATATCGCAGCATAAAAGAACCGAGCGACACAAGCCAAACTGGCGAAAGTGATGGATGTGAGTATATATGATGAATACAGCGAGTATTGCGGCGCTAGATTGACTGTAGCTACAGCAAGCACAGCAGCAGCGAGCGACCACGAAACCATTTCTACTGTTGGCACCGATTGTATCTTTTTGTATCTTTTTGATGAATTTGTAGGCGCGCCTGTGTGCGTCTGTGTATTTTGGGAATTCGGAGGGTATTTACAGAATATTAAAAAAAGTATGCATAGGCAGATCAATAAGGAGGTGCCTAGGTAACTTTATGAAGCTGGTTTATGCTCCGATCAGTCTAAAAACTCGGCTGTCGGCAGTCAAGCTACTGCGAGTCTAACGAAAGAGTTAGGGTTACCGAATGCGGAAGTAAAAGTGACTGATCTGATCAACTTTATACAGTAATGTAGTGATCTACATGTGAGACGGCATTGCTAGGATAAGTAGTTACGAGAAGAAGAATTACCTAGTAATCTAATAACTAGGAATCCCTGGTGAACAGTGAAGCTATAAATAAGTACGTGTGAGCGTTTCGGAACGGAATAACCATAAACCGAGGTGCTTAGTATGTAAAATGCATATATGAAGCATCCATGGACATGCTGGAAACTAAATATTATGATGATACTCGAGGGAGAATTCTCCGGCGGAAAAATCTCTGCTGGTCAGCTAGACTAAGCCTATATACAGTGCTGTAATGTGGCAGACCCCTGCCGGTGATCAGCCGAGACAAGGATGCGGCCTGCTCTATCATTAATCAACCCTAAATTAAACTTGTGCGTGATGTGTGTTATATGCATAGATCCGATTGCATGGTCGATTTTATTTCCAAATTCAGTAATCCTAACTCTTTTAGACACTGCCAAAGAAAGAAAAGAGCTTGGAGTTTAAGCCGCGATGTTTCAAAGGTTCATCAGCGCAGGCATATCCCGGAAGCATGGATAGCAATAACAGCTTAGAAATCTGTCGGGATAAGCGATTGCTGCATTAGAAGCTACCAAAGTCTTTATCTAAGAGTGTGGGAACGAAGGCTCAATAATTGGAAGCTGGAAACTGGAAATAATGGGAGGCAAGGATGTCCATGTCAAGTCTATAACCCGGGCTGGGCTAGTGAAGCATCGATCTTTTCAGAATCGGGAAAACGTTGCGAGTCGGCTCGAATATTACCCTTTTTGGCCAAATTTCCTGATCCAGTCGATTCTATCAACCATTGGGATACTTTTACGACAGCGGAACTAGCTAGATACTTGGCAATATTAATTATCTGGAATATTGTGGCAGCCTAGATGGATGAAGGGCCAATTTAATTGGTTTGCTCAGTTATATGGATGTAACAAACAGAACCCATCCATGTACGCTCTATATACAAAACGACGAAGCTCTAGATCTCCTACAAACTACCTAGGTACTCGAAGGCTTCTTCAAGAACTTGGTACTGCCACGATGCGAGAATACCCAACGAATCTGATTCGCAGCGCTGACTTCCAGATCCAATTCCTCGGCCCAAGTCCATACTAGACTTGGATTCTTCTGAAATCCGCGACCAACAATAGCAAAATCCAGCCCATCCTCTTCCAGAAGCTTATTAGCCAATTTTGCCGAAGATATCATACCGACACTGGCCACGAGCAATTTATCTCCAACAGCCTTCTTGATCTCAATAGCAAACGGGGCTTGGAACGCTGGACCAGCTTTAATTTTCTGATCGGGATGGTTTCCACCACTGCTAACGTCAATCAAATCCACCGCACCTTGCTCGGCAAGTCTCTTGGCTAACTCGACAGAGTCCTTGACTGTCCAACTCGGTTCACCAGCTTTACTCTCTTCGAGCCACTCCGTAGCCGAGATGCGGATGAAGACCGGGTAATTAGCACCAACGGCTTGACGAGTCAAATGAGCAATTTCGAGAACCAGCCGAATCCGATTTTCGAAACTACCGCCATACTCGTCTGTTCGATTATTGGATTGAGGCGACAAGAACGAAGATAACAAATATCCATGCGCAGCGTGAATTTCGACAAAATCCGCTCCGGCCTTGACGGCTCTTTGCACCGCTGAAACCCAGGCTTTCTTCACATGCTCAATATCCTGGGTAGTCATGGCCTTGGGCACGGGGAAACTGTCGCTGAAGGGGATATCGCTTGGTCCAACAACAGCATTGGGCCAACCACCATTCTTCTCGAGTGCGACGTCTCCAAACGATAACCACGGCGCAACAGTGCTTGCCTTGCGACCGGCATGAGCGATTTGGACTCCAATGATCTGGTTTTGGCTATGGACAAACTCTACGGTTCGTCGGAGAGGCTCAATCTGCGAGTCTTGCCATAATCCCAGATCTTCGGGCGTAATCCGACCTTCGGGAGTGACTGAGGTCGCTTCAACCATGAGAAATCCAGGTCCACGCTGTGCGATACCTCCTAAATGCGCAATGTGCCAGTCGGTCATATGCCCATCTTGAGCAGAATACTGACAAAGAGGCGATAGCTACGAATAGTCAGTGACGAAAGTTCTCATATATATCATCTTGCATATTTCCCTGTAAATGCACCACAGGAATACATAGGTATGCACGAGGATCCCCGGATATACATACACCAATGCGATTATGGAATTCAACACCTCGAATAGTCAATGGCTGAAAGAGTTTAGGAGGGATTGTCCCGTCCGATTGAGGATTCGCCGCTGTTCCTGCCGGCGGATTTTGCTCGGGCGAAAAGTACGATATCCCCTTGGCCGGTGTATTGGGCAGATCGGGCGGATTATCGCGTCGAGGCATGTTGTCACCTAGGTATGTAGTCGTGATCTATTTGCAGATAACCAACAGTCTAGGTACGTATATTCGAAGGTGAAATTAAAAATGTGAGCGTCTGTGTTAAGTGAATGATTTACTATGCACACAGTATGTTCTGTATCGGCTGGATATCAGGGTCTTTATACATGTAACCATCCAGACAAGCAAGTGCCGAATACATGCTTAGGTGGATCTGGATTAGGAAAATGCCAAAAAAAACCCATCAGAGAACCCCGCTAAACTACTAGGTCTATCCACTTTACGATCAACATGAAGTCAGGGTATTACAAATCAAGCATGATGGTGATTGATCTTGTTGCTTACAGAGCAACTTGGAAGAAAAAAAAAGAAAAAATTTTCGAAATATTCGAGGTAATCCTTATCTGTAGAATAGATACACTTTCATCCAAATCCATGGATTACATACGCGGGAATTGTTTCTGGATGAACCACTTTGCCTGTATGATGTCAGTGGTGAATGATTGATGGCGGAACCACTGATCTTGACATCTGATCTCTACAGTCAGTCTGGGGTCGGCATACAAGTTAGAAGCCAGGTCAATATTCTAAAATCATAAAGATTGCCTATTTATCAGACAAAATGAGAAATATGCTAATGCATGTACTATGTACAGTTCTATGTAACCTGACAATTGCCCATTTACCCAGGTAGGCATACGCGCGCGGTGGCGTCAAATGCAGTCCGAGGATAGGCGGAGACTTGCACCTTTTTGATCGGTCAACAGATCGAATCTTCCGGACCATGGATTAAGATCTTGCAACCAATCAACAAAATACTTGCAGAACGAACTGCTCCGCTGAACGTCGCCGGGCAGAACACCGAAAAAAAAAGTCAACCTCTTGGGCACAGACCCGGGCGAGTACCTAAGCGTAATCAGAAGATAGAATTTTCTAGAGATTTGCGTGTCGACATTGTTTGCTCTGGTAATCTGAATCCACCATTAGCGAATCTCATCCGAGCGTTGTACATAGTAAATCTGACAAACATACCATGCCAAGTCGCCAGAGCCGCGGCTTCGGCGTCGTGATCCCATAGGATCTTTCTAGTTTTCTCGTCAACCCATCGATCCGGGCTTTCTGAGTTTCCTTCCATCGCCAGTCGAAACATTTCGTCTCGCTGTCGCTGTTCGGGTCCATCTGGAAGATGCAAAGCGACTCGATTGAGTCTTCCCGATTGCTGGACTTGCTCGGCGCGCTCTTTCCGGGAGCGCTGGTAAGCTTCGAGGGCAGCAGGAATGTCGCTCTTTGACGATATTGACGATAGAATGGCTCCTAAGGCACCTGCATCTTCCACGGCCTGTGCGGCACCTTGGGCAACGTATGGACTAGTAGGCGAAACAGTTTCAGTTTGTAGTCCTTGGAAGGGGTCGGGAGCTACTTACAGCATAGGGTGGCATGCATCTCCCATTAGGGCTATCGAGCCCCTTACCCAAGTCTTCAAAGGCGGATATAGATTCAGTTTCCACTCCATGACGGCGTCGTCTTGCACATTGGCGATGATATTTGTGACCTTCTCGTCCCAGCCGGCATAATCGTCGATCATATCCTGCTTGGAACCTTTAATCGTCCAGAGATCGTCGACAGTGCCACGATCGGGATGAAGCAAGACAACATTGAACAGTTCATTATTTCGTAGCGGGTATGCCACAATATGACGACCGGGACCAATCCAGCGTGTAGCGCGTGGTTGGTCGATCATTTCACGGAGATTGGGGTGTGCAAGCATTTCCGATCGAGTCAAGATCACTCGATATGCCGCATCGCCCGTAGCCTCGACTTTTATCGTATTATCATTCAGTAACTTTGGTCTAACAGCGGACTTGATCCCGTCTGCAGCCAAGATTACGTCTCCGCGAATAACCCTACCGTCCGCGAGCACGACCTGCGTCTTGTCGAAATCGACGTCGACGACGTGCGAGTTTACTAGCAACTCGACGTTTGGCAGCGACAGTGCCTTGTCGATCAGGGAATTGTGCAGATCTGCTCTATGGATGGTCATCTGGTCGCCATGGGCTGGATCGCATGGTATACACGCAAGAAGCCGCCCGTCTTGCCACCTTCGAATATCAATCTGCTCTAGTAGAGTCGCTTTTTGTCTGTACGCGACGCCCCAACCTGATATTATCAGCCGAGTCTCTAGTGTCTAGCCGGCATAGCATTTCAGGTGACTTCATGACAACTTACGGTCGAGCAGTCTGCCCATATTAGGAGACACCTGAATACCAGCTCCAACTTCCATCAACTAATTTGATACGTTAGTCTATATTCAGCCATCTTCCAAGATTGTCCTGTAGGCACATCTTGCCGGAAGATCCAACTAACTCACCTTTGGAGCCGACTCTAATATTACGACATGATGCCCTCGACGGCCCAGACTGAGAGCGGCAGCAATACCTCCAATGCCTGCCAGAAGTTGCAAGTCAGTGCATTTCCTCAGCTGTCTTTATGTTGTCCTATTTACCTGCCCTATAAGATGCGTGTTAGCGAGAATTCGGGAATACCCCGGTATAGCCTTGGAATGCATTAATCTTACCCGACTACAACAACATTCAGAGGCATTGTAGCTTGTGTTTCTTGATAGGTCGACACCATGGCCGAGATATAGATATGTTACAGCGACGAGATGGATAGGAAGTAGTCTGATATAATGAATGGATTGCTAGAGAACAAATCGGGAGGAGAAAGAAGGAAGAAGGAGAAGAAGAAGCAAAAGAGAAAAGAAGATGGATGTTTGTGATGTATAAGAATAAAGAGCAGAGAATAAAGAAGAAGAAGAATAAAAGATCTGACTCGGCATAGACCCTACCGAATGCGATCCGGAAGGAGCGTTTTTGGCAATTGGGGAGCGTGGGGGAACATCGCACCTTCCTGTTTGATTTGATTAACTATTTGCCTTATTGCCTTATTTCATTCATTCTTAATTAATCAAATATTAAGTAACCAACTGAGTAACCTAGTAAATAGAAATGTTTCGGTGCCTGGGTGCCTGGATACCTGGGTCCAACCACCAACCAATTAATTCTACTAACAATTCTTACTAACAAAAAGGCAAATGTGGCAATTTCCAACTGCCGCGACTTCACCCCTCAACTTATTTACACTACTCCTTACTCCAGGTCTGAGCTCGTCTGAGCTGGTCCGTAAATTAAATGAATTAACTCGAGAGCTATGACAGCTGCTTATTTTTACTCCGTCAATACGAAGTACTGTACTAGTATGCTCAATGGCCGGCATTTATCGCCTGATAAAGAGACCCGTGTCGCAGCCGATTTTACCCAGTTTACCCAGTGTAACAAACCTCCAGGAATTGCTACCATTGGCCGATACTCCGTGTACGAACAATTGGAATGGCGCTGGGAATATCGCGGCAATTGTTTGTCGATCAACAGCCGAGAGTCTCCTTTACTTCCTTCGTTAGTACTGTAACCAGATAACCAACATAACAACTAACTTAACTACAGACAGTACGGAGTGCTGTTAATTAAATCTCCATCGGAGAATAAAAGCCAAGACGAATTACACGGCGGAATCAGATCTATAAGTTGATACGTCAAGTCGGATACGTAAGTCAGCCTTCTTATCAAAATCCAAGACTAGTCTCGTCCATGCTCGTATATGCAATATGCAACGCAATCGTGGATAGAAATTGTATGACCCGCTCCCTCATGCAATAAGCCCATCAGAATCAGACAAGATGTAGCAAATGAATCGGAAAGATGGAAGAGAAATCTGCCGTCGGCAAATATGTAGTACAAACCACATCGCGTATACATAGTACTCGTGATGGAAATGTATCTCCTCGTTAAATCCGTTTATACTTGCGCGGATCCTTCCTACTCATCTTAACTTTATCGCGGGTCCCTTTTCCTCCTTCCCAGAACCCGCTGCCGGCCTTACCGACCAGGACGTTGCGGCATATACCACAGGTCTCGGGCCTGTAGACTTGTTCTCTGGAGCAGAACCCACTATTACGAATTTTCCCCACGTTAGCGAAGATGACCCACGGCAATTCGAAAACATGGGGAAGACAAGGGAAGACGAGAGAAGATAAGGGGGGCTAACCATATCATCCGATTACCGTGTTCGTTAGGATGGTCCATTTCCGCATCGTGGCATCTATGCAGGTCTCGTTAGTATCACATTTCTCAAATTGAGGAATCGGCAATCGGCATCGGCATCGACATCGTATCGGCATTGGCATTGGCATGGAAACCGGGGGAAGGGCAAGGATGTCTCACTTGTCGCATGGAAACACTTTGGCACAACAGCTGAATCTATACCGGAAATGCGTCAGTTGGGGATCATCACACCGACGCTGATCATATTTAACGGGCATGTGATGGATGATTTACCTGAACCATCGATAACTTTTACTATAATGCTTGCATCGGCCTCGGCGAGGCAATTCTTGTCCAGCAACGATGCCTAGATTTTCTCGGATCTGTACATTCGTCAATACTTCGTTCCCAAAGTTTCTTATTTTGAAGACCTTGAAACGAATGAAATAGGACTCACCTTTTTTCTAGGCAAAAGAACTCGCTGATGAGACACTACCATGACAAATACGTGTGTAGTTAGTATCGAGATTCCGTGTAACTCCAATGTAAATCATTGAAGATGTTTCACACGTACATGCAGAGAGTCCGACAATCATGAATTTGACCTCGGATATTTTGAAATCTAATCCCATTCTAGTCAGTATTTTGACCAGTATGAATTCGTCTAGGAATATCGCCTACTCATTTTCCGATGACATTCCCGACAAGAAGCCATCGCAGCGTCGCCGCGCACAGCGACGAGTCCTGGTGCTGGGAACGGAGTCGAGCATTCTGAGCAGGTCGGTTGGAAATGGCTGTAACAAGCCTGAGTTAGCAGGAAACCATTCAATCTGATTATTCTTGAAAGGCGAGAAATGGTAGAGTCATGACATAATTCCTGTGCAACATGCACAATATGTGGTCAAACCATCAATCAAAATGCAGCTTATGCTTGCTTACCTCGGTAAAAGGTCGAATGCCGTGCATCCTTCTAGATCTAGATATCCAGCCCGATGCGAATTAGGATGCATAAGCTGTCGTCGAAATGCTAATCATGATTGTTAACAAGGTCTGCCTTGGTTGATCTTCATAGTTTTGCAGGAAAGGAGAGCGGGACAAACCGATATTGAATGAGTTGGCGCATTTCCGACACGATTCCACCTTCACCGGGGACGGCTGACTTGGATCGTCCGTGGCCTTGATATTTTTGATATCGGTATGTTCTTTGCATCGGTCGCATTTGACAGTAATCGACACCATTTTCGCTTCGAGAAGCTCAATTCCATACAACTCCAGACCGGGAAGATTGACGGCAGTACCGCGTGCCGGCGAGCCAGACGCAGTTGACGATGTCGCTGCGTCAGCGATCGGCGCGCCACCATCTTGTGATTCTTCCGTCGAGTCACGGTCGCGAGAATCACTGCTGTCTTCGAAGGAAGAATCATCGCTGTCGTTGTCACCCGCTGTCACCGGCATCGACCATTCGGGCGGTCGTGGTACAAATTTTAGATGTGGCCTGTCAGAATCTGCGCTGCCACTGTCCTGCGTTTCGCCTGCATCGTCTGCCGAAGCAGAATTCTCAACAAGATCTGCAGGAACAGACGCCGGAACTGGCGGTTGCAGAGGTTCATTCGGCGTCGGAACGTTGACCGCCGGAACGTTGACCGCCGGAACGTTGACAAGTAGATGCATGTTATGAGCAAGATAATTGACCTGAGCCATCAAAGTTGAATGAGGACCCTGGCGCACCCATTGCTCAAACCCGAGCTCGACCGCACGCGCCTCTACTGCATCTACAGCTTGAAGCTCAATCGAGCTCTTTTCCAGAGGATACAGTGACGGAACGGTTAGTTTGACAGATTTTACCCCCCGTAATGAAACAGGGAGCCGCTCTGGTTTCGTAGGGGTAATGGGGATGATATACGAGTTCCCATCGCTCAGCTTCTTGAAAAGAGGAATCCGATTCAGACGAGCCTCGAGCTGTCTTGTCTCTGCGTTTCTTGTTTTTTCAGCCTCTGCGCGTTGGTCCGCAGTGTAAATTATTTGATCGTTGGCAGGAGCAAGTCGTGGCCTTTCTCGAGAAGCTTCCTGGTCTGCAATTGTCTTTTTGGGTTGCTCTTCCTTGTCAGGTCCTCGAGCTGGGACCTTTGGGCTGATGGTGTTTACGACAAGTTTGATTGTCGGAGCCTTTTCGGCCGTCAGAAACCGTTCCAAGTTTCTATCTAAGCTGTTCATCAAGCCAAGCAACGTGACGTTGCGTCCTTCCTTGAAAGCCGCATCAACCAAACCATCGAAACCACGCTCGACGTTGATCTGGAAGCCCCTGGGCATATCAGGGTTGGTGACTCTCAGTCTCGGCCGGGCAGTCTCTGCAGGCCAATCACGGGGGACGTGCAAGGAGCAGTGAAGTTTTGGCATATCAAATGGGAAATCCGGGTCTGTAGGAGCCATACTAATTCCAAATGTAGTGTTGCCTGAGTCATCTTGCTCTTCCTTGGGATGAAATCTGCGTCGGAGTTGCCCGATCTGGAAATTGCGTGGTGATTCCTGCTGTATCTTTGATACAGGCTTAGAGACAGTCTCGCGTTGTACATTCCGCGTTGCTGTTCGATTTTCCAGCTGGGTGCTAGTAGAATCAACATCTTCATTTGGGGCCGAGTCTGGTTGCGCAGCCCCTGTCGCAGGGGCCGCATTGGGGGCTACATGAAGGTAAGGACAGGCATCACCACTGCGGCATCCTATAACATATCAGCCTCCAACTACACAATATCAGTTCTAGACCAAACTAAACCCGAAGGTCTTCATGTCTTTCAAGGCATGTATCGAGGAAAACAGCGTATTAGAAAAACACGCCCCTTGTAACAATGGCAATGTATGTCAATAAATCATGAAAACTTACCCTTCTTGGTGCCGAAGAATCGACATTTCTGCCTGCGGCGAGTTTGTGGATGGGTGGGCCTGTCAGGATGCATTGAGGCTGCATTTTCTCGTTGTTGGTTGCTTGCCAGCTCAGCAAGCGCCGTGTCTATAAACGATAGCCTCGAAGTCAGCTATGCGCGTGTGATCAATTCTCAGTCAATATATTTTGTTTTAAAAAATTTTGAATCAGGGATCCCCCTGGCCAGAGTAAAATGGTAATTTCTGATCGGCAGGCGTTTCTACAAACATGTTGCTGGTCGTTCTAGGGTGAGTCAGAAGTACAGACGACTGGCGGTGACGACTGCGACCAGGACAACGCATAGGTCAGAAGAGACCGTATGTATCGGTAGTATCTGCATGGCTCAGGCAATAGGAAGAATGAACGGGCGACAGTGCTAGAATGGGAAGATGGATGATAGGAAGCGAGCGGTCTTACCGTTGGTCTGGGGTGTCTCGACAAGGTTGAAGCTGTCACTTGACGGCGGCTCCATCTTGATAGTTGACGTTAGCTGACAACCAGTCAACGAACCGAGCAGTGCGATGTGCCTGACGGTGTCCAGTATCAACGGATAAATTCAATCAAATTTATCCTGGTCAGTTACTTCGCAAGAAAGAAAATTCCACAAATGATTTTGAGATGTTTGGCAGTGGCCAAGTCACGGGGTATGGCTGATACAATCTGTGGCAGTGGAAGGTGCCAACGCAGCGACAGACAGTAAAATAGTTAATCGGGTGACTAAGTGAGTGACTGATGACTGACTAAGTGACTCTGTACACAAAAATCAAATCGACGAAAATAGCCACACTCGCTGGTCGCGGTAAATTCGCCAGGAGCAGAATTAACACGAACAGGATGAGGCGGGATGGATTCTTCTTATGAGGGGTTCCCGTATGGATGACCTGACCGATACGGTAGGTATATTTGTAATATTCTACGCGAAATCACTCATCTCGAGCAATAAAACTGGCGTAACAGATTTCTATGCAGCGATGATTAAGAATGAAGAATAAAGTGAAGGCTTTGAAGTACATAATACAGATGTGCTGATTGGCTGAACGTCATCACTCACGATGAGTCGTCAGGACGGGACTTGATTGGCTGGAATGTTGTCCAGTCGGGGGCCTGATTTTGGCCTTGTGTCTCAGGCAATCTAACTATTTACAAGTTGACTGGACGAGTGTCTGTGTTTCAAGTCGACTTGACTTAACCCTGACGTGAGTATGAATTAAACATGGCCACCTTTTATAATAGTTGCAGCAGGCTAAGTATTTTGATTATTTGCCTAAAGTACAAGCAGATGGCCACATTCATATTCCATGTGGCTATCTACTAGCTACTAGCTAACCATGGCTGTGGCTGAATACATACTACGTAAAGGAGGGTAAGCAGTGGCTGAGCCCGGCTTTGAAACGCGAGTGCCACGTGAGTGAGCTTTTCTCGGTCCGACATGTATCGTACGTATGGTACCTACGGTATGTATGGTATCGTAATGATTTATTACCTTACCACACTGATGTTCCTCTTGTTACTTTCGACTTTGGAGTCGCAATACTTCAAAATAGTTGGTAGTTTCACCGACAATTCTCCGTTTAGAGGTTATCTGTCGATCTTGGTCTCCGCAAGTTGAGAGACCCATCCTGACGAGAGAGACAGTCAGAGAGACACAGAGAGAGACAGAGACAGAAACAAGAGACAGAGACAGTCAAAGAGCAGCTGAGTGCGGAGAACAATGGAGTCGATGACATGCCATATCCTGGTATCTGGTATCATTCCAGGTTGTCGGGGCAGAGTACGCCGGGCGCCACCCCAAGCCTTGTGCCAATTTCAGGTAAGCTCAATGCAACGATGGATCCCCTCGAGGCCTCGAGGCTTCGAGGCTTCATTTCCACTGCTTCGAGAAGCCCTTTTGCTTCCCAGTGTTCCCACCCACGAAAAAATTTAGGAACGCGCACTTTCTGGTCTTTCTGGGAGGTGTGTGTGGGTGGGATGAGAAAGTCTGGGCCAGGCCCCCCCCCCCCGCGGACGACTCTAAAGGGGAATAGTTTCCGTGTATCTCTTCCGAACGGAATTTGTAGCCAATGAGGAATATTGCTGTGTTATATACTACTCCGTACTCTGTAAAAGCACTGCTTTTAAAGCATTTGGCAAAGCTCGGCGAATCCGAAACGGTCGGATTTGCGGAAATGACAAGCTTTAGCTTTTGAGCTTTTTTGCTCTGCATAGTTCCGATTGGCTGGCTTGGTATAATTTGGGCTGCAATTTGCATACAACCACCACACATGGAAAATATTCGGATCTACTATTCCGGTTTACTGGGTATATAATATAATTCATCGTGATGCGAATTTTCTTATGATATAGATTGTTCTACTACCGTCCTTAAGTGATGTACTAGGTAGTAGAATGCCTGACACATGTAGCAAGCAAGTTATCAGAGGAGATCTTTATTTGATCAACCAGGATCTCACTTACGACCAATCATCACAATCCGGCTGTAAAGTGCTGAGAAATCAGAAAAGATTCCGACGAAAATCACATTGAATGTGGATATACTAAACGGATATCAGTGGACTCACTCGACTCCACCGTGAGGAAAATTCGTAATGCCCAACCAAATCAACTATTTGAACTATTCAAACGGCGATATTCATAATCCCCAAAAAAAGATACAAATTAGCCACCGGCCAGGTGGCTCAGCGTATTGTATTAGTCGTCAGGGGCTGTGGAAATAGATCTGGTGGAACCCCGGGACCATCTTGAGTCAGTTATAGCCTACTAGATATGAGAAGAAAAAAAAAGTCGAGATTGCTCAGCTTCGAGATCTTGGTTACGACCTGACCCATTGTTCTTTTTCTTGGCAACCTTTAAAACCTTGCAATTTGATATCTCCCTCACTAGACAGCACGACCTGCATAGTAGTAGCTGATATATAGGCCGAGTGGACACAAGCCGGTGAAGATTTCGGGATGCCGTGTTTTTTCTTTTTCTCTTCTTCTTTCTTGTCTCCTCTACTTTCTTCCGAAATTCGGTAGTTGAAGCCGTGTCTGTTTGCCAGATGGGTCTTATGGTTACATTGTGTGGTGGTGTGAGAAGTAAGGTAACTTGTAAAATGTCTATGTAAGCACTGAGTACAAAACTGACTTACGTGATCATTTTCGGAAAGAGTCAAAAAAAATCACATGTCCTCGCAAACCCTTATTCTATCTCCTGCACCTAGACAACTATCTTCTTCATATGAACATCGGCAGAATTGCCATATCGGGAAACTTTTCTAGACAGAGTCCTCGGACCAGATCGGATCAGATCGAGAACATCTAGAATCACTTACACACTTTAACCTACTGGTTAATACAATGCTCATCTGGCTTGTGCCAATGTATCTAGAGTAGCTAGATAGCTTATGAAGAACGCGATCCGACCGAGGGTTGCATCATTAAGTACTAGATACTAAGTACCTGGCTCTCTTTCTCCGTCTGGATAGATAGATACTAGATAGATGGATAAATGTCTAGACATGCATACCGAGTCCTATTATAGGAATTTCCTGCATAAAGATGCCTGACATATACCTAGATAAATAGACCTGCATACGATCCAGGCCCGAGTCGGCATCCTACCCTAGACAAGTGTATAGTCGCTTGAGTGACTTATAGGGCTCAGCCGGGATTCAGCAAGTATACTGTAGGTATCTCAAATAGGAGAAATAGGTGCTGCCGATATCACATGTAAATGTAAACTGCCACGTAGGAAGCACATTCGAAATCATTCATTAAACCTTGATACCTAACTTGAAGGAAAACGCGATCGCGTGTGATGAGAAGAAATGTACTTTTCTCACCGCTGTTTCTGGTTCGGTTTCTATTTGGTGAGGTCGTGCTGCAGCCGGTCACTCGGTCTTTTGCGGCGTGTACGGAGTACCTATGTACAGACTCACGCTTCGCTGCTTCATTGCTGACTCGAACATAGACTCTCGACATAACAAGACAGGCATATCCCGGGACTTGCGCATTGACGAGATACTTATCTAGGCCGATTAATCGAGGAGATATGTCAAAAAAGATGATTGTTCAGGTACGCGTGATGAGCCACGTAGCTCGTCAAGCGGTCATGGCGCGTACCTAGCAAGTATCTAGATCTAAATTGAGAAGTTGAAAATCGACATCTATCTTATTGTATTATGTGTTGCAGTAGCGCCTGGATTTTAGAATAGAACTGATATGTAAGACTCGTTTCGCAGGCATAGTTGAATAAACCTGATAGTTGATATGTAGTAAGGGGAAAGATACAAGTAAAAGAACTACTGTACGGAGTGTGCTCTGCGACTGGAAAAAGAAACGAGGCGCGCACGGGAGTTCCCGACTCCCGACACCTTACAGAGTACTCTGTACCTAGGTATGAAGTGAAGCCATCTGTTTCAACTGAACTCCTGAACGAAGCACCGAAAGGAGCGAGGTTGTCACAATCAGCACATTTCTTTTTATTGACAGGTGTCTATGTACATACTACATACTACAGAGTACACACTAGATAGGAAATTATTGTACTCCGTACATACGATGGTAGATGTCATCTGACTATTTAAGCCTGAGCTAGTTTACCTAGTTCAGTATTGCTTTTTTGGGAGGGTAGACAAAAAGCCCAAAGACCTGCCTTTACGGGCTTAGATCTATCTGCAGCGCCAGCCTAGAGCTTGTTCGAATTCTCGAGTCTGGACTCCTCCCGAGGTCTTCCAAACGCTTGTTTTCAGGTTCCCAGGACTGCCTGGATGAATATACGAGGTTGCGCGATAATGTGCAATATTGACATGGATTGCTCAGCAATGTAGCTCTACCTACCCTATTATACAGAGTACGCTACTCACATTCTAGCGATTTGGAAAATCTTGATTGAGAGATACCCGCTGTGGTTCGCCAGGTCTGGGCTTTTTTGCTCATTGAGTATTCACTCGAACTTGGTCTGAATACTAAAAGCAAGGAATCAAAATAAATCCGATTGTATGCCATGCCATTGCTGGCCAAATACGTCGTGACATAGAAGACATGTCTCTCAATTGGGCTGTGGTTGGTTGTACCTTGTTACAGCCTACTTAGGTAGGTAGCTATGGAGGTACCAGGTACAACACCGCGATAAGCGCAAGTTTAAACCGTAAAATGATTTTACTAGTTGAGGTCATTGAGACAAATACAAAACACGAGGCAATAGTTCGAATAATTCCAATCACTTTTATTCTTCCCAATAAAACTCAACCAACCCCATTACCTAGCGATTATAGGACAAAAGTGTAGGAGAAATGAGGACTAACCCCAAAAGCGGCGAGAAAAAACATAAGTGGTATCAAAAACAAAAGCCATTCCCTTCAGGCCCCCATCTCCCAAGAAATAAAAAAATTGCCGCACGCCGACTAAAGCACGCCGACTAAACAAGAAGAAAGAGGAAAAGAAATGCATGCACGTTCTCAAGATCGCTCAAGAGTCAACGTCATAATATCATTTTATCCAGAGGCACAAGTCGTAAATCTCCATGATGGAAAAATGAAAAGGAGAAAAAAGTTGTCTAATCGTAAAGAGTAAACGGCGCGGTCTCGACTAATCCCAAGCAAGCCGCAGAGATCTTTGCACAGAAGTGAAGAAACTAATCAAAAACAAGGCATAAAAATATTGCAAACAGCCGACCCTCGCAATGCATGACTGTAAAATGAAAGAAAATAAAGCAAGAATGAATTAGATGTAGACAATACCGGTCGGAAAGACGACGCCGACGATGCCATGAGCGAAATTCGTACAAATGCGGTCTCTGTGCACTACCACCCCTTGACGTGATACTCCCACGGGCCGTAATCGTTGTAATTGTTCCAGGAACTATTCTTGGAAGTGTCTTTGGCACTGCCGTCGACTGGTCCACGCTGTCCTGAAGCTACTGCTCCAGTAGGAGCAACCTTGGGTCCAGGGTATTCCTTAAGATTGGCCATATCGTGGGTAGTATGACGACGCTTGAAGACTGCTGTGGCGGTCGTGTTCTTTTGCTGTCGCTCCCAGAGTAAATGCCGACGAAGAGACTCTGTCAACTCGGTCGCAAGCATGTTTCGTCGCGTCGTGCGGGGTGAGTGGGCGCCCGAACCCTGCGCGGTCGGCTTGACAATAATTGGTTTCGATCGAGGCACGTCGCGGCCCTTCATGGTCAGATTGTCTCCGTCGTCTGGAGACGCGCCCGTGGAAGGTCCATTTGGTGGCGTAATGCGAGTAGACCGTTGTAACGCAGGTGTGGATCGGGTTGGCATACCCATCTTGGCGGGTTGGTGCATCATCATGGTTAGCAGCGACGGTCGCGATACTAAATTGGGCCTCGAGTCAACTCGTTGGAAGAGCGCCTTATCGTCGACACTTGACTGTCCGCTCTCCGTCACTGAATCTTCCCAATCTTCATCGTCCTCCTCATCTTCGATGGCGCTCTCAGACGGTTCGTCCTCGGTGTCGTCTGTTTCGATCGCATCTTCATCTTCGTACACAGGCTCTTCTACCGGATTGATGGTGCGGGACTCCACCTCGTTGCGGAATGAAGTGGTCTTCTTGCTGCCGCTACCGCTATCGTTGCTATTTTTTGTGTCGTTATTATTAGATTCGGTAGGATGTCGGCTCAGCTCTTCCGAGAGCGAGCTGCGATGAGGATTAATGGCGTTGCCGGGAGTCATGCGCTCTTCAAACGAGCTTTCATCGTCGCCGGACGATCCCCCCAAAGTAAACATCCCGCCTTTGCGTTTCCCGGCAGGCAACTTCTGGCGGAGTTGCAGTTTCGCAGCGGAGTTATTCTCTGCGCCATTCAGGCGGGTGCTTGATCGATAGGACGAGGATATTTGGGACGGGGAGAAGCCGCGGACAATACTAGGAGTCTTGCTTAAGACCTGTTTGGGAGGAAGGATCTCAGAGGACGAAACACTGGTATCTGATTCTGCGGTTGTCATGGCATCGCTGTCGTTATTCTCGGGGGCGGTAGTAGTGGAGCACGACTCTGTGGAGTGAAGCATTGCCGGGCGGCGAAGGGGCATTTCTGAGGGTTGATCGGTGGTGTCTTGAGGAGTAGTAGCTGGAGGGGAAGCAACGCGAGGAGTGACGTCGGCGACAGCTGGGGTGATCGGTAAAGGCTCCAAGGCTTTTCGTTCTTTGATATTCAAGACCATGCGCTCTAAATCAAGCGAGGTGATGTGTTTTTCCTTGCCGAGCATCAAGACTTCGTCACCTACCACGGCTGGCTTGGCCTCGAAGGAGCTGGATTTGATATGAGATTCGATGCGGTCGCCGTCGACAGAGGCCACGGACTCGACGCTGGCTGACAGGGGGGGCATCTCCGAGGACTCGGCGCGTAGTAAAGGGATAGCAGATGTATCAGACTCGCTGGCAGGGGCGACACAAAAGGTCTCTCGAGTCCACAGACGCCAGGACAAGTTTTCTAACCGGCGACCTTCTTCCATGTAATCTGCGCATTTCGAAAAGACTGCTCGAGGTTAGACATCTTGCAGAAAGGATAGAGTCTAGAGGATAGGAAGCTGGACGAGTAGACTTACCCAACCACATGCCATGAAGACTCTGCGTGTTGGCCGTGTCGACCTTGTGGATTTTGGCGGCGTCCACAGTGAGGACGGGCGTTGATAGCTTTGGCATCTTCGCGGCGACACGGCTGGTTGTATCGGGGAGACTAGACATCAAGTTTGGGGTCGCCGTGGTCCCCAAGCGTGTTCGAACGGCGTAAGAGCAGCGTACGTCTCGACACTGCTGGGAGTTGTGTCTAGGAGTAGTCAACCCGTCGGCTTGTTGACGCTTCGTGTTTTGTCAAGCTGATATTCGATAATTCAAACAGACGCTTCGTGGTTGAGCGAGACGGTTGAACGATTGCCCGCGATCGGCGCGAGATGCGATTATGACCGTAGCTAACTAACAATCGTGTCTTGTTCGTGATTTCTCTTTTCCCTTTTGTCTCAGCTAAAACGACAATCAAGCAGGACAGCTGCTGATGCTGAATACTGGCTGCTGGAATCTGGCGGTGGGTGAAGGTGAAAGATGTTGGTGGTGGCAGAGAGTAGATGTGGAAGGAGAAGAAGCAGCGGGAGAGGGCGGGATAATAATCGGGTACGTAGAGTAGTAACTAAGTAAGCCGTATGTAACTATGTACTCCGGGTACAGAGTGGTACTTGGGGAAGACGGTAAGAACTCCCGTGGGCTTAGTGCCGAAGCTAACTGAGTGGGCCAAAAAAGCAAAAAAAAAGGCAAAAAAAGAAAAAGAAAAAGAAAGAAATTCAGATGCCAGATGGATCCTTTGCTTTCAACATGCAAAATTTGTGGCACCGACTAGCCTAGAGTAGATCAAGTAGACCGACTAGATGTACCGAGGGAACGGAGAGGCGAGGGATGTATTTATTTACTATTTATTAATTTAATATTTAGCAATTAGCAGCATATTTATTACTATGTAATTCACCCAGCAACTAGTTACAAGAAGTAACTATTCTTCCGGTTACTGTAGTATTTGCATACTTTCCTGAGAGTCCAGGTACTGGTCAGAACAAGACGGTATGGAGAAATACGACGAATCAGTGGAGCACATGGACGCTTCTGGCCGGGATCGTACCGTACCTTTTCGCTCTCATACGGACGTATGTATGCGTTCAGTGTCGGGATCTGTTCCGCGGACAGTACGTGACGGGCCAGTACGCGTATTGTATGGTAATAATACGTCTTTGTTACATTCACTTCATATTTACTCGTCTATCCTTATCCTGTCTTGTCAGAATTATTGATGGATAAATAATATTGATCGATGAGATGAGATGATACTATCACGAGAGCAGTCATGAATCAGAGCCTCCTACGTGTTCAATTGAATAACACTTAGTAATATCAAATGCAGCGGCCAAACAGATCCCGTGTACATGTTATGCTGACTGTAGCTGCATCTGAATGAGAAGAGCTACTAAGTAATTCATATCCATGGATCTGCCGAGAGCGTCGGCATATGAGAGAGACAGAGAGAGAGAAAAACAGAAAAGAAGGAAAGATTCCGTGGGGAATCAAATTTTGCTGCGGATCCCGTGATCGATTTGCGGAGTGGCCACTAGTCCTCTTTCGGCTACCTTTTGCGACTCTTTTTCTCTTTTGTCTCTCTCTCTCTCTCTCTTACTCATTGTCTTCTACTCTTTAACTACTGCCTCGCCACTCACTGAACCGGCCCAATTTAGCCGGTTTGAAAACCTGCGAGTCAAGTCACGAGACGGTCAGAAAAAAGAGAAGAAACAGACAAGACTCGTTCAGCTGAGAAAGAGTCCAAACCAATAGTCAACCAACGCTTGCAAACATCCCGGCTCAAAAAGGGATGACGGTGGATAACGCATTCTGTCCTCGCGGTCACTTGTCAAACAAACATATCCAGTCAATTGCCACTCTGGAGTCTGGTGTCATCCGTTTTTATCCCCAGCGTGCGGAGAATGCCCCGGGTTTACGGAGTGTACCAGTCTCTTGCCCCAGATTATCCGTTCGTCTACAGTCTCTCAACGTTAATCAACTACGGAGTAGTCAACTAGTTAGTCAACCAGTCGAATAGAACGACGAGAGAACTCGTTTAACCGGCCGACGGCTACGGCTACGGCTATCTAGCAGCCTTGTGTGAGACGCCGCGCGCAGCAAGGGGAATGCGGGATATCGGCTGAATCCAACCTGTCGGGACAATCTGATTGCCAAGAGCAGCGGACCAATCTCTAGAATACCAACCACTCTCGAGTCTGTACGCATCACCACCACGGAGTACTAATAGTGGTTAACCTTAACTACCACTGACTATTCCGTAGTTAAGTGACTATGAGGATGGGTTATCACTTATCATAGCTTTCGCGGCTGCGCTAATTGCTTCCCCGATCGACTAGAGAGTGTCCACTCCTCAGAGCAAAGAATGAGGCGTCAACCTAGCCACCAAGGTTTGAATCTTTCCTTTCTCGCTCGCTCGGCCGTCCATGGTCAATTAAGATGAATCGTTCACTCGGTGTATGTTGTCTCCTCGGTGTACTGGTGCTGACCGACTTGGCTTGGTTATCCTATTGTAGAAGCCGAAACCTGCGGCAATTGAATCTACCGCCGCAACCGTGACTACTAACGAAACCAGCTCACCAATTTCTAAACGCGTCAATTTATCAAATATTAACAACAGCGACGATCCAACAATCTCGTCTCGTTCAAACGAACGGTTCGAAGAGCTAGTAGCGAACCGTTTGCCAATGGTTGTTATTTTGTTACCCCAAAACGTACCTAGGTACCGGATAATTTTGTATCCCGGCGGAGAGGATTGATTCAGGATTGAAGGAATGAATGTCTTCCGCGCTCAATGGGGAGAGAGATCTCCACTTCCCCGTTCAGCAACGCTGAAACTCTCCAGAGTAAACAGAATTTACCACGGATAGTTAGTTAACTTACTACTGTTGTATGACTATGAACGCTTCGGTAATGTGGAGAATTGCAGATGACCTGAAGAAAAATTCCATACTGGACGGACGGCCTTGCAGGCTTGCACAACATCCATCGCATCACATCACATACGAGAAACGCAGGGCGTTATTATTGAGTCTGGTTCGGAATACCCGATCGATTAATTAATTTATTGTTACAACCAGCAAGAGGCCTCAGGCCTCAGCGGCGGAGTGATTGAGCGCATGATCGAGGGTGACTCTTTCTGGTCGCGGCGATTGAGATGCAGCTCGGAATCGATCACGCAAGTATGAATTGAATAGTTAATTAGTTCACATCTAACATAATCAAGGGAGAGTCAGACTCTGACTGCAGCGATCGGCATCCAGGCGCCCGTTGGCGCTGATGGCTTGCGGCTTTGCTGACTTTCTGTTTCAAAGACAGAATAAGGCTGAGTGGATTTGTTAACAGTGGATTATTTGTAGTCCTCATGACTACCTGTAGAGAATCCACTGCGTTGCCAGACATGCAGAGAATAATGCGTATCATCCATGAGAAGCCCACAAGGCAGATTACAACCTAGCTATTCACAGTCCAGCGTATTGAATCTATTGACTGACTCTGAAAGTACTTACTGTACGGAGTACCTAGGTACTGAAGAAGTAATCATGCAAGGTAGCGGCACATCGAGCACATGGCATGGCAGCTTTGAACAACGCATCACTTTTTGATCACGCTACCTCCGTAGGTATCTAAGATCTTCGCTGTACCTCGGGCTGTCCGAATATACTAATATCTTCTACTCAGGACAATTATTATTGCAAATTAAGAGCATGAAGGTCATGACTTTCGAGTCTATAGAAAAGAATACCTAGGTATGAGGAAGAAAAAAATAGCTGCGCCTCGTGACGGCTGTGCCATAATCCACACACTCTTGACATCTGCAGCAAGACATACAGAAAAATACGTGGCAGTCTGTGAAACAATCAGAGCTCTATAGGCCACTGTAGCGGGCGCCGTAGCGTGTTGTTGTGGCGAGATCACGGGGCCCCTCAACGCATCTATTGTCGGCGCGGAGTCGTCCGGTCTGAGTCTAGACAAGAGGAGAATCTGTGTCGGATTCTATTCACTTCGTTTGTATCTTCAGATGGACAGAACTGAGAATTGCGTGGTGATAATGGCAAAAGGAAACACTGGCTGCACTGGCAAATTGTATGTACTACGTAGTAAGCAGCTCCTATTCCTCCTCATGTCCGTCAGAAAACAAACAACACATGTAGTACATCTTCATACTACGGTAGTATCTAGATATGCTTTTTTTGCCAACGGCGATTCACAAAACCGTGGCGTCAGGCAACATGCCCTATTTTCAGCATTCCCATAACTAAATAACTAAGTACCTTGAAGCCAACTATCAGACTGACAAGGTACTTCCAAGGCTGGTTGCGACCGGAATGTTGCCTCAGGCACTCACAACTCAGAATCCAAGAAAAGCCCTAACTACTGCCGAATTAGGAAGTGGCCCAAGAATGAGAGAATTCGCCATAATCGACAGTCTGTCTGAAGATTCCTCTGAATGACAAATAACCTATAGTTAGTTATTGAGATCGTACTTCCGTACTTCATCCTGTCTGACGCAAAGATCGATCGGTCAACATTCCGACTGGGTCAATCAATATGTGGAAAATATTGAACGTGCGGGTAGACAGTTTCCAAGCATTGCTCGCAGGATGATGATACTCGTCTTCAGCCACCATCCAATATTCCGTTTTGTCATCAGATCTGATCTTCATCGAAATTTAAAAAAAAAAGCATATCGGTTGGGACTGCGCGGGCAATATTGTAGATGTTTAGGTATGCGTGCAATGCGATCTATTGAATCCCTTCCCGGCCCTGGTTGTCAATGTTTACATACAATGACTAATTGCCAAAAGGTGCTACCTGCAACACTGCAGCCAAAGTTCAATATGATATATTGAATCTTTAAGCCTTGTCCCATTCATCCGTTCCATATCGCCATACCTTGCGTACTATCTTGAATACCCTCCACCAGATCATCCGCGTCTAGACACCAGATCATCCGCATCTAGGTAAGCAAGGACGATCGATCCGAAATATACCATTCCTAGTATCCATTTTTCATCTTCTTATCTTCCTCTCGCAGACCACATCCCAGGAACCTGGATTGTGAAGTCCTGCCGGGTCCCCCGTCCCGGGATGCAAGGGGCGGAACTGCGGGAAGACTGTTCCGACTATCTCTTGTTCATAGTGTCTATGGAGCAACATAGTTTGATTGAATTACGATCGATTTTACGGAGGTATATCAAGGCACAAATCTACTACGTAGTAGACATTCTAGATTCGCCTCAGGGGTAAAGGACATTTTTGGTAGGAAGTATGCTGAGAGGAATTAGGTATCTCTAAAGATATGCTTCAAAGTAACTGTAGTATCGAACTCGTTACTTACCTACGTTCCTACCTAGGGAGGTAGTAGGACCAGATACAATTAGAATGATACGCTATATTCTTCAGCCTGTCTTTATGGTCTACGTCAGATTATCTCCTAAGGTTGGTGTAGCAACACGCGGTCCCTGGGTAACAATAGGAACATCAAGCAAATCTTGCCTGCTGAATTCCGGTCTGGTTGGACGAGAAACTGTTCCTGGTTTTTAAGTATCTATGATCAATTCTCTTGGATATTGGATAAATGAAGAATCACAGCCGATTTTCGGTCTGAAGATTGGTTCCGGTAGATCGGTATGATGATACAGGTTCGTTCCAGGTGTACTTTGACTACCTAGGTTGGTAGGTAAGTAGGGTGAAAAAATACAATCAATCTCAAATACAACCAATTTATGCACGTGAAATCTGCATTTGGTTTCTTTTTCACAGATCGTAATTCCTAGCTGGGCCGACTATCATCTGTAAACCAAGTCAATGCATGGTGAACGTCTACAGGTCTCTCCACACATCTTCAAACCCGGTTATCGGGCAAATGGTTGCGACCCAAGCTTCAACCCGAATTCATCTGGTTCTTGCTTCAAAAAGCAAATTGCTTGTGCAACTGTAATACAACCCGACGATAGAACGTGAACAGTCGGCTTCGTTTCGAAACCAACTGGTCCGTGATACTTCCGGTCCTATTTACTCCGATATCAGAAGACAGGAGACGTCTTGAGAAATCCGGAGCGTGATTGGCTTGCCTCGGCTTAGCACGTGAGAAAAATCAACCTTCAACAATTGACAAGATAATCGATAACCCGAAAGAATCGTCAAGTAGTCTCCCTGTGATGAAGTTGGTTTTCAGATGATTGCTTCAGCCTCTGCGTTCGGAACATATCCCATTACACCTAGGTAGCTACTTCCAAGACTGTCCCCGTTTTGAAACGCGCATGTCCCGTATTGAAACTTGAAATTTGAAATTTCCCAATTGCCGTCGAGAATATGAGATTTCGCCCAAGTCAGGTAGATCCCGGGCGGGTACTGTACCGTACTGCTCTCGGGATAATCCCCACAAGCGCCAAAGGCATTCACATTGACATTGACATTGACATCGACAAATTTCCCCAGAGCAACGGACTATGACGTAGAAAATTCTCAAAGTAAAAGAATTTTTCCCCAGATGACCCGAAAAATATCCAGAGGGAATTTTGGTAGCCCAGCCACAGCGCCAGAATCACGACGGATTCACGAAACGGCGAATGATTTCCGCTTCGCATTTCCAGAAAAGGCATGAGCGCGCAAATGTCCCATGGTCCATTCTGCCAGGCGTTTATGTCAGGGCCAGATAATCTTGCATTTTTGCAATTGGCTAGCACTGGCTAGCACCCAACAAATTTGCCCGTCGCTTCTCCGGCGGAAAAAGTATAGCATCGCCAGATCCCGATGAACCATGACCCCCCGCTGGTAGGTAGGTAGGACAAAGCGTCGAAAAGTATCTAGTACAGGACTGCCGTACCTAGATCCTCGCAAGCTTGGGAGTTTTTTAAGTATCGAAATCTTTGTCTAGTCAAATGACTGAAAGCCTCAAGCTGCTCGCAGAGTCTGGACTCAGGCTCGGCTTCGTTATGATATCATTGTGCATTGTGGCTTGCTGGATCTTAACTTTTAGTAGTCTTTTAGTTAACTGTTAACTAGCTTAAAAGTTAGCTTAGAACAATAGAATCCACCACCAACAAATAACACTCTTATAATAATAAAGACCTCGGGAGAGAGCAAAAGGACAATCCCCGTGTTCTGCTCGATTTTCCCCGGAAATTAAATTTACTTCTACGTCTCGTACCTATTTCAAGTCCCGAGATCAGAGTTACTGGTACTGATGTAGATGACAAGACCGCTCTGTCCCTCTTGACGATAGGTACCTACCTAGGTAACTATTGGAATACGAGAGAAAGCAAGATGGGATACGAACAGCTCGGTCTAGGTGAATACCGACTACGAGTCAGGAATTCGGTCGATCAGGAGACGAGAGACCGGAATCCCAGCACAAGTTCCCAGTTATACTATCTACTTACAGAATGTTGTACTACCTGTACTTCCGAAGGAACCTACCTCAGGGCCTTTGTCCTACATGCGACGCTAGATACAACGAACTACTATGTATACAAAGTAGCATTTCGCACTTCAAAGCAGCGTATTAAATTCATTTCCCCCTGTCGCTTACAGTCCTGCACTGCGAGCATTCTAGAATCTTTCGAATCCAACAATGCAACTTTGTCTTGTCTTATCTACAAATAGTATTACTGAATTCATAGCGCGCTTTGAACGGGGCGCGTACAGGTGCTTAACTTAGCAGTAACTAGTTATTTACTCCCGCTAAGTACCTAGTTAACTACCATACTTATCTTGACCATTTCTATTTCCTTAACTGAAGGTTAGCTCTATTCCCAGCCATCGGCGGCACGGATGTAACATTGTGGCAGCCTCATGACAAAATTAAACGAGGCGCCACATCCTTCGTCCACTTCATATACCTAGATAGTTTATTCGATGATAAGGTGGGTGTCGCATGACGCCTCACTTAGAATGAGTTCTTGTAAATCCAAAGAAATTACAAATTCTCCGATTAGTTTCGTCGGCCGGCCAAAGGATATCCGAATAATGCCACGCGAATGGAGTTGAATGGGCTTTAGAAGGATCCCCCAAAAGAACGTTGGAAGGAAGCAATTTGGAATTAGGTAGATCGTATACTTCAATTACTTTTTAGCATGTGGCATTATGCTATGATCTCATTCTCGGGGTTTGGAGCAAAATTTCATGATCATGGGGTTTCGAGTAGATGCTCGGTATGAAGCCGAAGCTGTAGACATTCGAACGTACATACACAACCATACGCCGTTTGTCGGAAGGAATTGGACATTTGTCTACAGAGCTAATCCCCTTTTCATTGCCTAGTAGCTACCTATTCAAAGAAAAAAAAGATCCAATATCTTGTCGTTTATTCACATCTTGGGCAGAGTGTAAATCACGTGCATGTTCTAGCCCTAATATTGGATATCTTCAAACAGCCTACCTGTAACTTATAGATTGGACTGAGTACTGAATAAGTTGTTTCAAGATGTGTTTGTAGAGAGCTTCATATCGTAGCAAATCGTTCGTACATACAAAATAAATCATTCTTCGAAAATCTCGGCACCGCCACACTAGTTTGTGCTAGACAAATCGGCCGTGATTATTTGTCTGCCTGAAAGAAAAAACCTCCCAACGAAGACAACAATTCGTGGCCTCGGTAGTGGACCTGATTGAACAACTAGAGTTCGTTGATATCGCGATATGAATTACAGTACAGCTGTCTAGCCTTCAACATAATCCAAAATGGACGGGTCGCGCGCTGTCGCAGCGCAGTACATTGCTCAAAGACGCTTTCACCGACGATTTATATTGCCCAAAACAGCCAGCCATGACGAACTACCCATCACCTACGCGGATGTGGGTATAGAAGTGGATGAATCACCTGCTAATGAGGCACCGACATTTTTATTCATGCCGGGCATGTTTGGCACGCGATACGTTAGTGTTTACATGCATGCCATTGCTGAGAAATTAGGTGTACGAGTTCTAGTTGTCGATCGGTGAGTGTCGTTGCATTCCGTGATAAGTGACCTTGTGAAGAGATAGCAAGACGAGAAGAAAAGAAAAAAAGCAGGAGATGGGACTTCTGTTACGAGCATCTCGAGGTCGTGATCCACGAAACTAACGTAGTGATAAAGTCCTGGAATGGGTGGCTCAGCGCCTGTCCCGAGAGAATCAAGAGTCAAGATTTGGATAGAGACGGTGCCTCTCCTGTTGAAACATTTATCGATCGATCATGTTTCGCTCGTCTCGCATAGCGCAGGCACCGTCTATCTATTCAACACCTTGGCGTTTTGCCGAGAAATCCTGCATCCGGAACATCCTTTCGTCGCGTGTCTAGGTATGTTCCTCATTGTTTCGACAATTGGGCAAGTTTGGGGCGCAGAAAAGCAATAAATGCTGATTCCCTGTCTTTTCTCGCTCATCAATAGCACCCTGGGTTGACCCTGCTCATTCGCATATGACCGTCTGGCAGCTTGCGCGGTTCATTCCGACCAAAGCCTTTTCAGTCTGGAATCAAATCCCTCGATTTTTCCAGACGAGCTCTCTCATCGCGTCCAGCGGAGCTGTCATAAGCAGTGTAAAGGGCAAACTTCCAAGTGATCGAAATGCAAGCATCACAGAACAGAAGAAACGTCTTATTGAACAGGAATACGGCTTGAGCAGAGCGGTACAGGCGGAGTTAGACAAGTTTGTCTCTCGCTTTATCTTCGAGGAACAAACTACTGGCGCCAACGAGGAGGCTCTGCAGTGTCTTAGAAAAGGTGCGCCGTGGGGCGTCTGTGACAACTATGCCGACTTTCTACAGAGCTTTGCGCAGCAGGAGAGGAATCGAGAGCCATCAACAAGATGCAAATTGACGGTAAAGGCGTTTTTTGCGGAGAGCGACAGTATGATTGGTAAAACGGGACAAACTTATTTCGAGACATGCTTCAAGGGTCTCGAAGAGACAATAAGTTTTGACAGCTCGACAGTTATGGGAGAGGATCATGATAGTCTTTGTTTCTCGCCGGAGGTTTTGGCAAGGATTTTCAAGGAGGGAAGACATCCATCATTGAACAATTGATTTATATCGGACTTGCCGCGACAGCGCCATTTTCAAATTATATAGAAATTATATGCAAAGGATATAGCAAGAACCTAGGCTAGGTAATTAATTTATCATAATTTCAACTTTTGGTCTACTTGATGTACAGTCCATGTCTAAAACTCATTCTGGTCGTCGCCGGAGATGATGACGTTGTTGATCTTTTACCAATCAGTAAGATCCGATATGAAATCGGAGTGAAAATGAACTTACCTTCAGCACCATTCGACATAATTGGGTGGCAAGAAGAAGCTGTTGACGCTTTCCAATCAGAGGATCGATAACGAAATGTTCTCTCATGTCTATAGTAGGTCAGAAAAAAAATTGATCAAGTTGGAGTCAAGGCGAACGCACCGTTATTGCCAGTGAACATGCAATCCACACCTAATCGGCTGTTCTTCTCCTTGACTTGCCGCGACTTGATAGATGCAAGACTCTCGATAGGATTCAAGCCAGAATTCTCAGCCAGAGTCAGCGGAACAGCATCGAGAGCATCGGCAAACGCTCGCATGGCGTATTGTTCAATTCCGGGGCTCTGCATTGTTTTTAGTGAAATATTCAACTCAATACTGATTTATTGCACCACAAACCTTGACGGCGGCGTCTTCGACTGCAATCGAACATGCAATCTCCGCAGCACCTCCACCATACACGACACGGTTGTCTCGGACCAAGTTGCGCACCACGCAAAGAGCGTCGTGAAGTGAACGTTTGGCTTCGTCGATAATCTATTCACCCGTCAGCTCGTTACTCAGTATTGACTGGACAGAGGCATCACAAACCATCTTGTTACTGCCCCGTACAAATACTGTTACCGCCCGACTATTTGCACACTCTTCAATCACAAGCATTTTCTCTCGGGTTGTGCCGAACGTCAATTCTCTCACCAAACCAGCTTTGCCTAATTTCTCCGAGCTGAGGTCTTCGAATCTGGGGACAATGCGTCCGTTGGTGGCAATGGCGATTAATTCTATCTCCGGGCCACCAACCCATCGAACAGCTGGAAGTTTATTCTGGAGAAGCAAGTGGTTGGCCTCGTCGTCAAACCCCCACTGACAGATCACGAGATTTGCGCCGGAATCCTTCAATTGTTGAATCATCTCTGTGAATTTGTCCTTTTCATAGGATTGCAATCGTTTGAACTCCTCGACCGAGGTGATGTCGAGATGATGTTTCGTCTTGGGCTTGGGAGGTTCAAAGGGGCAGGTGAGGATGGCCAATTTAGCGTCCCGAACCTCGGATGGCATTTGGGGATGTGAGAAATCCTTGTCCACAATCACACCCTTGACGAGCAGGGAATCCTCGAGCGATTCTCCGACTTTACCGTCGACTTTGATGAGCTCGAAATCAACATCCTTGCGCTCGAGATCGGCGACAGAGAGAACAGCGTCGACAGCGATTCTGGCGAATTGTTCGTGGGATTTGGAAACACTGATAGACAAGAATTAGTTGACGCTCTTGGTAGGTGTTTCCTTTCAAATTCTCCAGGGCGTACATTTTGCTTCCCAAGCTTGTTTTGGCAACCTTCATCAGATTTTCCGTATTATTTGCGGAGAATGTGATCTCGTCGCTGATCTTGTCAAGTTCTGCAATGGCAATTTCACAGGCCTCGTCGTATCCGTCGGCAATTCGAATGGGATGGATCCCTTTGTCAATGAGTTCGGAGGCTTGTTCTAAGAGGGCTGCAGCTAGAACCACAACGCCAGTGGTTCCATCTCCGATTTCGTCGTCCTGGGACTTTGATAACTCGACGAGCAATTTGGCAACGTTGTTCGAAATTTCCATCTGTCACATTCTTATCAGTCGGCGAATCTTGAGAACTTTTCTCGCTTCCTCCCATCTCACCTGTCCTAGAATCGTAGCGCCATCGTTGGTGACAGTAATATCGCCGTCCGGTGAAATGAGAATCTTATCTAATCCTCGTGGACCCTAGTGCCTCGTCAGAATTTCTCCATCGTTTCAATTATCCCGACCACACGCACCAGCGACGTCTTGACAATGTTGGCAACAGTCTTTGCTGCGACGATATGTGACTTGACCGCATCGACACCGTGTTGTCTCTTTTTCTTCCCTTGGCTGTGGAAATCGCAAAGATTAGATTATTTTCGAAACCAGTCTGAGAGGTTCTAGTCCACGTACTCTCGCACGACAATAAAAGGCCGACCCTGCTCGTCTTTCACAACCGAGGCTAGATTGAGGTTAGTCGAAATGAGTGTGGTATCGTAGAAATAAATTTTGAATGCGTACCCTGCGACAAATCGAGCTCTGGCAGTAATCAGTTAGCACAAGAAATTGCATAGTGAGGGGTACTGCGGACATACGCATAGCCATCTTGACGTTGATCTAGAAGAATAAGATCTTGGAGGCAGAAACGATCTTGTCAAGTTGAAGAACAGAAATAATCTCTTTCAACAATTCTCATTTATCTCGATCCTACTGCAACTGTGAGCGTGGGAGGAGTGATTATTTGATGCTTTTGTTGTTCATCTTTCGCAGTGCGGCCGTTTCCCTTTTTTCTGTTAGCCGGCCAAATCAGGTATAGCGGCTCAGCTACTTGCCCAAAAAGGCTTAGTCATTGTACTTGCCGCAAAGCCTCCAAAGTGACCTTTCCTTTCTCCACGCGACGATGAGAAAGCGCGACAGAAAGAGGCTCAGAGACTTTAATCGGAGTTTTTCTCTGGCCCATCATCTATAAACTTGTGCTCAAGCTGTGATCCGGCTCCTGGAAAGCCGCTGCTCATCAAATTGGATCTCCTACGCCGTGTTACCGACTTGTTTCACCAGACAGAGTCCACAATGCCTCCGCGTAAGTATCGCGAAACGGACCTCATGCTGCGTCTTTCGGCCTTCAACTCACTTGTGCATGTTCTCAGTCAGCGATGAGTCGTCCGATAACGAATCGACTGGTGAATCCATTCCCTTCAAAAAATCCAAGAATACCGACGACGAGGATAGCGACGCCGAGTCGCAAGATGACGAGGAAGGAGACGACGTGTAAGTCTCCTAGTTTGAGATCGCAAGCAGTATTTCCAGCTGATCGCAATACAGATACGTCGTGGAGTCAATTGTCGATCACGAATTTCAGAGAAATGTCCGTTCACCAGCACCGCATTCCACTGTTCAAGTCTAGTCCGCTGACATCCCGTCCAACTAGAAACTCCTGCTGAAAGTGAAATGGAAAGGATACGACAAGCCGTCCGATCAGACACTAGAGCCTGAAGAGAGCTTATTGTACGGGAAATTTTCACACATCATTCCATCCTCCAGTAACTGCGGCTGATCCGTTTTCAATGACCAGGGAAGGGGCAGAAGATGCAGTCAAGGAATACTACGCGAAACTCGGCGGTCGACCACAGCCGTCAACGGTAAAGCCAGGTCGAGGTAAACGAAAGTCAATGACAGCAAGCGCAAAGGGCACGCCAGAGCGGACGAGCAGTAAGAAACAAAAATTATCATCGACCGAAGACACCAACGGCACAGACCTTACTGGTGCAGACATTCCTCGAGGAATTCCGGATTGGGTCAAGGACAAAGACGACTGGGCACAGGACGTCATGAAGGTACAAACGATTGAGAATGATGGCACACACGGTCTAGTGGCATATCTGGTTTGGACGAATAACAAAACCACCAAGGTGTCCATTAGTCTATGTTATGAAAAGATACCCCTGATGGTGAGTTGAGTTGTACCCTGCTATGCTAATGGTCTTACTCTGCTGAACTGACCTTTTAATGTTTTACAGATGCTCAAGTTTTACGAAGCACATCTGTAAGTTGACTGATGCAATTCTTCTCCTGCAGTGCTGGGCTAACTACCTACAGTGTGTTCAAAGGGACCCCGGAAGAATGAGAGGGAAATTCTTATGTCGCCAGAATATCGAAAGCCAATAAGAGTTTCCAATTGATGCGAGCCTTTTCGGAAAAGATCAGGGCAGTTCTACCAAGTTATTTGTGCCCATCTGGTGTTATGGACGGGAAGTGGTGCCCGATCGTCTTCAATCTATTGGCGCTCAGCGTTTCATTCAATTTTGTGGTAGCAGGCCTGATTCGAGGGTCTTGAGGCACATATTTGGGTACAAGGGACAGCTTCATCGCCGGAAACTGTAATTTTATTTAGTTAATTATAGCGAAATTTTTGCTCAAGCTTGTCTTTTGAATTTACTGCGATTGCATGCGAATTTGGGAGTGCTGCTTGCAAGACAATAGGAAAATGTTCCTATCTCATACTGAGGCTCAATCACGGCAGGTATTGTTCAGCGAAATATAGGCGCGGAAAATTGATTGAGACAACCTTGGATATACGGAAATTGAATATTAAGTGGTTGATTCAAGTATCCTGCTCAGCCATGCGACTTTGTTCCAGGAAGAGAAAGCGTTCGTTGAACCTGGTATCTCCATGTTTCTTAAGGACGAATTCCATTGCTCTTCCATCGCTTCCCATGAGTGCATTATCGTCGTCTTCAGTCCAGACACCAGGGATATTATCCGGAATGGGCTTTCCCGCGCTGAGTCTGTCCAAGACTTGATCCGCGAGTTTAGTATTCATGCAAGTGCAGCTGATAGCAAGTAGAATGTGGTCACTGTTTCGGCCTTTATCTATACGTTTTTGGACCCAGGCTTCAAGAGCTTCTGCAGGATCATCTTGCCCGCCTTCTTCTTCTTCTACTACTTCTTCTTCTTCCGACGTTTCAACTCGATCCTCTAAAAGATGCAGGTTGGGATCCTGTGACTCTTTGAGAGGAGGGTATTGTGGTGCTGTTTCGTACTTTGTTGACTGAGATTCGTCCGTTATATCTGACCTCTCTCTTGTTAGATCAACAGGCGACACTCTAGTGCTCGATCTGGAGCTCGTATTCCTTCGTTGTACGCTCGCTGAGCGGCTGGTGTCATGTCTTGGCTCGTCTTCGTAAGATCGAATCTTACGTTTTCTGGTAGTTGCCGCTCCCTGCGTAGATATATCGACCGCATTTGACTTCTTAACACTGGAAGCCGAACTTGGAGGCGCAACCTGACTTGCAACTCTTGATCGCGACACATTCGATGTGCTGACTGACTGATCATTTCGAGCGGGACCGCCTGGACGAGGGCGGCCCTTCAAATATCTCAAATAGCGATCTCGCCACGATTGGAAAGTGTGTCGAGGATTCTACTGTGGCATTAGCATCGCTTTATTACCAATCTGTTTGACTTGCTTGACTCTTATACCTGCTCCGCGAGCTCTTGGTATATGACATTACCAGAAACTTGGCCTCCCTTCTGTTCATACGGCTGCATCCAGTCCCAGACAAATTGGTCGTCCTGGAGTGAAAATGGTATTCTAGACGACCGCGAGGGTACTCTCGATGCTCCAACTGGGCGTACACGCGCACCGATCCTATGATCCTCAGGATCTTGCAGTTCGCCTGTCTTGATTGATTTCTCGACAAAAGTGTACGAGTATCTGCACAAAATTTAGACGGCCCAACTTTTACTTCAATATTTATGAATGACTTTTCTTGACTTACGAGTTCAGAGGATGATCTCGTTTTGTGTGATCGACCAGCTTGAAGTCTGCATCTTTTTCCAAGAGTAATAATGTTCCTCCGTTGATCTAATTGAATGATTAGTCCGAAGTCCGAGAGACGAGAGGCATGTTCCAGAATGAAGACAGCTCACTTGAATAAGTTCCTTGAATCTGTTTCTTTGTGGGACATTGGCAGACACCCAGAAAGAATATCCCGCAAATAAATTGCCAACACTACCATCCCGAGGTGGTTTTTTGTAAACGACCGTGGCCATTCTTCCTGCGACTGCGTGGTCTGATGTTGGACGACTCTATTGTTGAGCAGAATGCAAGGCGGTGGGTGTCTTTTTCTTCACCTTTACTACAAGAGAGCTTATTGATCTTAGGATATGACCATGTCAGGCCATACAGACAAGTCGCGATCAACTGTTCAGTCAACTGTGACTGAATACAATTCAGGAGTTGAAGATGTCCAAAAGACCCAAAAAGACGCTGGTTGTTGTTGTTCCCATCGCGAGCCAATCAGATCTGTCGGTTCCTGAGTCGCGCGGATTAGTCAACTGAGTAACCAGCCATATTAGGCTTAGCTCTCAAGATACAACTGAGCGTCAACAAAAGCTCCCGCAGATTCAAATTCCACAAAGACTGCTAAAAATCCCATTTCATCGACATCTCCATGTACCTGATATTGAACCAGCCTGGTACCTCGGGTCTATGGTGAAATTTAGAACAGGATGTGTTTTGACTAATTGTTGCTGTCCCGTCAAATAATACCAGTTATGGGACAACTAACTCTGCAAACCGCTGCACTGCTTGTGCTAACTCTTTCCTCTATTGTGTTCGTCGCACTCTTTGGCCAATTGCCAGCTTTCAGGTCAGTTGTCTCTAGTTTTGGCCTTCAGTGTTCTTTAGAGTGCGCGTTTACTTACTGACTACGGACAGGAAAACACCCATTGGCTTCTTACATCGAGTGCTATGGATCCATATTCCAAGAGGCCTTGCCCGTCTTGATTCGATTCTGTTAGGCGGCAGATTAGTGCCTTGCTTCAGAAGCGTTGGCAGGTACATTGCATATGAAAATCACCCTCTTGTATTGGTCGGTAGATCTTCTTTGTCGAGATTATGGTCTTGATTGGTTTCCTAATATCCTGGATAGATATTCTTTATTGGCCTGTTATCAATATCAGAGCTCATGTTCGTGCCGAGAGCATGGCCGAGACTTGGAACATCGCATCGGCTTTTGGTCCCCTTGGCTGTCACGATGCCGTACATCTTGCTGTACGCCTGCGTCACCATCAAATCGTTTATCACGCCACAAAACGTGAGAGCCGAATTGAGTCATTACCCGTACGATAGGGTTCTTTTTCATCCTGGAAAGGAATGCTCGACATGCCATCTGCTGAAACCACCACGTAGCAAACACTGCAGTACATGCAAAGCCTGCGTCTCCAGGCATGACCACCATTGTATCTGGTTAACCAACTGCGTAGGGCGCCACAATTATCGATATTTTTTGGCGCTGCTGCTGTCGCTATCGGTATTACTGACGTACGGAATGTACCTGGGCTATGCTCTGCTTGAAGAGACTCTACAAAAATCATTTGCCTCGGGGGGCGCTCACTGGAGCAAGTCACTGACTTGGATATCGTGGTTGAATTATTGGGCCCTGGCGGTGACTGACGACATTCGCATCGGCGCGGTATTTCTCCTGGCGACAATGACTGCACCTTTGGCAATTGGATTCTTGGTCTATCATCTTTATCTTGTGTGGGCTGGGACCACAACGAATGAAACCGCCAAATGGGATGATTGGAAAGAAGACATTGCAGATGGACTAGTCTACAAAGCCAAGAAAAGCGAGGTCTACAAGACGGCTCGACGGCAGGATGAAGCCATTGAACCCTACGTGCGATGGCCCACTTCCTCCGATCAAATCCTGATCGTGACGAATGGCGAACCTCCAAGAATAGGGTTCAGCATATCCTTGCAGTCAAACTCGATCTTACAAGCAGAGGACGAATCGGCCCCGGTTGATCCAAGGTTTACACTAGTCAACAGTCTTCAGGCGATTGAAAATATCTACGACCTGGGCTTCTGGGATAATTTACGCGACGCCTTAAACCTTGATATATAGAAGTCGCGTATATTAATGAATAAATGATCTGTATTTTACTCTCCTTTTCATTGCAAAATATATAGATGTGCTGGGTTGATATTGGGCGGGATGATTACTGTACTCGATAAGATAAGCCGGAGCGGAAAAACTGATAGCGGCCGGTTGCCCGCCAAAAGAGCAAATTAAGCAATTGCCATTTATTCAATCTTTCACAACTCACTAAATTCCTGCCTTCGGGTCATTACGGTCTCTTCATGGGCAAGGACTAGTTAAATACTGGATGGGGATTCGGCGACATGGCATCAGAAAAGATCTCTATGGAAAAAGAGCAAAGATGCTCTCCGGCAGAGCTCTTGCTCAAAGTCATTCTGGCTGGCACATTGAGCCATTACGAGACTCGCGGCATGATCGACGACAAACAGCTTGACCAGATGCTCTCTGCAGGGAAGAAGATAGTCTCGAAGACACGGAATGAGATGGATGTCAGGTAAGATATCTCTATCGTCCTGGCATGGCGCTCACCAACTTGCGTATCTTGTACTGACGGAGTTGGGAATGAAAAAGACAGAGTCTGGCGCTTTCACAAGACGTTTGGCAAGGTCTTACTGACGTCCTCACCAAAGCAATTCCACATCTTGAGTCACAATCATTTGCCTGGAAAAGCCCTCCGACATCCACTTACGAACAGTCATCCTCGAACCTCATCGCGTACAATTACTTCAGTCTGGTCAAAGACATAGAACGATTACGAGACTTGTGCACCATTGCCCGGAACCTCCTCGCAACCACCAACAGAGCGCAAAATCTTGCAGCCGAGAAAGGCTTTGATCAGCGAATACTGGCACTAATCGATACATGCGTCAGAGTCACCGCGCGAGGCTTCGACGGAGAATCTAACGCCAGGAACGAGGAGCGATGGCAAAAAGTAGTCAACTTGTACAAAAGCCTGTTGATTATATGTTTGCAATTCTTGAATAATTTCATCATGCAGAACGAACAACGCAAACTTGTGCTTTGGCTGGATCTTTTCGGTTATCACTCAAACGGCGATAATAAGGTGATCATGCCTGGTGATCCTCTGGACCCCGCTAGTCCTGCACCACAGGGAGTCGCACCCGTCGTCCGAACCGGGGAGCGACTTATTGGAGCGCTGAGGGGTGAAATGGGTCCGATGCGCAGTGAACAGACTCAAACGGCGGAGGATTTGCTGATCGAAACTATAACGAGTTACCCGAAGCAGCCAGCCAACAACAAAGAAGAGGCCTCGATGTTAGTACTCACACAAATAAAAGATCACATGGAGAAGCTCCTCGGACGTAATATGAGCGAGATCCAAGAGATGGGTCGGGACCCCGAAAAGGTCAAAGAGATACGCACTATCTTGGCTACGATTCTCGGGAATAAAGCGGAAGAAATAAAGCTTCTGAATGCCCGCTCGCAGGAGCCATCTGAGCCGGAGGACGAAAGTCGACGCCAGCCTATATTATGTGTCGACAGAAGTGCGACAACGGGGTATCCGCGAGTGTGCTGGGCAGATTTCCCTGATTTTGAAAGATTCAAGGTCATCACTGCTGACGGGCCGTTAACTGATGAAGAAACAAGCATTCCGCGATCTTATCAATCTGGTGCAGATGCTTTGCAAATAGCGAAAGAGGAGCTCATGGCACGCGCACAGGAGTCTCAGGTGATTGGAGAAGGAGATGAACATTACGATCACGATGGTTATGTTGGGGATGATGGCCATAGCCTTGACGATGATGCAGAAGGTAGTCTAGACGAGGAGGAAGAAGATGAAGAGGATGACGACGACGATGATGATTACCGAGGAAGACCTGGCGACCAGCAGCGCGGACTTTTGACTGATATTCCTCTCGTTTTGGGCCCAGCAGAGATCGAGGCTCTTCCAATGATTATCAAGGCTGGGATCATTGATGTTGCTGCAAGCAAAGGCGCCGATCGTGAAGTGATCAGCAATATGCAAGCGATACGGTGTCACATATTATTGACGCAGGACACCGGCCGCAACCTACTTCGGGAATTGCTCATCTTCATCGCCGCCTGGGATCTCCCTGACGACGAAGTGTATTTTCAGTTTATGGTACAAATCATGGAAGCCATACTGAAAAATGGCTTAATGTCCCATGCGTATGCCGATTTCGGTCAGCAGAAAGACATCATCTCCCCTGCTCAGGCTGTTGTGATTAAGATATTGACGCACATTTTCCGAAACAAATACTCTCCAGCCTCTTCCAGTGACGGCCAGTCTAGCGATGCCAAAAAGTTACCCCCCTTATCGCGAGTGGATGTCCTCACAGTGCGATATATATTTTCTATATTTCGTGGCACAATTATCCCAGAGACGTGCGGCCTCATTTATTTGCAAGGTCAGATCAGAGCTAACAGGGCATTGCCTGAAGACTTTCCTCTCAATTTGTGGGATATGGAGCGCGTTTACGAGGGCGTCTACCAATTCCTTGAGTTTTTTGCGGTGTTGACGGAGAATAATGATTGGAAAAATCTGATTGTGAAATGGGAGATTGTCTACGATCTTGTCACACTCATGAAGGAATTGGAAGCCAATATTCCAAAGGGCCCACTCAGTTCTATGATGACCTCGAATACTACTGGAGTGACTCCCTCGCCTAATACCAGTGATAATATCGACAATGCCAACTCTGCCGAGTCCAATGGGAACGATCAGCAGAAATCCGCGACACCTGTTGCCGTGGAGCGTCCTTACGATCCCACGGATGTCGACCCTGTGGAGGAGCAATTTGAAGAGACAGACTCTCGAGCCGATTCACCACCAATTACGGAAGATCCCTGCGAATTCGAGTGGAGAAATCTCAAGAAGCTTATTGTTCTGGTATTGTCTTCGCTCGTATGGCGATGTCCCGAGGTGCAGAACCAGATCCGCAAACATGGCGGCGTGGAGGCTATATTATCGTGCACTAGCTTCGACGCACATAACCCGTACATGAAGGAACATGCGGTGATGTGTTTGAAATTCTTGCTAGAAAACAACAAGGAAAATCAGAAAATTGTAGAGGAGCTTGAAGCACGGCAAGTTGTGAAGGACGATAGTGGCATGCTTGCTAAGGCGGGCCACGAGGCGGTTATCGATAACATGGGGAAATTAACAATACAGAAAACGGACCCGGCTTCTTCACATCCAGCGGAGACGACTGCAAATGGCGAAAATAAGACGGTAATAGAGATAGATTGAAGACTTGGTACTCTTATTTTGACTTCACGATATCAATGGATGTGTTAAGTGACGCGCTTATTTGTCGTCTGTGCTGGAATATTTGCCTCTTTGCATACACGGAGTCATTTTCATGGGGGAGGGTTTCTGTTTGAGAAGCATTGTTTGACAGAAGCGAATATCTTTCATTTCGTTTACCCATACCATGGCGATGTATTCTGTCTATATTTATGCGTACATACCATCCCAATCTTCATCCTCGTCATCCTGTGGTTGCGACGAAGCCAGCGCCGCTCTTCGTTTCTCTGCCTGTTTCCTCCGCTCAGCCTCTTTCTCGCGCTGTTTTTTACCAAAATCCGTCCGATCAAGTGGGCACGTTCCCCTCAACCTGAGCCATGGCCGCACGCATTCAAGATCGAATAAGTGAGTAGGATGACACGGGAGACGAACGACCAGGGGGTAAGGATCTTCTAAGAACGGATTACTGCATATCGGACAGGATTGGGAAGGTTTGAGAGATGAGCGTGGAATGCGATCGAGGGCTAGAATCACGTCACAAATTTTCTAGATTAGTTCCGAGTTGCAGTAGGCTTTGAATGGAAAATAAATACCATCGCAGAATTCTTCATTCACACCTTCCACCTCCCGTGGCGGCATGTCCGCGCCTTGTAATAAGGTCTCTATCATCTGGTCGATCAAAGCCGGATCATGATCTCCTTCGCCGGCCGGTCCAGAGCCCGCTCCAGCATTCCCCGCATCATGCTCGCGTCGTATATAGTCGAAAGCTTCTGCGAGTGATCTAAAAGCCGCACTAACGTCCCCCGGCACCGGCACAGCGAATTCTCGTGTTCTCGACTCTGCGGGGTTTGGTGTGATTTCTGATAGAGTTGCGAAGAAAGTAGACAGGTCCGGGCGTCGCGGACGTGGAGGGGTATTTGTTGAGCCGAGGTCGTCTGTGTTGTGTTCAACTGTATAGATTTCTGTCAGAAAACAGAATTGTGCATATTCGTATGATAGGAAGAAAAAAGCCTTGTACCTTCGTAGGAAGCCATGATGACTTTGTAAGTTTTGCGATCTTTTAACCTTAGAGCCGAGAGGGTGGAGGGACAACGATGGGCAGGCTACGAGGGTAGATTTATCCCCACAGAGCAGGTTTCCGTTCGATAGCTTTAGGCAGAGTTGGTGCAGTAGGCTCTTCTGCGAGAAATGAAAAGAAGATCAAGGAAATGGTGAAAAGTGTCAGAATGTTGTCTCTTTAGGAAGACTTGAATTGTTCGGAGATGGCCTGTAGCTATAGGCAGACATCGGCTATACTCTCTAATTTGGGTTAGGACGACCCTGCTGCGGGCATTCAGCATTGCTCTAGTTAATTTAAGCTACTCTCTATATCAAAAAAATAAGCAAAAATCAGTCACATTTCCATTCCAAGACTGATAAATATTCTATTTCCTGATTCGAGAAGGCAAAAGTTTACGAGTCTCCAAAGATTCAAAGTCTAAATTTGAAATAAAAGCCAGTGCCTTTTCGAAGTTCAACGACCGTTAACTTATATATCAGGATTCAATCTCCTTGTACATGTAATGTAGTTTCAATGCATGGATGTTTTCAAGATTGTCAAGCTGCATGCAAATATCATGGTCAAACTGACCAAGCAAGAGGCTTACATGAAATAATACGAGTTAGTAACAAAAATTGACCTGCTTTCACCGTCATTCCTTCAATATGTGAAATCTTCGTAAATAACATTTTTCCCCTTGAGCCATTTCAGAATTGATGAGCGTAGAGCTTGGCCGGAGCAGAGATAGAATGTCTCCGCTGGAAGACTCCTGACATCCTCTGCACCTATTCGACGGCGCCTAATCGTTGCCCCCGTAGCTTCAATTGCTTCCAAAGGTTTGACATTGAGTTCCTGCTTGCTGTTGTCCAATTGAGAAATAAATAACGTCGATGAATTAGCCACACCAGGGAATTGTCGAAAGACGTCTTCAACAAGGCCAAGATCGGACACAGATATCGACCATAACAAGCGAAGGCGCGAAAGATCTAGACCCGGCAACTGTCCCAGTAGTGGCGTGATGCCTATACCTCCAGCTATAAACGGTACAACCTGTTCCTTGACTGCCAAAGATGTATCAATTTTGAAAGTGCCACCGAAGCCCAGTAACGGTATCTCAAGTGGGACGCGGGGATTCCACTGGAAGAGATAAGACGTTGCCCGGCGAGATTTCCGGGCCGTGATCTCAAACTCGTCGTTCGGTAGACCTTTGCTCCCTGGGAAGGAAGATACAGTAAAAGTTCGAATATAATCGTCATTCAGACTCAGTGGGTCATCATCGCGCATGTGGCTGTAGCCTATATCAAGTTCTTCTTTGAAAGAGAAGACTGCGTACTGGCCGGGCTCGTAGGTGGGAAGATTTTTCTTATCACTAGAAAGTTTGAAACGGAATCTGGCGATGTTTGGAGTCAATATGTGCTTTGAGATCAGACGGGCTGAAGTCTCTGCTGTGGCGGAAATCGAGTCTCCTTTCTCCGAACGTAAATACCGCACTGTAGGTGTATATGGCGATTCATCGATGGGCATTGCCCTGAAGCCCAAGGCTTTCTCGACGTATCTTGCCTCGACAACTGTCATTTTCACTGCAAGATTAGATCTAGGTAGTACCGCATCGGCTTCGGCGTTAATGAGTATCTCAGTAGTAACCGTCATGTAGACTGCATTGCCAGTCTCGAAGTCCGGAAATACGAGACCCGCTTTATTGTTCATCATCATGTTGCCCAGCGATTGATAAAGACGATTGCCGGAGTACTCTGGATATACAAGAACAGCTCCCTGGGACTGGTTGGAGACTATCCGGACGAAGCCAGCGGGTCCTCCGCGATAATTGGTATCCATGTCAGTGTCTTGATGGAAAGAGGATATGAAAAAGCAGTCTGCACTGTGTATTAGTTCTACTGCTGGTAAGGGTAACTGTGGAGATGCCGAGATGAGTCGTGGATATGGCACTGCAGGTATTATGTGCTTTTTGTGTAGATACTTGGGACAGTTTCCTAGCTGTATCGTTAGCATCAAGTGGCCTCAAGTCAAATTCACTAGAGACTCGACGTACCTAGACTTTCTTCCACGTGCACGATCAACTGAACAAATCCTCGATTACCTACGGATTCAGATCGGGGTTCTTCTTCTTCTTCGCGATCTGCCAACGTGCCTAGAATCGCTTTCCCGTACAACTTAACCCTGTTGCGATTCTCTAGATCTATAGTTAGGCCTGATATCATTTTACCCTGATCTGTTTCTCGAAATGAAGACACGTCGGCACCATTTGAGTCTTTGAAGAGGCTAGCGATGACAGGATCGTGGTCTCTTGCTACCAACGCTCTCATTCCGAGAATGTCTCTGTCTATTACTGAAGAGAAGCCTTCTTCCCCACCCCAGACAGTTGACCAGGGTCTGCCCTGGGCATCTACAACACCTAGGGCAATCAGGGGTGCACGAGGGATCAACATTTGTCCGTATGGATTGAGACCAGCATTTGTTGGATTATTGCGATGAGGCACATGCAATTTTTCATGCAGAGCTGTCTCTCCTGGATTGAAGGAGCGCTCATGTTGGGCAAGGATGGTCGTCGCCATCGTGATGATAAGATATGCGGCCTTGCAGAGAAACTCTTTTGACGAGCAAGACGCAACTAATGATAGCTGATATCGTTCTTTGCGAGAATGAAAATGGACTTCATATTTGCAAGGAGATGCATGGTCATTTAAGTTAACTGACTTTCGACTGCTGACAAATGATGGTGGGTGGCGCAATATTAGTCATCCACTTTGGAGGTTAATAATGTATGAAGAGAACCTCAATGAAGACATCCTGTCTTGAAAATCCGATATCCTGTCAAAGTATACCTAGATAGCTTTTGGAAAGGAGTTGAGGATAATATACAGTTCAGAATCAGACAAAAGCCAGCAAGATATGCTTGTAGATGTCTTTTGAGTCGGTCGTGTTCGAGCTGTTTTACACCATCCTAAATCTCTACATCACTCTCTTTCCAACAACTTTACCTAGCTAAATGGCATACAATGGGGGAAGAGGCTCCAGGAATGCTTCCAAAAATCGCCTAGGCACAGATCATCACCATGAGAAGAAACGACACACCACTGTAAGAAGCAACCGACACGAAATTGAAAGTACCTAAACTAGTGCAAAGCAAACAACTCGCTATACATCCGATTTCTCACGTCTGCCCACTGGGTAGCTCATATCTTCGATTCGCCGGCAATCCCCTAGTAAATGGGATGGGTTCATCGGGTTTCTCTTGTGGGTCCATATATGAATAATTTCTCAGCCCAGATGTGGTGATATCTGGTTGAGCTACACGGGCTTCGTCGTTGCCTCTGCTAGTTCTCCATCTTCGAAGAATGAGAAGCGCTAGAGCTATGCTTATTATTCCAACGGAACCTAGAGAAACACCCACTCCGATTCCTGCTTTGGCGCCGGCTGAGAGGCCCGGAGATGGTGACGATGAGGCGAATAGAGATGTAGGCGACTGAAAAGCAGCTGCTGTCGTAGATATTGTAGTTTGTATGGAAGAGCTGGTAGTGGTTGTCGATGGCAATCCCAACCCCCATGTCTGGGATATCGATACGACACTGTCACTACCACAGCAAGACGAAGAATCACCACAGCACCAGGTCGAAGAATTTGCCGTTCCGTCGCAAGGGGTCATGATAACAGTAGAATTCGAGATGCCAACACCAGGATTCTAAAAGAACACATACAATTTGTCAGTGTCTTAGACTGATAGGTATCTTAACGCACGTTCTTTCGGAAAGCATACCGTCTTCTCCGTACAAACATCCAAGCAACTTCCGTCCGTCCAATTTGAACTCGTGCAGTAGTCCCGGTAATACAATCTCACCAGCGTGGTTTTATCACCATAAGTAACATGGATTTCGTTTTCACATAGTTCATTCTCAAGGCATATATCCGCAGTGTATCCATTAGCATAATTGCCCCCTGGGGGATTCGTGCGGTTAGTGGCACAGCACATACTGTTGCCACATGGTTGGAAAATGGAATCGGACTCGATATCGCCATCGGGATTATAACAGGTAGCTCTCACCGAGGTAATACAGCCGAACAAGATGTAAAGCAGAAAGTATACATTGGATGTCTTGGGCCTCTGGAAGGACGCCATAGTTTTTTTTTCTCGATTATACCTGAATTCCCTTCTGGAGTATAGCTAAATCGGGAGTAAAAATTGAAGGGAAAAATAACATCAAAAGATAATCGAGAAGTCTAAAAGAGGGGGGCGTATAAATTTGCTGAGGTTCTATTATAATTGCTTTTTTTATGGGCTACACAAAGAAATCAGCCTGCAGTGACAGCCTTTGTTTTAAATTCTATAGTTAGGAAGCTCAATACTTCGTACCTAGACCCTGATTGGTTTTGCTAAGAATAGACGCCCAGGCTACGGGGACTTAGGGGTTCAGGGGTCCAGAGAAGACGCTCCAGCGCGGACCCTAGCGGGGAAATTTGTGCTGAGCCGCGGCGCTAATGTAGAAATGACTGACTGATTGCGATTGATAACCAATTTCTCCTTCAAGACTCATCCATTCCATTCACCTACTATCAAGCTTCAAGCATGTTCCTACCACCAAGGGAGAATAATAAATTATATTAATAATCAACGCCATGAATTACCGATCTCTTGTCTCTTACACGGCCCTGGTGGTCTTCGTCGCATCCGTCTTGTTGTGGATTCGCAATTATCGCTCGCTCCCCACGCTTCCAATATCCAACCATGCTCAGCAGCGGATGTACTGGTTCGCCTTGTGAGTTCTACTGGCACATGCTTAATTAGAAAGCTATTAATAACATCGACTATACAGTGGTGATTCCTACTCCGCGACAGGTTTTGACATCGCCTCTACACAACCTTCGGCATCAAACCCCATGGGAAATACGAGTCCTGGTATGCCTCTACCTCTGAGTCCAAAGTATTGACTTCTAACGCGCCGGATTAGATCCAGGCATGCAAAGCGGTGGCAGTAACTGGGTCGAGTATTTGACGACACAATACAACAGTAGTTTAGTTCTATCATACAGCCTGGCCATCGCCGGCGCAACAATTGACAAGTCTCTCGCCACCTGGGGATTCGGTGATATGACATCTCAAGTGGCCGCATTTCAGTCGAACTATGCCTCGAGGCCAGCATTTGCACCTTGGACAGCCGATAATACCGTTGCTTCATTCTGGATTGGAATCAACGAGTAAGCTTTTCCCTCGATGAGATCATTTGGTCGAGTACTAAGGAATTTCAAGCGTTTACTATGGCTTTGCGCACAATTACGATCCGTCTTCTTTCGTAGCTACATTACTCGGCAAATATCGACCGCTGGTTGAGCAGATATATTCTGCCGGAATACGAAAATTCCTATTTCTAAATTGCCCCCCGACAACTCGCAGCCCCCAGGTGCATGAAGAAAATCATTTACCAGAACAGTTCCAGCGTCATGCCGAGATGGTGACGATATATAATGACGGCCTGAAAGATATAGTGCATCAATTCAGTGTTGATCACAAAGATGTAAGCATGTTCACCCATCGAGACAGAACGTAGATCTAACTTCGCATAATACCTACAATATAGGCAACAGTCGTATTCTACGACTCTTTCAGTTTTATGGCACGCATTCTTGACAACCCCGCCAAATACGGGTTTCAAGACGCCACATGTATAGATCCTGATGGGTCTAGTTGTTTATGGTGGAATAATTTGCATCCTGGATGGACTTATCACAGGTACCAGGCTGAAGACATGTTGGCTAGTCTTGCGCCGCTCGGGTGGTGATGCTCATCCGCTCTGAGTTCTTGCCAGGTGAATACGAAGTACGAAGTACGGAGTGCAGGGCATGGAGTATGGAGCGATGATAAGCTTGGCCGAAATAGGTTGTTTGAAAGTTGATGATCATCTATGTGAGCACTGTTAGTATTTAGATGTAAATAATACCTAGGCATCATTCTCTTGCTGGATTATAGGAACCTTGGAATTCCCTTGATAACTACTACTATTGACTATGAGGCTAAATAGGTAGATAGACAGACTAGATAGCAATTAATAACTCTAGTGATTATAAAAAGTGAAGATAAGAACAATAAAAGAATCTGCTGAGTACCTAGGTAGGAACAAGGGTGATAGTAATATACCAGGAGAAATAACAAACGCACACCTTTTTAGGCGTTTTCCAAGGTCATACCCCAAGGCAGATAAAATCTTCGGATTTTAATATATGAGAACTGTTCAAAAATCAAATAAAAGTTAGCTGTCTCACGGCCAGTGAGTAGATCGTACCTGGGAAAAATATGCATGTAATCTCTGGAGTGTCGTGACATCACAGCCGTCGTTTATAGTGCGTAATTGACTGGCTTTTTCGTCCATTAATTTCCAAGGTTCTTCCTCTGCGGCATTTTCCAGACGAAAGATATTCTCTTTGACAAGATTTTTCAGTCAATACGATATAGTGCTTGAGGATTAATGGCCTTCTACGACAGTGCATCCTCCCAAGCCAATATGAAAGCCTCTTCCTGCAGTCTGCTCGACCTTTCACCTCGGGCTGTGAAGAAAAGCCAAAGTTACCTTGACAAATTACCACTCGAGCTCATCTTGATGATATACGAAAATTTATCGCACGTCGACAAGGCTTGTTTGGCCTTATGCTGCCGCGTATTACTATTCAAAATCGGCACGGAGTCGCTTTCATTCCCTAAAATCAAGACTTGCGGCAAGCGCAAGGAATTTCTGACTCGACTTTCGAGGGATCTTCCAGCGTATTATTTTTGCTATTACTGTTCGAATCTTCACCAATGGTCCAGTGTACCAACGCCACAGGGGAGACCCCTCCCCTGGCACAGATACACCGTATGCGTTCTTCGACAAAGAGGACTACTGACACACCACTCGAAGGATCCATTTTCTGTATATTATGTACGCTTCTGCCATGTTCAGCTTGTAATGAGACGACATCTCTATGGTCCTGAGTTTGGAATATCGGCAGATCAGTTGAACAACGTAGAGGTGAGGGTCTCAGAAGGTGGGCAGACTGCAATGATAAAATATTTTTGGGGTCCTGAGTTCGGAATATCGGCAGACGAGTCGGACGACGAAGAGGTGAGGATCACGACGCTATTATCCGTGGGAGCTCGAGTTTGTTCAAGACACGATAAAAACGGAGACGCGGGTTTGTATTTGAGAATCCAGTATTGGGTATTGATGGATTCTGTATGTTTCGATATTGCTTTGTTGTGCGATACTATCTCTCGGATCTGCAATCACTATGCGGAAGCAAGTCAGGAACAGAAAGAAGTGGCTCTCTCGCGTTGTGCAGGCTTTGTCAACTCTGGTTTTGAAGGCAATCAAAGCTATATCGATCATTGCCAAGCCTGCTACGTTGATTTTGAGATTAAATTCAGGGACTTAGAGCATCCGGGATCCGGGAAAGCTCGCAGTCTTGTCATTACAAAATGGCTTTATTTAGGTGACGGAATCGACCCAGAGGATTTCCCATGGCGTGCTTCTAAGTTCTCATGTTCAAAGAAATACAAGCAATTTCATCAAGAAGCCGGTACAAATAGAAAGCTTTTCGAGAATCAGCCTGGCTTGTCTGTGGAAGACTTGACCCTGAAAAATGAGCAACTCTTGTGTGGAGAAAAATATCGTCAGGTTCTCAGACAATCACGTTCTAATAACTGGGTTGGATAGAATTAGAAAAGCTAGGACATCAATTTCAGTTTCGTTGAGGGGGTTTCTGAGATTGACTGAGTCGAATGACAGCTGACACCTGGAGACATTTCTTGGTACTTTTGAGTTGTTTACCTATTCGCTTTTTCTTTGGAATAGTGAAGCTTCGAATGAAGCCGGGGAGATAGATTAACTAAGAGGACTTTGCTACTAACAATACAATAATAGTCACGGGCCTACTCCATCATGCTCTCCAGGACTCTGCAATGCCACAGCTTTAAAAAGTAATTGTCGAGCCATTACTGAAATCTTACGAGCTCCGTGACTCTAGTATATATTAAAGTGGCGATTTTCAAGTGTGATCCTGTTATTAGATCGAACATCAACTGGCAAGATATCATCAACATTGCTGTCCATCGTCAAATACCTTCAACCCCCCTTCCCCTCCGCGGAAAGATCATTGCCGGAGGCAATGAATTCCTAGAAAGAGAGAAAGATACTAGAAATCGGGCTATATCCAGAGCGTTAAAGATCTTATTCTGTCACACGGCCGTCTGATGGGACATAAGTTGAGATTCAACCTGTTACGAAAGAAACGATGGGTACTGAAGGCTTCCAAGGTTATTTCGTCAAGCGCTTTGGTCCTTACCACAGCAGCAAATTTCCCGAATTTATCCTTTTAACGAAGCTTTTTCCAACAATAATCTCTTCTGGACAATTGGATCGCTCTCATTAATAATGATTAGGGCTAGGGATTCAAGATATATCTCGCACCAACACCAAATCGTCCGTCCGCAGGAAATGCAGTCCCGCGCCAAATCGTCCGCCCCCTGGCCATTGGAATCTGATGTTGGTATCCGTGGATGTGAGTATATCCAATCTGTAAATGTCGCTTTAGCTGCTTCCGCCAATTAGTATGGATGGAGCCTTGGAATATCGTAATAATTTGTTGCTATTTACTGGTCTGTACTAGAAGAAGCCAGCTGAAGCGCTCCCCGTCGGCTCCACGTTTCCAAGGTCCCCGTGGTAAACACGGATTTATGGGTGAGATCACCAGAGCCTGAGCGTGGTGGCAGCTCAGCTCAACGCGTACCTAGATCCAGTAAAATATAAATTCAGTATCTAAATACTCTCTTATCAGCAATGCCAGGTTCTTTCTCTTTCAAGTGTTCCAGGTTAGCAACGTCGTGAAGATGCACATGAGCCAAAAGGGGTAAACTTAAAGCAGGTGAGCATCAGCTTTTCTCTTCCTGCTTCAATTCAGGGGTCATACTTACTGACCAAAATCCATTAGATTTCTCGAAATTATTTACTCTCTGGGTCCACTTTGACTGCATATCTTGCTTGTATCCTGCTTGTAGGACAACCCTCTGCAATCATGGGAGCCCCCGAAAGAACGGACAGCGAGCTCACCGGCTTAAATGGTGGGAATGGGCAACCTCACGACGAATTCAACCACTCAAATAACTTGACGACAGGAGAGGAGTCGAACAGTGGGGAAAAAGCACTCGATGCATCATCTCCCGTCGATCCCGCCGCCAGCAAAGCCACTGATGATTTGACATACCCATCAGGATTCAAGCTGTTTGCTGTGATGGTTGGTCTGCTACTTGCCGTCCTTTGCGTTTCACTTGACAACACCATCATTGCTACAGCAATTCCCAGAATTACAGACGAGTTCCACATCTTGTCAGATTTTGGCTGGTACGGCTCTGCATACTTGTTCACATTTTGCGCCTTCACTCTCGTGTTTGGCCGCCTCTATAAAATCTTCAGTGTGAAATGGGTCTTCCTCCTTTGTCTATTTTTTTTGAACTCGGATCTCTCATCAGCGCAGTGGCAACTAGCTCCGTCGTCCTGATTGTTGCCCGTGCTATTGCAGGCATTGGCGCATCGGGGATCTTCTCTGGCGCGTTGATTATCCTTGCATACACAACACCGCTCGAGAAGCGTCCTATCTACACGGGCCTTTTTGGTGCGGTATATGGCGTTGCCAGCGTTGTTGGGCCGTTGCTCGGAGGTGCCTTCACCGACCACGTTACATGGAGATGGTGCTTTTATATAAACCTGCCCTTGGGCGGTATAACTGCCGTTTCGCTTTTGCTGTTCCTCAGGCTGCCGAAACAGAAAACTGATGCCACGCAAGAGAATGCCGGTTTGCTTCGGAATATTAAAAGTTTTGACCCTATCGGCACACTTCTTTTATTGCCTGGCGTTGTACCTAGGTATGTATGCTCCTCGCGTTGTTCTGGGGAGGAACCACGTATGCCTGGAGTAACGGCCGCATAATTGCTCTACTCATGGTTTTTGGTGTTCTTGCCATTGCCTTCGCCGTTGTACAGTATTTTATGGGCGAAGATGCTACCATACCAGGACGCATCATCAAACAGCGCAGCATTGCGAGTTCGGCTTACTATGCCATGTGCGCTGGTGCGGCATTCTTTGTCAATATTTACTATATCCCCATCTGGTTTCAGGCTGTTCGCGATACTTCTGCTACTGCAGCTGGCGTGAATACGTTGCCGCTACTGATCTCGTTCACTTTGGGATCCATGGTTGCAGGAGGAATAGTGACAAAGCAGGGCTACCCTGCTCCATTCATGTATGGGCTGACTGTTATTGGCTCTATTGGTGCCGGGCTTTTAACCCTTTACTCGGTGGATATATCGACTGGCAAATGGATCGGCTATCAGATTATTTTTGGTATCGGTTTCGGAATCGGCATACAACAACCGATTATCCAGGCACAGGCCGTGCTTCCTCTCAACGACGCTCCCATTGGGACATCAATCATTGTTTTTGCTCAGATGTTTGGCGGCAGCCTTTTCATTAGCGTCGCTCAGAATGTCTTTGCTACCAAGCTTATTGAGGGTCTGAGAGGTATACACAATCTTGGTGTCGATCCTCAGGCCGTTGTTGATGCCGGAGCGACGGCAGCACCATCAACGTTGGGAATCACGAATCCTGCAGTATTGAAACAGATGAAATATGTTTACAATGACGCCATTGTAGGCACATTTAGGGTGGCGCTCATTACGACGTGTCTGAGCGCATTGGGACTTATCTTCATGGAATGGAAGAGCGTCAAGGACAATCAAAAGGGCGAGAATCAGGCTGAAACAGACAATAAGAAGGACTCTCGGGTCTAGTATGCCATCCTTGAGTTTGTGACTTATCAATCTGTCAGCCGGAAAAAGAGCCTATATTCACCTTTACATGGCCAGACCAACCCCTAACGGAGCTCCGTTTGACTCAGTTGGTTATTTTCCGTTTGTAAAAAGTTCCCACAATCATTTATCTTTTCTTATGTCAGTTTTAGTTGTATTAATATTTCATTTTACTTTGTTGAATGAACCCTGGAAGGATGAGCTTTAATATAGGTAAAGCAAAAATAATTCAATTCGTCATTTTAACAGTCCACGGGTCCTGAAATTATATTTGAACTCTAGAAATAACACCTGGGCAGTATAACGTGCATAAAATGAATAGATACCATCACCTGATTTTTGATGAACTCCATGTTCTTAGCCAAGCTTGGAAGGTTCTTTGACAACCCTTTTCTTTAGTCCCTGACTCGAAATATGTCCAAGTCCTCGAAGAGTCAACACAGTCACACCAACAGCAAAGTTTTCCAAGGTTACTTCCACCACCGCCAAAGCTTAATTGCCATCAACGATCCATGCCGATGGTTGTTCTGCCTGGTAGATGGATCGGCAGATGTTCTGAGGAAATCATCAGGATATTCTGCTTACTGTCCTAGCAAAGATAGAAATTCTAGTCATTCGTTCATATTTATATTAACTTGTAAGCTACCTAAGTACCTAAAAATCTTGATACTTTACGCTTGAAGTAATGAAAAGAGAGCGATCCTATACTTATGCGAGATTTCAAGATGCAATTTTTAATATCACTGAATATATACAGAACCATGAAACATTGAAAATGAAAGATGGTATTTTCAAAAGGAAAATTTTGCGAGGGCACACCCACTCACAATCAGGCAAAACCGAACCACTGCATATCACGAGCCCCATTGACAGGCACAGTGTGTCCAACGCCCGTGGCAAAGATGCCGTGAAGGTTAGGGCCCCAGATCGTGGTGGTATACTCTGACTGGGGATTGTTAACCTCAACCTGTTGCGGGGAGTTGTAGTTGTAGCCAAATACACCGGCCCATTCCTTGCAAGTCTCGTTATAGTTCTCAGGATAAAGAGTGGTGTCGATGCTGCCGTGGTAGATCTGCATTCTGGGCCTCGAGCCAGAATAGCCGGGATACATTGCTTCAGCAATGGCAGCCCACGTTTGAGGCGAAGCATCAACGTGTCCCTCTGCGCAACTGCTGTTCCAAGCATCGACTTGGTTGGAGCTGGAGTAGAAGCAGCCAGCAGCCACGCCGGAGTACACTGTAGCGGCTTTGAAAAGCTCAGGGTATGTAGCAGCCATGACATTCTGTAAAAGCAAAAATGTTAGTCACTAGTCTAGCAATAAAGAGTAAGGTATATAACTGACAGTCATCATGGCACCGGAGCTGGATCCAGTGACGAAGACCTTGGACGTGTTTACACCGTACTGCGAGGTCGTCCAGGTCACCATATTTGCAATAGCGTTGCTGTCTCCACCGCCGTTATGCGTCAGAGCGGAATGAGAGCTGACATCCCAACAGGTACCGCTGTAGGGACTGCTTGGGTAGATCACGATAAAGCCATACTGCTCGGCCAATTGTGCGTAAGGGGTGCTCTGATAGTAAGCCTGGGCTGTTCCAGTGCCTGTATACGGTTGATTAGCTCTGCAGACGACGAGTAAAAGTCACGTCACCAGTGTTGGCTGAGCTAAGCTTACAGTAGTGGATTGCCACCACGATTCCAGGGCTCGAGGCCAGATTCTTGGGAACGTAGATGTAGAACCCGGTGTTTGTTGGGTTCGAACCCCAGTTGCTAGTCACTTGGGAAAAGACTCCCTTTGTGATAGCTGCATTGCTGAGCGCGCAGCTCAACAGAGTCAGGAAAAGGACAAAAACGTGCAACATTGTGGGCTGGAGTGTTGGAAACGAAAGCTAGATTTGGCACAGCTGGCTGATTTCTAACAAAAGAAAATTCATCGAATCCCCCGGATTCTGCGGCCGTATTTAACTTCCCAGCTTCGTCTACAACAAAGAGACGTCGTCATTGCAAAAAGTGCCTGTTTCAAGCAATTTACCCGATCAAACCCGGTCATGAAGCTCAACTTGCTCCGCGTGGTTTGTGATCTGCACGGAGAAAAGGAAGATGCTGATCATCATAATTGGCGGAATATCACAAGTGGCTTTTGTGTGGGCAGTTTGCTGATCACAGCCTGCGTGTATTTCTTCAGTATTCGTCCATGAATGGTGTTTCAAACTGCCGGATAAATATCGAACCACTTACTACATTAGGTAAGAAGAGCATATTGTTCTACCCAAGGTAGAACCGGATATACAGCCTTTATGTTGAAACACGATACGAACGATGTGGGTAGATCGAAACAAGGCCGAAACCTTACTAGACACGTTCAACCAAGAATCTGGACGAATACCTTAATTATTATTATTGTCAGCCATACGGAGCCACTCGCTCCGGCGTGGTCGCGGGGAATTTTTATGATCCCAGATGCGCCAATCTCCTTCCCCGCACGATTTGCACGTTGCAGAATTGACGGTACGGAGATCCTGCAGATAGACTTCCGCCAAAGGGACTGGCTCTCCGGTAATGGAATTGAAGCATAGTTAGGTACCTCGATATGGCCGGCGGACGAAGGTGGCACCAGAGAGTCATTGCCAGGCCACTTTCAAGGATGTTTCAAATGTTCTAGTGAATAATGGTTCCGGATCCATCAGATGTGGTCCCTGAAGCGGTTTTCTGGGTCGGAATAATTGATTGCAGGACCACCGGTTGCATCATTGTCGAAGTAGAGAGATTGAGAATCGTTTTGTTTCACGGCAGTTGAGAGCAGGGAGAAAGTCCGCTGCGGGGGTCGTCAAGATGACTGACGAGCAAAACAAGTTTGAACAATAAGAAACATATTAATAGGGTGGGATCTGGAGGATCTCATTTCTTCAATGCCGTGACACTTGACGCCAAACCCCAAACTCCGGAGTCTCGTCTGGATTGGATGAAGTGGATGAAGTGAATGGCTTTAGTTGGTTAGAGTAGACGATCTTAGCGGAATTGCGGAGTTGGCCTTACGTGAGTGCCTGAGTGCCTGAAACCAGCCAGTGGGGGCTGACTCAGGCTGGAGATTAAGTTAAAGATTAAAAAGACCTTCTTAATTTCCTTTTGTTTCTTCCACATCACATTTCTTCAGACAGATCTTCCACCAAACGGAGATTACAGCAAACTCTTCCAGTGGGTCATTGACGATGGCTGTATTATTATCATTATTATTGTTCAGGTCTGGAATTGCCAGCCTGATACACCAAAGTCATGCCCAGAGTCCAGAGGGTCCTGACACAGCCGCAAGTTGACGTGGTTGTGGGGACTGATTGGCTGTGCTGTGTGTATCGTTGTCGTTTCACATCGAGCATTCCTGAGCTGGAATATTTCATCGACATCTGATGGGAGCAATGGCAGAATTTGAAATTCTCTATCAACTGCCGATGCTGAATAGAGCAGATTTTGCTAAAATTTCCCACTACCAATTCATCTGATGCAACCGAGGACCAGGAGCGAGAAAGTTGAAACACAAGACCGCCTCATCTGGTTCATGACTTGATATTCGACACCGTCATTCGACTTCATCCTTCTATCATCGACTTAATTTAGATTTCGTTTCTATTTGACGAAAAAGAAGAAGAAGAAGAAGAAGAAATGAGAGATCAAGATTCAGCTTCACCGTACTCGCCCGGTTCGTTTCATACAACCCGGGCGTTTATGTGGCTGTCAACCCTGGTCGTGACGGGGATTTTGATAGACTTCATTGTCCATCTCCATGCAGATGGGTTCAAAGTTCCTTATGCATTTCTACTAGTACGAACCCTGCAACCCTGGCCCCCCAAGCAACAGAGCACACCACAACGACGATGCTGACTGGAATAATTGAAACAGATTATTGTAACGTGCGCTCTTACTTTCGTTAGCCTGGCGTTCACGACTCTTCTATACGCTCGCAACAATCTCCGACCTGTGCTATCTCTGACGATCAATGTGACACTTTTCATTCTCTGGGTGATTTCGTTGGGATTTCTCGCTTATAGTATGCGAGGCACCTTGAACACCACCTGCGATTTGAGTGGCTGGGGCACCTCCACTGGCGTCATGGTTTGCCGAATGTACAAGACCCTATTCTCGTTCGTCGTTGTCGCTACGGCCTTTACTCTATTTCACGCCGGGATTGACGGCGTAGCGAGAAAGGATCGGGCAGCCCTTTTCGGCCTGGCGACGTACGATCCGATGCATAGTCAGGCCCAGGATTTCAAAATGCAGACGAGGAACGAAACCACCATCCCGCTCGTGGCGACAGGTGCCGGTGTCGGTGCTTATGCCGAAAGCCGCTCTGACTCTGATACTACTCGTGTCGATGCATACAATGCTCTCGGCACCGTTCGCCATGAGGACACACGGCAACAACACCAACAACGACCGCATCTAGAACCTTTCCCCGTTTCCCAAGACGCGGAGTATTACGACGGCGTTCCCGACGTTCCACCTGCGTCGGGCATGAGATGGGCACCGTCAGCGGCCACAGGGCATGTTCCTTACTCGCCGTTGCACTCTCGCTTCGACGACCAAGAGACCGAATACCAGGCATACAACTATCAGCATACCGCGTATAATCAGAATAATTACGGGGGATATGGTTACAGGAATTGAAAACTGGTTACCTACGCACAGAGAGGCGTTTTTGCATAGATACGGCTGGTTCATTTCTACTCATCTTCGGATACCTATCATTGGGGTGTCCCTTCTGCATTTACAAGCGGGTCATGCGGGCTTTAGGTTGAAAATTAGAATCATCTAGATTGCGGTCGAAATTTACTTTTTAGCGATACATCTGATAATGTCGTCAAATTATTGTCGTACTTAAGAGTAGATTCGCGAACACTTTTTTAAGACAACATCTGCATGAGACGCTATAAATTCCATTCGCAGATCGCTGTCTACATGATGACTTCGTTCGTGACATCCTGTCAGATCTCGTTAGTAAACATCACACCGAAATGGGCCAGTGGAAAGTAGCCAGTGAAAAATAGATAACAAGACAAGACATACCCGTTTTAATTCTTTATAAGGCAAACAGACACAATTTTGGACGCGCACTTCATCTCCCACCCCACACTCCTTGCCCAATATCGTAATACTTTGCACCTTGACGCCGTTCTTGATTATGCTAGTTGAGTGGCTTCCAGCCGGCGTGGGTGTCCCTTCCACACGCGCCCAGGCGCCGACTCGACTACCCCAGCCGATAATCGAATACAAAACGCAAGCGTCGTGTTTAATCTCCACGTCTTCCAGAATGATTGACTCTTTTACCCGGGCACCAGCACCAATGACTGCTCGCGGTCCAACAGAGACGTTCGGCCCAAGCTTAGCCGTCGGATCAACCTGTGCTGTTGGGTGAATGTAAACAGGCGGAACAATAAAGGCCGAAGGAGGCGTGAGTTCCTCCGATTGGGCTTGAAATGCCTTTTGCAGGTATAGAGCGTTTGCCGGCACGGCCGAGCCGGCGGTCTTGATCTGACGCCAGAAATCCTTCGTTTCGTGCACGAAGAATCGGTTGCTGTCGGCCAGATCGGAGAGGATGTCCTGCTCCAGACGCAAGACCTCGGGTTTCTCGCCATCGTCGTCTTCGGCGATAAAGGACGAGTCGAGATTGTCCGAAGATGGGTAGGAGAGCAGTCGCGGACGGGTGGCACGGCGTTTGATGACGCTACGGATTGATGGGAAAATGCATTCGGTGGCAAAGAGATAGACTCCACAATTGATCAGGTTTGAGATATGCGACTCGGGCTTTTCGACGTAGTGCAGCACGCGTTTTGTATGTGCATCCGAAACAATACAGCCGAAATTAGACGCGGCGTCGTTACTGACTCGGGTGCCGAGGATGACGGCCTCGGCGTCCTTTTCTTCAAATAGCTTCAACATTTCCCCTAATGGGAACGAGCAGCACACGTCGGAATTCAGAACGAAGAACCGCTCCGGGTTGTTTTTCAAAATGGCGTCCCGGAAGTGATAGAGACCGCCTGCCGTGCCCAGGGCCTGGTACTCGCGCAAGTACTGGATGCGCAAATGCGGGAACTCCTTGCCGGCATCCTTGATGAAGTCTCGAAAGACAGACTCGTCGTAATATCCCACTAGAATCACTTCACGGAGACCGGGTACCTTGGCCACGGCTTTTAACGAATGCGAGATGATGGGATGGCCGGCGACCTCGAATAACGGCTGATTTATTGCAACGATTTCAATTTAGTCCACGCCCAAGAGAAAACGGTGGGTGCAGGAGAAGTTGATGTATATCTACCTTTGGAACATCCAGCGACAAGGGCCTGAACCGAGTGCCTCGAGAGGGACCGCCGACCTGTTAAAAATCCGATATTAGTCTCCTAGCCATAGCTGGTCCTAGAGGATTGCGCAAGACGGTGACATACCAATATCACAGCCTTGGTTGATGCCATATTGGTGTTATTGGGCTGTTCCCGGAGCGGGACCTGGAGCATGAAGGATGGATTGTATGTTTCTGAGCCTTTCGCACGGTCAATTGATTTCTGATCACTGTTGAAGGCTTAAATGAAGAGCTCGCCACGGATTTGGACACAAAAACACAAAATATATGGAGTTGTTCAATGTCTCAAACGAGGTTCATAACTACGCCTCTGGTTTTACGAGCGGTCAGTTTAAAGCTGCTTCGTTGGCCGTCCCCGCTGCCCCGCCAATCACGAGGCTCCCCTTGTTTTGCAGCCATAACATAATCAAAATGATACCTTCCAAGGGTTCCTTTTGGTATAATTTATATATCATTTAAAACTACAAAATAGTACAATATACAATATACTGTATGGTTAATTAATATGAACTGAGACGGGAAGCATTTCATTTTTCCCTCTTCAGTTAAACTCATGGTAAACATGCTCTGACGATGTTATATAGTCAATACTCTAGATATCTTGTTGTATGTCTTCCGGCAGATGGAATTGAAGCTCAAACCTGATCTATTCCAGGTTATTGTTGTAAGATATGCTCAGTGACAATTCTTCTACTTTTCCTGTGTTAAAATGCATCCATCAAACTCGAGGATATCTTCTGGCCTGAAAATCATGGCTCTCGTTTGTTGCCTGAGGAGACCATTGACCTCTTTCCCAATGTGGAAAGAACCTGCTACTGCGTTTGGCAGTCGCTGTGTTTGTCCGGCAACTTCCTTCTTTTCCCTCTTTCCCTCTGCTATTTATTTGCCTCCTTCTCTTCTTCCCTTCTTCTTCCTCTTTTTTCTCTTCCTCATCCTCTTCTCACCTTTCTTTCACCTCTCTCTCAGTCTCTCACAGCACATCATGGCATCTGCTTCTCAGCCATTTGATATGCTATCAACCATGTACGCAGACACGATGGATCCACCAAATCGTGAGATGCAGGACTTGCAAACCCATATCAATCCCCAACAACTCGCTCAGCTCAGCAGCTCGGAGCAACTTAACACATGGCAGGCTTCTGGTGTGTACCTTCACTTTTTTGAGCTGTGACATCTTGAGCTGTACAAAGATAGCTAACATGAAAAAGTCTTGCTCCACGAAACTGGTCCCACGTCGACCCTTCCTCTTCGTTATAGCCCTGCAGCTACGATCAATGGCGATATGATGGAGACGGTCGAGACAATCGACGTCATGACCAAGGAGATGCGAGCACTCGTAAAGAAAATCCAAGACCTTCGTCACCTCGGAATCGAAGATAGCAAAATAGCATTCCCAAAAATCTGCGTCGTTGGCGACCAGTCCACTGGAAAATCGTCCTTGATAGAGGGAATGTCCGAGATCAAGGTTCCGCGAAGTGCTGGAACTTGCACTCGCTGTCCCATGGAGATCAATCTGTCAGACAGCGAGAAACCGTGGAAGTGCAAAGTCTCTCTATCCTTCTCCCACACTTACTCGACGAAAGGTGGTATAAGAAAGATCTCCAAGCAGAACAAACTCGGTCCGTGGCATCAAGATGCTGAGCCTCAGGATCTGCCCTTTCTCGAGCTGGATTCGAAGGATATGGTTCAAGATGCCATCAAACGCGCACAACTGGCTATTTTGAACCCTCATCGAGACCCTAATGAGTTTCTGCCGTCGTCCTCCATCAATATCGACGAGGCATCAAGACATGTCAAATTCTCTCCCAATGTCGTGAGACTCGACATATCCGCACCAGGATTTCCCAGCTTGGCATTCTACGACCTGCCAGGAGTGATTAGCCAGGCCGAAGTTGACGAAGAAGCGTATCTCGTCACGCTGGTCGAGAATCTCGTTAAGCATTATGTTTCCCAAGAGAATTGCATTATTCTCTTGACCTTGCCTATGACAGACGATGCTACAAACTCCAGCGCAGCACGTATCGTCCGAGAGATCAAAGCTACTCAACGTACTTTGGGTGTTCTCACAAAACCCGACCGAGTCGAAGAGATCACGCAATGGGCCGACCTTCTCAATGGCTACAAATTTCAGCTTGGTCGTGGATATTTCGTCGTTCGTAACAATCCAAATCCTGCCGTCGAACATCGACAGGCTCGCCAGGAGGAAGAGATGTTCTTCTCTACTAGTCCTTGGACGACTGCCTTAGCTCCATACCAGTCGAGATTCGGCACACGGAATTTGCAAAGTGCTCTCTCACGTCTACTTATCGAGCAGATTAAAGAATGTCTTCCAAGTGTCAAGGCACGAATCAGCGAAAAAGCTGCAAAAATCCAAGGAGAGCTTCGCACCATCCCAGAGCCAGTCAACCAGGACACGTTTTATTCTCTGTGTACCAAAATGCAAGAGCTCAAAGGTGCTATCTCAGACTGCTTCGAAGTTGGTACGGCCGGAATACCTTTATTGAAAATCTGGAAAAGTTTATCCAAAGAATTTGCTGCAGCGATTCAACGCACGAAGCCAGAGCTACAGATTTTGACAGAGAGTGAGACGACTTTTGCTAATCAGAAAGATTCTGACTGTGAAGTGGTCGAAAGCAATGAAGATAAACCATCTAACAAACGGAAAATATCACCATCAGGGAGGACATTGGGCGGTTCAATGACGATCGAAGCAACATATGATTTTACCGCACATTTCCGAGACCACTCAAGTAAGTAATCAATCAACAAGTCGGAGACTAAGAGCAGCTGACAATATGTCAATGTCTAGAACCTGCTCGCATTTTCGAACTCGAGGAATTACGCGGTATCAATGAAGACTGCTCCGACACCATGACCACGGATGTACACCCAAAAGCAATCGAGAAAGTACATAATCTGAGCATCGTTCACTGGGAAGCCCCCATGAATATTTTGATAGAAACCACGGTAAAACTACTCAGGAGGGCGTTGATGAGGCAAGTCCGACTTGCTCTTGAATCTTATCAAAAAACCGAGCTCTACCGTCAAATCACAGCGACCATGCACAAATTTCTTCAGCATCTAACCCAAGAAATTAATGCCCGTGGCAATGAGCACTTTCTCATTGAGGTCGGACAAATGATTGCCAACGATCGTGAAACTCTAATCAGACTAGGAAACGATTGTTTCAAGGACTTGAGGAGACGTCGTAAAGAAGAACTCGTCAAGATATGTCTGCGCCAACGGGGATCACAACTTCCTTTGGATAAAGCCAAAGCAGACAAGATCGTCGAAACTTTTGATCTTGGGACTCATGACTTTTTCACAAATGAGCTCAAATTGATGGCTGTATGTTTTTCGCCTGAAAACTTTTTCGATCAAGTTGCTAAATTTGCTCATAGGGTGCACAAGCTCACTACCAAGTGGCATCTTATCGATTCATCGACAACATCTGTTTGATTATTCACTCCAAATTATTCAAAGAATGCAAAGAGAAATTGTTCGTGGAGATTGAGAATCAACTTAGAATTCGCGAATCAGATGGTAAGTCTCCGCATCGCGAATAGCACTCTCATGAGCGAGTCTAAATTGCATTTCCCGTTTTAGCTTCGTCCCGTCTTGTCGAATTGATGGCCGATGATCCTGAACGGATTCGCCATCGGGAATTCCTCGTCAAGGAGAAAGACAAGCTTGTGATCGCGCTTCAATGGCTCGATTCGACTGCAAAGTGTGCCGGAAGTCCGCCAGAGCATAAATTTGAGCCAGAACACGAGCAGAAACCCATTATTGATACGAACGAGTCTGGCGAGGCAGAGTTGTATTAAAAGGCTTCATCGACTTTACGTGTTTGTCAGCCGTCTTTGGTATGACACTTTCAGGCTTTCATTCTGCACATGCGGTCGCGTTTCGGTTGGATATCATGTTGCAAGGGGGTGTTTTTATGTGACGCTATGATATTGGTGCCGTGTGTTTGATTGATGTTTGCAGATCAGACCACAAATTTAGGCAGACCATTTTGGAAATGTCTTTTCTCGTCATATCATGTTGGGTTGCTGTGTTTTGATCGATAGTCCATTTTCCACAGAATTCCTTAGACTAGACAAGAAATTGAAGTTGCATAGACCAAAGAAAGACTTTTGTATACTCATTTATGCCCCGCGATTAGCCCTAAACCCTAAACCCCAAGCCATGTAATTCCATACGGAGGGGTACATGTTTCATGCGGACTGGAGCTCATTTAAATATCCATTTGTACAACTTCAGAGAAAACGAAGTAATCTGCACTGAATTATTGAATTCATAGCTTTCGTGAACAATTGCCAATTTCGGACTGGACGTCTAAACCTGTTGATTGATTCCCCTCTACCACTCACTGCTGGAGTCATTCCGCCCGATTCCCCGCACATCCACTTTTTTTTTTCTCCCATCCTCACTCATTTTCCCAGGGACCAATTACTTATCCCTACGTCTATCGTTGATTGATCGGGCAGTTTTCGAAGTTCAATTTCGATCAACAGAAGAACACACGAATTACGCACAATCTTACATCAAAACCATGGCCGACTCGGGCGTGAACGAAGCCGAGGCCGGCGTCGCCAATCTGATCCTCGACGAGGTCACTGGCGAGAAGGTTTCCAAGAGTGAATTCAAGAGACGCCAGAAGAACAGAGAAAAGGAAGCAAAGAAGAAAGAGAAAGAAGCAGCTGCGCCAGCGAAGCCCAAGCAAGAGAAACAGAAATCTGCTGAGGATGAGGAATCGAATCTGACTCCAAATGTGCGTGTCCTTCGAATCGCTTTTGACTGAACAAAAAAAGTATAGCTCTGGGTAACGATTGTCTGACACAAGATCTACATTTAGCAATATTTCGAGATTCGCAGCTCGAGAATCAACAAGCTTCGTGAATCCAAGAACCCTGATCCGTACCCGCATAAATTCCAGATCACCTTTGATGCGCGCAAATTCGCGAGCGAGTACGCCTCAATTGCAAAGGGAGAAGTCAGGGAAGACGTCACTTTGCAAGTTGCAGGACGTATCGAAAATAAGCGGTCGGCAGGAACAAAGCTGTTTTTCTACGATCTTCGCGCCGAAGGCGTCAAGCTTCAGATTCTCTGTCAGGCCCAGTACGCCACTGGCGACGTGCCGTTTACTGAACAGCACGAACAATTGAGAAGAGGAGATATCATTGGTATCACTGGCTTTCCCGGACGCAGTAACCCCAAGACTCGCGACGACGGAGAGTTATCGATCTTCGCTACAAGCGTCAAATTGCTTGCGCCTTGTCTTCATTCTCTGCCCCGTGGTCTGCAGGATACAGAGACTCGTTTCCGCCAGCGGTACCTCGATTTGATCTTGAATGAGTCGTCGCGAAACGTGTTCCAGGCTCGAGCCAAGATTGTCAGGTACATTCGAAACTTTTTCGATTCGCGAGATTTCACCGAGGTTGAAACTCCCATGATGAATGCTATTGCTGGAGGTGCCACAGCCAAGCCTTTTATCACTCATCACAACGACCTGAACCTGGACCTGTTCATGCGCGTTGCTCCTGAATTGTACTTGAAGATGCTGGTCGTCGGTGGCCTGGAGCGGGTTTACGAGCTTGGGCGTCAATTCCGTAACGAAGGCATTGATCTTACCCATAACCCGGAATTCACCACTTGTGAATTCTACTGGGCTTACGCTGATGTCTACGACGTGATGAATCTGACTGAAGAATTGGTCTCGGGACTCGTCAAACACGTCACGGGCGGCTACGAGACGACCTTCCACACGCAGTCCGGAGAAGTGTATAATGTGAATTGGAAGGCACCCTGGAAACGCGTTGAGATGATCCCTGCCCTTGAAGAAGCTACAGGCGAGAAATTCCCTGCTGGCGATCAACTCCATACTGCCGAAACCAACGCATTCCTCAAGCGAGTCCTCGAGAAGACCGGCGTTGAATGCACGCCTCCTCTAACCAACGCGCGCATGCTGGACAAACTCGTCGGTGAATTTATCGAAGAGACCTGCGTCAACCCGACTTTTATCACGGGCCATCCGCAAATGATGTCCCCACTCGCCAAATACCATCGCACAAACGTCGGTCTGTGCGAGCGCTTCGAAGCATTCGTATGCAAGAAGGAGATCGTCAATGCCTACACCGAATTGAACGACCCCTTCGACCAGCGTCTGCGCTTCGAAGAACAAGCCCGTCAGAAATCCCAGGGTGACGACGAAGCGCAGCTCATCGACGAGAATTTCTGTACTAGTCTCGAATACGGTCTTCCTCCCACCGGTGGCTGGGGTATGGGTATTGATCGTCTCGTGATGTTCTTGACGGATAATTATAGTATTAAGGAAGTGCTTACTTTCCCTTTTATGAAGGACGATACTGTCGCCGAGAAGAAACCTACTGCTGCGGAACTGGTGGGTGTTATCCCTCAGCCTGAGGAGGGAATTCCTCATAAATAGTTTGTCGAAGCGTTGGTAAGCGGCTCGCTACCTACGTATAAGAGAGAAAATTGAGGCGAAATAGTGTTGGTTTTTAAGTATGGTATGCTTGGTACATTGTAACGAATTGAATATTTCTCTCAAGTGTGTACTTGGTGTTTTCATACCTAGGTAGGTATCCATAGATGCATCCATGCTTTAGTAATTAGGTACTTCTACGAATCGCTAGTTACCTACGTACTTAAAGTCTGGGGAACATAAATTCTCAGGAATAATGATAGTGAGATCAATAGAGATCAATAAGTTATAGTAAATATACATGAGAGGAGTATGGTACAAATCTATCACACGACTTGAAGACTTGCAAATCGTCTTAACAAATCCATGGATGTAATCTATTTTTTCAGCACACTCGCAGTAGACCCAGCCATTGACGGACCTCGGGCCTTGGCAGCCATCTGTAAAAGCCTGGCAGTCCGAGACGGATGCCAAATTCGACTTCCCAGAACCAGAACCCAAGTCAACAAAAACAGACTTCCGGCCTGATGAGTCGAGGCAAGGTGCGTGGGGACGAGGTACAGTAACGTTGAGATACCAAGCGTCACCTGCATAGCGGTGAAGGCGACAACGCCGTGAACTCCCTTGTGAGCGCTTCGAGGGAGCAGTTTCTTGATAGCTGGCGACTTAGAATAGGCCCATAACGCTAGCACAGCCGCCGAAGTCGTCATGGCTAGCATTCGGTGATCCAGTTGGACCAAAGACGGATTCTCGAGCATGTTGCGCCACCACAAATCTGATCGATCCGAATGGCGCGAGTACTTTTCATCTAACAACTCCGCTTTCGGTGGAGTTAGTCCGTTACCCATGTAGGGAAACTCGTTGTAAATAAGACCTGCATCGAGACCTGCCACAAGCGCGCCAGACATTGCTGTTGTGAAAACCAGGAGGGCCAGGCCAGCAACGGAGCGGCGGAACACTGCAAGCTTGGGGTTCCGTAGAGCGTTAAGAGATTCTATACTAGTGGCCGGGTCGGCAAGTAGTCGATGGGATCGTAGAATCGCAAGGCCATTCCAAAGCATAGCAACGTAGCAGGTGAAAGCAGTGGCCAAGTGAGCTGTTAATCGGTATTGACTGACTCGAGGGTGACTACCCGGCGCAAACAAGTCGTCTTTCAAGCCGGACTTGACCATCCACCATCCAATGAACCCTTGAAATCCTATCAGTGCCGAGATACCGGCCAGACGCCAAGCCATTGGTTTCGAGACCTTTTTGCTGGCGACAAAATAGACAGCGGGAATCACAAACGACAGGCCGACAAATCTGCCCCAGAGCCGGTGAATCCATTCCATGTAGTAGATGGATTTAAATTCAGACAAAGTCATGTTCGGGTTGAGTATCTTGTACTCTGGTGAGTTCTGATATTTGGCAAATTCCGATTCCCAATCTTCGTTGTTCATAGGAGGCAAGGATCCAGTCACTGGTCGCCATTCAGTAATGCTTAGTCTAGAGGCAGGTCAGCTTCACCATGCTTTTTTGCATACTCCCTGCTCAGTTGACCACCTACCCAGACTCGGTCAATCTTGTCAATCCTCCGAAAATAACAATTCCAAAGACACTGGCAGCACTCCCCAGTAACCAGAACGCCACCGCCTTGCTGCTGACATCAGGAAACCGAGACTTGGCAGTCGTTGCCTTTTGTGCGAGGATATTCTGCGACGATGCGGTGGCCGTGGACATGAAAGCTAGGCGAGGCTTGGTAGGGATCTTGAAGTTCCGGCGCAGAATGGTGTAGTAAGAGCTCAATCGAGTCGGTTTCTGAACAGTTGTTTGCGGTGCTGCAACTCGGCTGCTGAAGAGTCTCGTTGAGCGAGTGCGCTGTCGCATACATTGTCGACATGTGAATAATTCCGTAGAGGATATCCGGAACCCAAGGTCCCTTAAGGGAGCCCTCGACAGACCAAGAGCCGCCATCTGGTGTCTGTGACCTCTCCGTGAAACGATGAGACGTGAATTGAAGATGTGAAGAGAGAGAGAAGAAGAAGAGAAGAAAGAGAGAGAGAGAGAGGAAAGATCGATGCCCGGTAAGTATCTAACCGATTGACCAATCAGGGGAAACCGATTTGGAGTATGGGAAAAAACCTCATTCGGGCTTAGCGTGGAATGCGGATCTGCGTAGCTTACTAATTTAGATCCAGTCAACTTTACTACCAACGTAGCTTTACGATTTACAATTTCAATCAGCGCAATCTAGGAGATATACGACGAGAATGTCGTACACTCTAGAGACCAAGAAACGAAAGTTTGCAAGGGTCTTAGAGTCGCTATCGAAACCGTTAGTTTCTGGGGATGGCCGGGCAAAGACCCCGAAAGACCCAATAACAGCTGCCCGAGAGCGTCTGGCCGACGCGGCGAATGCGCCTTCCATCAAGCGAGTACGTGTTGGAGATGGCATCAGGGATGGATCGACGACCAAAACGACTCTATCGCGTACTGTTCAACCTCGCGGTAGTTCCTCCAGTCTTCGTCCGAATTTCGTGCCGTGGGATCGCGACCGATTCCTCGAAAGACTAGAAACGTTTCGGCCTGTTACTCGATGGACTTCGCAGCCAGCTCCTATAAACGAAGTTGAATGGGCGAAGCGTGGATGGACATGTACCGACTATATGAGAGTGGCCTGCGTGGGGGGATGCGGGGCTTCGATAGTGGTCAAATTGCCGGAAGAGGTGGTTGACTTCGAAGAGATGGACAGCGAGAAGTTGCAGGAAAGAACGGATGTTCGTGAGTGGTGCTTCGGTCCCGGTCCTTTGAAGTGTTGTGTGTTCTGACGTTGGATGACAGGTCAGAAAGTCGTCGAGGAGTACAAGAAATTACTGTCTGATGGTCACAAAGAAACTTGTCTATGGCGAAGCAAGGCATGCGACGGTATGATTTGTGTCAGGCTCGGTAGAGGATGTATATGTTGACTTACTTCATCGTTTAGCGACTATTCATCGACTACCATTATCGAACCCGGATACCGCCATCAATGCATTACAGGAGCGGTACTCCAAGATCCTCAAAATGCAGGACCAGCTACCCGCGCGAGAGACAATCGAGCTACCTGATCAATTCTCTCTTGAGGAAATAATCAACATCTTGCCATCGACTTTTCCAAAAGCATCATCCTCAGAGTCTTCACAGGACGAGAATGGTGTCTCATCTTCGGGGATTGACTATGTATCATTTGCCTTTGCCTTTTTCGGCTGGGACGTTGTCAAGGACGGCTCGAGTGGGCTCCTCGAATGCAGAGCTTGCTTCAGACGTCTGGGATTATGGCTATACAGGCCGAAAGCCAAAGGAAAAGACCCCGTTTATGAAAAATTAGCCGTACATACCGAGCATATGGATTACTGTCCGTGGATCAACGGCACGGCACAAAGTCCTAGCGGTGCTACGGGAGCTAAACCAGAGGATTTATTGGGTGGTTGGCAGATCCTCGCCCAGGGGATCCGTACAAAACACCGTCGACAGCAAAAGGCATCTGCTACAACATCCGAAGCAGCGACGCCCCGCGAGTTGGCTCCAGTAGATCCGGATAGCTTTTCTCTGGATTCGAGCGCCACGGATGAACTTGCGCAGCGAGCCAAGGACAGGGAGTGGTGGTCGAAGTTACGTCGTGTACGAGAGGCTTTGCACATAAAAGGGTCCAAGAAGAGCGTCGCGGAGAGCGCCCCTAAAAATACGTGAATTTATTTTGCTTATCACTGCACCAAATCTCTTATTTACTTCGATTTGAGCAAGGCGCCGGGAGGACTATTTGCATATGGTTCGTGGTTTAGCGAGGCGTTTCCTACAATATTCCGATCAAGCAAGAATTTACAGATACCCTAATTAATGTTTTCCCTAACATAGCTCTCGGTACAGTAAAATAATTGTCTTCCAATGTATTGTTTGTAGAGAAAAAAGCAGCGTTGAAATATTTCCAAATGCGGAAAGGAAGGCCTGATAGATGTCAGCCGGCGCTAATCCTATTCGGGACAGTCATTGTTCATAGGAAATGTTTCCCTGGACAAAAAGCTTGGACAATCTCTGCGCTGATATATCCTTTGCCTTCTTTTATTGTCTGAGCTGTGGAAGCAAAGGCTTTAAGGGCGTGCATCATGGAGCGGGAGACGGCAGATCAAGGTCGGCGTCCGTCGATGTACGATCCAGCACGGGACATATTTTCAAAGAGAAAGCAAGCTGAAGTCCCCAGCGAGCGCGATGATGGGAATGAGGAGACTTTTCTCAGTCATAGAGTAAATGCATCAGACATGCACAGTTCTCCGACATATCCCAGTTCACAAGATCGCAATATGCCTGTAAGTAAAGAGACATCAATCTATTCCTGACGATTGAAACATTTTTTGCGACGCGCGGGCTTTTCTGAGTGTGGATCTCGGCAGGGTCTGCGTTTTTTCTTGCTCCATCAGACCTTACTGACCTAGCTTGAGCTAACCCACAAGCATCCTGAGACAACCTCTCGCACCCCATCTTCAGAGATCAAAGTGAAAGGAGACGACAAGTCAAAGAAAGCTTTATCTCAGAAGAAAGCCCCGAAATCGCCACCAATTCAAGATCAATCAACAACGCTGACGCATCTCGGCCAGCACCAGACTTCTTCTCAGTCAATTCATCTGTCAGGACGTCCGTCGTCATTGAGCACAATGGACGAATCAACACCAGCAGGTCGATCAGAGAGACAAGACCGTGACACGAATTCAGCGACCCAGTCAACGCAAGCATCATTGTCGGAGAAAAGAGACCTCCCAGGAAACACACCAAATGTACCAGACGAAGGGACCTCCAACCAGAATAGCGGCAGTGGTAGATCGCACCCATCAAAGCGTCGACGTCGTGAAGAGCGACCTCAAAGAGGACCCCGTCGTGAAGGTCCAGCTGCTTATTCACGAAGAGACCAATCTCCACAAGGTCGTACTCGTACACAGCCAGATTCTCGTTCGGTATCCCCCGGCCGTCGAACAGGAGAATACCGTCGATCTCGATCACCATTACCGCGTCAACGATCCGAAACACCCGAATCCGAAGCTCGGCAGAGGAAAAGGCCTGGTGGAGGAGCACGTCTGGGCACGGCAGGAAAAGATCTACTTAGACGACGACAAGAAGAACGAGAACTAGCTCAACAACGTGACGTCGAGCGAGATCTACGTGATCGAGGGGTGCACGATGTTGTTCGGCAACATTACAACGCCGTACCGGAACGAGGTCGAGAGTGGAGGAAAACCGATAGCAAGATCAAGGGACTACGAAGCTTTAACAACTGGGTCAAGAGCACGGTGATACAGAAATTTTCTCCAGATGAGGAATTCTTGTCGAATAAGACAGGGTCCAAGGAATGGGCAGTCGATGCTGGCGGGACTCCATCAGCAGAACGCAAGAGGTTGTTGGTCGTTGATCTCGGGTGTGGGAAAGGAGGGGATCTTGGGAAATGGCAACAGGCTCCTCAAGCGGTGGAACTCTACGTGGGACTTGACCCGGCTGAGATATCGATCAATCAGGCTCGAGAGCGATATTTAACGATGCGCAATCAACGGAATCAACGACATCGACGAGGGGGTCATCCTCTTTTCCACGCAGAGTTCTTCCCAAAGGACTGTTTCGGTGAATGGCTTGGAGACCTTCGCATTATTCAAGACGTGGGCATCGATGCCAACGTTGGTCCTGACGCAAACCTCATGAATGCGCGATGGGGCGGTGGCGGGTTCGACGTGGTGGTTAGCATGTTCACGATGCATTACGCGTTTGAAACGGAACAGAAAGCGCGACAGATGCTACAGAATGTGGCGGGGGCATTGAAAAAGGGTGGACGATTTATTGGCGTCGGTCCAAACTCAGACGTAATCAGCGCCAAAGTCGCCGAATACCATCAAAAACGCAAAGCTGGAAGAGAAGCGAAACAGGCGACAGCCAGTGAAAATGTCGCGGCGGCAGAAGACGGTGAGGTGGAAGATGAAGAAGAAGATATACCTGAATGGGGCAACAGTATTTACCGAGTTCGATTTCCTGGTAAAACCCCAGAAGATGGAGTGTTTCGGCCGCCCTTTGGGTGGAAATACAGCTATTTCATGGAAGAAGCGGTTGAGGAGATACCAGAATACGTGGTTCCGTGGGAAGCATTTCGATAGTGAGTGTCTTTTCTGCCCTGTTGATTGAGGCGATGAACTGATCATTCCCTTCTTTTCTGTGATGTTAGCCTGACTACAGAATATAATCTGGAGTTGATATACCGCAAACCGTTCCTAGATATCTGGCACGAAGAAAAGGACGATCCTGAACTGAGCCCGTTGAGTGAACGAATGGGAGTTCGTGCCCGTGGCCAGGGAGAACTTTTAGTTACAGGCGAAGAACTTGAAGCAGCAAGTAAGTAGTATATCCCAGTCTTAGGAAGTTTGTACTGACAGTGCCTGCAGGTTTCTATCATGCCTTTGTTTTTCAAAAGGTGTAGAATTAGTCTCGTAGCTACAATATACTCGACTAAAACTTTACTTTCTGCTCGGTAGTATATAGTCCACGCCATATTCTTGAACGTGGTAGGGCCAATTCTATAACTTTGAGACCTTTCATAGTCATAAATAGCCATCTAGTTAAGGATTGAAAACGAGTATATCCACTCCGGGACTAGCGTGGTTATTCAACACGTTCCGCGAACGCGTCTGCTTATCTTTATCTGCCGCATAAATCCTAGACCTAAACCATTTCGCGCAAAAGATTTCTACAACGAAGAAAGGAAAAAAAAAAAAAAAAAAGACAACCCAATATGCCTTCTTTATTAACGTCCTCCTCATCTCGACGGTCCGGTCGATTAGGCCCCGATACTTCTACTACTTCAACTCCTACTCGTCCTCATACCAGCACAAACACAGACGACGCAGACGACGCCGCAACTCCAGAATACCAACCTTTGAGCACGCCACTCAACGCCAAAGCGCAACGAGCACTTGCATCTCTTTCCTCAGCGACGCATTTCCGTTCGTTAAGGGACCATATTCGTCAAGCAGGCGAAAAATTAACGGAAACGGCGGGCGAGGCTAATGAGCATGCGACTGATGCGAGGTATCGGTATGAGCATGCGAAGAGGAAGGAGACTAGTAATAGGAGTAATAACAAAGGTGCGGGGAAGAAGATGAAGACGAAGGTTAAAAGTGATAAAGATGTGAAGCGGGATGGTCATGATGATATTGAAGATGGAGAAGGTGACGATTCAGAAGAAGACGAGGATGAGGAAGAAGTGGAAGAGGTGGAAGAGGTAGAAGATGCAAATGTCAGCGAACAAAGAAGAAAAGAACTCGAACGATTGGAGGATCTAGAAGCAAAAGTGAAATTAGCGACAACCCAACTTGAAGAGAGAATGCGGCGCGTGGTGGATGCAGATTATAAAGTGAACGGACTACAAGTTACTCTTCAACAGATTGCGAATGATGCAGAGGCGGCTGATGCTGCGCTGAATACGTCGCGAAGGATACTCCGACGGAGAGAAAGGGGGGCTCGAAATGGAGGGGATAGTGACGAAGAGATGGGCGAGCATGACCACGAAGAAGATGAGGATAGAGAACCAACAGTCGTTCCTACTCGAATTGTACAAGATCGACTTGCCAGTCATGACAGTGAATGGGAGCAGAAATCCTTGACACAGAGGTAGCCCCCCTTTAACGACAACCGGGATTGACCCCTGCTAATGTTTTACAGATATACAAATAATAACGCCTATATTGGTTTCTACCGCATTGTGCACGACGCAAAGCAACTCGGAAACGAAACAGACCCTGTACCCCATCCATCCACATGGTTCAATCATCTAGAACCCAGCCGTAGACAAGCGCGGCAGCAAGGAGAATCCCAAACGCGATCCTCAAACAACACAACTTCAGACCCGGAGCATGGAAACGGCAATAACAACCCCAATGAAGCCGACAACAATGACATCGAAGAAGGAGAAGAAGAAGAAGAAGACGTCGAAATCGAGCGAGAGCGCATCTCACTGAAATGTCCCCTGACACTAGTCACATTCCAAGATCCCGTCAAAAGCACCAAATGCGTACACAGTTTTGAGCGTCAAGCCATCGAGGAAATGATCAGAGCCAGCTCCATGACGATTCCCGCAAGTGAAGTAGACTTTCAAGCGGGGAACCGAAACGCGCGTGCCCGTCGAGTTCGTGCGGTGCCTTGTCCCGTTTGTTCTGTGCCGTTGGCGTTGAGTAATTTGGAGCCGGATCTGGTTTTGGCCAGACGCGTGCGGCGGATGCGTGCGGCTGAGTTGAGAGAGCAGGAAGATGCGGAGCTCGGTGGTGATCGTCGCCGTCAGAGCGGAGTTATGTTGGATTCTGATGAAGACGAGGTCGATGACGACGATCACGCCAATGTCCGCAATAATCAAAATCGAATCAATCAGCAGAGAGAAAGAGATGTGAGGATTAAGAGGGAAAAATCCAAATTATCGTCTCGAGCACCTACGGCCGTGTCTGATGTCGAGGATCACGAGATGAATGACGTTGAAAACGACGAGGATAGTGACGAAGATGTTGAAGAAGAAGAAGAGGAAGAGGAAGAAGATTGATAGCAGTAGGAACAAGAACAATCTCCGAAATCGGTGACTCTTGATTATAGCTAGCTCAATTCAGCTATTCCTTGTGGGTATTGTCGACAGAACTATAGTAGGTATAATTACGAATAACATGATAAAAAGCACCCAACAAAAGTCGCCCGGCACGTGTATAGACCTTGGACCATCTTGGACCAAGTGCCTCTGTTTTGCCTCTGTTCCCGATCTATCAATCAGTAGCGCAAGAAAATGCGACAAACATAAGACGATAGAGTCTGATAGATAAAAATGTATCGATACTGCCGCTCAACGAGGGTTCTCGACTTGTACATTCGCGAATTGATACGAATAAACAAATAGCAGATTCGAGGAGGATCTCTGTGGATCACTTGGGCAGCTATTGGAAATATCGAACAGGCCAGAGATTGGCGGATGAGTACAACCCGTCGATAACGTCTCAACAGCGGGGTGATCGCCGGAAGAACAAAAACGCACGGATGTCGGTCTTAAAGAATAGACAACATCGCTAGCCGTGCGAGATTTACTTTGTGATTAGGTTGAGGTAATCCGCGACAATAAGAGTCACCATCGCATGAGGGGCGATGCGAATATAGTAAGTACCAAAGCCCCGGTAAAATCGAAGCCAGCCTTCATCTTGAATGACCTTGCGAGCACAATGCACGAGTCCCTTGTACGGCAACTCTCCAGTCACCGGGTTTCTCTGCTGTTTTTGCAGACGAGTCTTCACAAAGTCGAAGGGAAGGGATAAGAAACTGGCGAAAAACCCAGCGATAGCAGAAGCAGCAAAGGTTTGGACTTGAGGCGACAGGGTAGTGTGGGCCTTGAGCTGGGATTTCGATTCCGAGAAAAACGCCAATTGACCCAAGTTTAAGGCCATCGCCCTCACGACGGTCGGGGTAGCGCCAGCCCACAAGGCGGCGACTCCCTCAGCCTTGGAAATTCGAGAAAGAGCATCGATGACCGAGCGATAGTTTGCCCGGGCTTCCTTCGGCTTCAACCCGTCCGATTGCATACGAATGAGGGCGAGATCTGCTGGATTGCCTATCATGGCAGCCAAACCTCCGGCGGTCAGACCTGCCAGAGCCCGTTCCCCGAAACTGACGCTTCGGCCCTGTTCTGTAGCGCGAGATTTGGCAATAGTGATAAAAGTATCAAAAAACCCGAGACGAGCGGTGGTGTAGACGGCTTGCCGTAGAAGTCCCGCGCTCAGGCCGGTGTACAAATCGAGAACCTTACCCGACGCAATGATATTTTTGGTGACGCCTAACGCGGTAGGCTTGGGGCCTGTCTTTTGGCCCTCTCCGGCCAATTGCAATCGGACTTTTATCATATCGACGGGCTGAATGACAACGGTGGCCGTCATTCCGGCCAGACCACCGTTGATGAAGGGTAGAGCGGCTTTCATCCACGGATGGCGAATGATGGTCGATGCTGTGGCGGAGGGATTCTCCATGGCGGCTTTGGTAGATTCTCTCGCCGTTTTGGCGGACTCGGTGAAGGACCTAGATGCCATTTCACTTCACGTTGAAATGATTTCACGTTAGTCTGTAGAGGCTAGTAGTATGACTTGAGAGGCGATCAGACGAGTCCTCTGCGATGAGTGTTTGAGTGTCTTGGAAATGGTGAACGATCAGTCGATCTAATGAGACGGTATATATGAATGGATGATTAACCGTATGGAAGTGGATGAGACAGATGGTCTTGTATAGATTGTGTATGCGTAAGATGCCGAGATGAGACGAGACGAACAGATGAACCGTATGAATCAAAGAGCGAGGGGAAGGTAGAAGAGAGGGGGAGGAAAGAGGAGAGGGGAAGAGGAGAGGAAAGTCTTTATATAATCTGGACCGGTCGCAGAAAGTGAGATGGGAAGGAGCAAGGATGAGCAAGAGGAGCACCAAGAGGAAGGAGCGCCCGGAGAAGAGGTCCGACAGCGGGGATGGATAATAGGCAAGTACGACCGTGGAATAGGCAAGTAGCAGTAGCAGGCAAGAGCGAGACACAAGAATCTTTGATTACAGAAAAGAATCAACAATCAAGAATCGAATAGTCAAAGACCAGAGTTATGATCGAGAGATAGAGAGAGAAGAGACAGAAAGAGAACACGGGCGCAAGACCATTCTTATACGGCTAGGAACTAGGAACGAGAGCACGCATAATGGATCTACTGTATTCACATCGAGTAATACGATTGCTAATTCCCAGCTTTGTCAGTGGCACCTGTGCAGGGACTACGACGAGAATCATGCGACGAATAGAATAAAACACCACTCCAAGACGACGATGCGCGATTATAATGATTGGCCAGGACGATGACAGGACTAAAATCCAAGCTACGATTCATGTTTTCTGCTTATTACTTACTTAGTCGACTGTCTGCTCAGTTGACATCTGCTTGCTGCTGCACTCGGACAACAACTCCAAAATGCGGGGTATGCATTATGTTTTGCGTCACTGCCTGGACCAATCTCGTTCAGCTAATTCGGGGAAGAAAGAATACAGCGTAGCGTACAGCGTACGGAGAGTACGGAGTAGAGCAGTGCGAAAAGCAGAAATTCGCTATTATCTGTTGTTTCTCCCCTTGTCATCCTAGCCAGCACAAGTTCATCTCATACTCTAGTCTACTAGTCTACTAGTCTACAGTCTCTTAAACAATATAACAGATGAATCCACTTTGATGCTTACATGCCCCACGACCTTAAACTCACAGTCCCAGTCCGCGTTACCATTTCCGGCCTAGTCTCGTGGTCCCGGCTTGCCGGACTGCGGAATCTTACGGGCTTTCCGGGAAGCAAACTATTAGCTTAATCCGGAATTCCCGATTCCTCCCGTTTTGATACACGGAGATACATAGTAGATGGATACTAGAGAAGGACGATCTTCCTCGGTTGAACCATCTCCCGAAATGTCACAATTCCGCTCTCGCTGGAATCGGAAATGAGTATATACTATATAGTAGAGAATGTGGAGGTGAAATGCGAATATCGGAATGATACACTCTATCCATTGGGCATTGAAGCTCAAAGTATCGTCTTTAGCTTTAGCTTTCGCAACTCGCTGTCAAAGAACCAGCGATGTCGCAACTGTCTACTCCGTAGGAACGGCATCATCGTCATTTTCGGATACGTACCTACTTAACTACCTACTTCTTTATTTCTTGATTATCATTTCTTCCACCTTCCGAATGGAGGAGGAGGAGGAGGTTCTTTGATATCTTGAATCCGGAGTAGTCTTCACGTTCCGAGAGGGTCGGGCTATTTCCGTGGTATCCATAACGTATACGTCTTTCTTTTACGTATACCTTTTAGACCTTGACTTTTTCAGTTCAATCTGTTGTTTTGATGGGTGCTATGGGTTTGACTTTCCAGGACGGGATACAAGGACGGAATTATGCCGCCAATGAGATGAATGAATTTCTCATCAGGGGACCTCATGTCTAGACTCGACTGTTTGTTATCTATGTAGATGACAGTAGTGTTGCTGTTTGAGGCTACACTATAAGTACGGACTTCCGAAGTGATAGAAGAAGTAATTGTTCATTACACGTGACAAATCCCTAAGGGAATCAATGATGCATATAACAGACAAGACAAAAGAAAGAAAAAGAACCCATCAATGAGCAATCAATTAATGCAATTGGAACACCAAAAGTTCATGCCAGACTAGGAAAATCGAAATCCAATACCACTCTCATACCGCTCCCACCCTTTCGTCTTTTTTGAGTTACTCCGTGATAGGTCCCGCCGCAATAACCTCCTTGGTAGCTTGATCGGCATACTTTTTGAAATTTTCATTGAACAACTTGCCCAACTTGGTGACTTCGTCCGTGAAAGAAGTCGATGCCGTCCAGCTATTCTTGGGATTGAGTAGCTCGTCGGGCACCCCAGGACAGGACTTGGGGACGTGAAGGTTGAAGATCGGATAGACTTCGTATTCAGCCTTGGCGAGCTCGCCGCTGTGGATTGCGTCCAGGATGGCTCGAGTGTATTTCAGAGGACAACGCTTGCCGCCGGTAGTGGCGCCGGCGCCGACCCAGCCTGTGTTGAGCAACCAGGCGTTGGCCTTGTGTTCTGAGATCTTGTCTGCTAGCATTTGTGCGTAGCGCATCGGGTGAAGAGCAAGGAAAGGTTGGGCAAAGCATGAAGAGAAGGTAGCCTGGGGCTCCGTGACACCGTCCTCCGTGCCGGCCATCTTGGAAGTGTATCCAGAAATGAAGTGGAACATGGTCTGTTCGGTAGTGAGCTTCGAAATGGGCGGGAGGACACCGCGGGCATCGCATGTCAGCAGAATAATGTTGGTAGGATGCTTGTCTGACAAACAGGGGATCTTGGCGTTTTCAATGTACTCGATCGGGTAGGCACAGCGAGTGTTCTCGGTCAAGGTCGCGTTATCGTAATCCACAATACGAGTAGCAGGGTCGAAGACAACATTCTCCAAGATAGAACCGAACTTGATGGCGTTGAAAATATCAGGTTCCTTCTCGGCAGACAGACCAATGCACTTGGCGTAGCAGCCGCCCTCGATGTTGAACACACCCTTATCCGTCCAGCAGTGCTCGTCGTCACCAATCAACGCACGCTTGGGATCAGCAGACAATGTGGTTTTGCCTGTACCAGACAGACCAAAGAACACAGTCACATCGCCGTTGGCGCCTTCGTTAGCTGACGAGTGTAAAGTCAGGACGTTGTGCTTGACTGGCATTTCGTAGAAGAGCACAGTGAAGACACCCTTCTTCATCTCGCCGGCGTATTCAGTTCCCAGAATCACCATCTCCTTCTCGGCGAAGTTAATGGCAACTGAGGTGGCCGAGGTCATACCCTCAGTAAAGCGATTAGCCGGGAAAGACCCGGCGTTGTAAATAACATAGTTGGGGTGGAAATGCTCCAATTCCTTGGGGCTGGGACGAATCAACATGTTACGCATGAACAGAGCATGGTAGGCACGAGCACACACGACACGGACGTTAATCCTGTATCGCTCGTCCCAACCAGCAAAGCCATCAACGACGTAGATGCGGTTGCGTGTGTTGAGATAATCGACAGCTCGCTCTCGGTTGATACGCCAGACCTGGAGAATTGCCTCATTAGTACTAGCTCTATAAAACGCGCTTGTGGTAAGGGTAAAAGTGATGATGTCATATCACGTGGGTAATAGCGAAACAAGCTCGGCTTAATGCGGGGAAACGTGAAAAACAACAGCCGAGGATCTTGCCGACTCTCTTGTCCTTCAAGACGTAAAGGAGCAGAGTAGCAAAAGAAAGAAAAATGAAAAAGAGAAGAAAAAAAATTGCTGGTAAATCGCGCATTCCGTGTCACATAGTACAAATGGCAGCTGGTAACACAAGTAAAAAACAAGCAATTGACAAGCATCGGCCCACGGCAAAATGCATGCAAGGCACGACGGTGGATATCCCTGCAAGGGTGTAGAGCGCCAGAATAAACGAGAACTTGCATATTTGAATATTTGAATGCCGGTTGAGCACGCGACACAAGAAACAATTGTATGATGTAGTACGACGAAAAAAAATAACGCATGGAAATAAAATCATAAAAATATGTCCTCACATACCTCTGGTGACATGGGCTTATTGACTGGTCCCCACCACACGTCATTTTCTGACGAGGGTTCCTTGACGATACGCTTGTCAGATGGTGAGCGGCCAGTTTTGGCACCCGAGTAAGCAGTTAAAGCGCCAGAGGATGTGATGGCAGTGCCGGTCTCGTAGACCAGAGCATCTTCGTAAAGTGCGGCGACCGAGGGGTTGGCAACCTGTGAAGTTTCGTGGTTAGTCTGGTTCTGGCAGCGAGAATCAACGAGTCCAACCTACGATAGCAACGCGTTCGTAGTCAATGTGGGCAGTTTCGTGTAGCTCTTCTTCTAATTCTGTATGGCCTTTGCCGGGTCTAACACAATTTTCAAGTCAGTCCAGCACGATCGATTGGAGAGACAAGACGGTGCGATGAAAAACAAGGAAACGTACTGGACACCACCAGGGTGCAGGGCAGTTCTATTGACGGATTGAGTGATCATCTTGAGGGAAGAGGAGTGATAATTGCTCTGCTGCTGTTTCGCAATCTGTTGACGGATGAAGTCTGAATGCAATGGACCCGGCGAGACGGGGCGGCCAAGGGGTATATTTGTAGCAGTTGAAGCGACGTGCGCCGCGGGATTCATCGTGAGTACGAGCTAGGCAGTGCATACCAATTAGTTACAAGTTTTCCAGATATGTGATCGGATCCCCACTGGCAAGGAGCCTAACAGAGGGTTCGAGACGGGGGAATTCGGGCAGGATAGGAATATGACGAACCTGAGCGGTTTTACCAATTCACTACTTAGCAGGGGCTGAGCAAATCAGGCACGAGTACGGAGTCGGGTTGAATGTAGATGAACAGTGCGAGATGGACTCTGTAAGGAGCTGTAAGGAGCAGTTGGGGGTATGTTTGTTCGGCGCAGAATCTGGGTGCACGCCAGAGCCCGAAATGACCCGAGAATGCGGATACAGCACGAGGGTTTTTTTTTTCTTTCTGGTAACTAGTGCACGACTCAGCCGAGTGATCGGAAATAGACAGGTAATTTAGACAGATTGCCGGCGGGTCACACAAGCGGGATTTTCAGAGAAGAGAATGAGTTGAAGTGAGAGAGATGATAGAAGGTTTCGGATCAAGTTTGATGGACGAGATGAAGTAGCGGGAGGAAGAAGGAGCGGTACTGGCACCGCGTCACACTTTTATTTCTATTTTCTTTACACCTACATAACGCATACGCATACATAAGTAGCACATCCTGATTCTTAATGATTGTCTGATTTGTTAAAACATCCATCAATCACACATGCTGACGATCTCAGGATTGGTCCATGTCATGACCTCATTCTCTCTCCCTCTCTCTGTCACTGAGCCGGCGACCACATGAAGAACCCAGAGTGGCGATGGTTCTACCCGAATTGCAGTCCAGACCCGGGAGATTACGTACTGTCTGGTCTTCAGTCACAAGTTACCAAGTCTTATTAACTAACTAACAGTCTAGCATTGACCAATGTTATACATAGTATCCATGGATGTAAGTTGTTCGCGGGGGATCTCCATTTCCAAAGGGCTGTGGATAAGTACGGCTAGCCGAGGATACTAGAGGCACTCTGCTTCCCCGCGCTGCTTGCCGCTGGTCTGGCCGGGTCCTTTCTTTCCGCGGTATGCCCTCAGACTCGGGCACAATACACCATAATACACTATAATACACCATAATACACTCACTCTCATTAGAATTGTCACTCCGTATTATTAACGCGACTATACATAAGTTACAATTACCCACGGCACACTTCGTCCCGTCTTACTAGCAATACTACTACTAGCAGTACTGCTGTAGTAGTGTCCACCCAATTTCCTTTTCCTGTCTCGCGTGTTTTACCCCAGATCCAGGGGTAAAAACCACCCCGTCCGAGCTCCTGGTCACGAGCACCTGGTAGAGATTTCTTTGCCCAATCGCTGCTAGTAAATTTGTCAACATCTTGAAAGCCGGGGAAAAATAGGTCACTCGACACAAGAATATTTGTTTTTATCTTAATTACTTGTCTTTTATTTAATAATAGTTAGTCTCTAACCTACTCTAACCATCAATCATTTGCTCTCGAGTATTTACTACGTAGTAGGAGGGAGAAACTATTGATTCTCCGATATTTCCCGGTCTTGACGGTGCGTTCTTGAATTTGGCTCGCATTTTACTCCGTGATTGATTCACTTGTCCAGTAAGAAGCAGTTTAGTTACCTTACTATCTAGTCCTAGTCTAGTTGCATAGTCAAGGCTCAATTCTGTCTCTCCGACTTTTCTCTTAGACTGTTTCGCTGCATAACCAAACCCTATCGTATCTAACCCTATCTAACCCTATTCGGGGAATTCCACGAGTCCTTGCCCATATGGAATGCCACGCATCACATGCGCCAAGAACGCAGAGAAAATGTTGACGTCTGGACGTCTGTACGTCGAAAATAGAATACATCCAATCAACCTTCTGGATCACATTTTCATTATCACTCTCGTTATCGTGTCTTTTACGGACCGGAACAAAAACAATCTTAAGAAGATGCCGATCAGTTTTGTGCAGACGGGTGTGGAAGGATGGAATTCGATTTTTAAATAAAGCATTCAAAACTGCAAATCTCAGCTGGTTCCGTTCAGAGCGGCATACTACTTAAGAATCTCATTCAATTGGTCTTATTTCTCTCATACTTAGCTGCTTGGATTCTAAGGTTCACTCCAGTCTTGAGAAGTGAATGTAGAGTGGATACCTAGGGCTAGTCAGGCAGGCAGGCAGAGAGGTAGGAGGCAATTGCCGAAACCCTTTCCGAGCAAATATCACACAAGACCAAACCCGACACTTCATGCAGTCGCAACTCCTACATCTTCCGATATCTGGAGGAAGCTGGAACATCTTATCAAATCCGGGTGGTGATTGTTGCGCTATGCAAGAATATGCCCGCATGCTATGCACTGTCGCTAGTTAGAAGTATACGAAAAGGGCCAAGATATTGAAATTCTAGCGATAATGAATTTGTTTTTACGAATAGACAATCAGACCGAGAATGTCTAGTGCCTATCTCGATTAGCAACACTTGAATATCTGCTTCCTGAGCCGTAATTCAGAGTACTGCAACACTGCGTAACTCATCGCTTATGCCTTCAACAAACGACTAGGGCTAGCCTGTCTTCTCTGCTGACGATCGACTTTGCGGCCTGCCTACTAGTTAACCAATATTCAGACCAGCTAGTCAATCTACATCAGACTTACTGCTGTACTCGCAGAAATCGTCCTCCTTGTGCTGTAGTTCCGTGACGCGAACGGCGGGACATCACGCAATGAGGAGCTTTATCCTGCGATGTCATGGATGCAATAGCCTGCAGGACAACACACATCGATCAGTTTCCTTGTCTTTTGGCAGCCGAGTCCCTGGACTTACAAAGGAGTCTGTATTGTGACAAAATAGCATGTACAACCCTTCTGTCGTTTTCTTCACGGTCAAAATGCCAATCGCCGCCTCACAGTGGCTGTGTTTCACACTGGGATGCTCTGCAACAACCTCATCAATAATCGCCCACCAGTCAAGAAATGCAAAAGCCTACCCATAAAATCTGTGTCGATCATCGACTTTATAGCCTCATCCTCCGGCACGCTCTCGGTTACTCCGGCTTCGTTCTTGCGATCGCCAAAATAAATTCGGTTGGCACAGGTACTTGCAGCCAGGGTTGTTGCAATGTGCTCACCCGTTCCAGATGTGACTGTAGCCACACTTGTTTGCTCTGGATCCTGTGGATCCTCAGGTATCACCGCCGTGCCGATACCTACCAGTGCAGCTGGGCCTACCCTTCCCGGATGTTTCATGCCTATTCCTCCAGATGAAGACCCTGCCGCGATTCTTCCATAGCAGTCAATTGCGATGGCTCCAATTGTGTCAGTGATAGTATCCTTGTCGTCATGTCTCGGCCTATTTTTGATGTCTATCTTAGAACGCGTCCGAATTGGCATTCCGTCGTCATTGAGCTGCGGCCCGTCTGTTGGAACAGACGTCTTTTCAACCTGATCGATTCCTATAACCATATGGCTGGTTTGTTCCTTCGTTGAAATAGTCGCGTGTACGCTTGATGATGGAGACAGCAGTATCGCAGGGTTGACTGTAGTCGAAAAACTTGTGGAGCTGGTATCGGTTTCCACGTAAACGGCAGCCTCTTCTGGAGGTTGCGATGCCGCTTGCAATTCTTGCTGCTGTTTGATTGCCTCTACTTCTTGCCGCCAACGGAGCCATCGAGACTTGGCAGTAGGAGAGACCAGAGAATCATTCTCCACAATTGGTAGGCCGTGAAGATAGGCGAATTCGGTTGCTCCTTGGCCGACGAGAAAATTAGGCGGTACTCGTTGCAAGGATAGAGTTTCGCTTTGTGAGTCGAGAATAACACGCGCCGCAGATATTGGATTGCGAATGTCTTGTAGCAAGTCAGCATGTGTTCGGTCTCCCAGCGTGGAATCAGATCAATCATCACATACGAGAACAAGCCCCAACGGCTCCGCTGCGTCCCAGATGGTCCACTATAGTTGCATCACATTCCACGTTTCCTTCGTATGTCAGGTTACTTCCGTATCCAGCGTTGGTGATCTCTCGATCCTCCATGAGACGAAGAGCTATCTCGACGGCATCTAACGCTGAGCCCCCGTTCTTGAGCATGGTCATGGCAACTTTTGCGGCACTGTTCTGGTCAGACATCAAGTCGTAACTGGTGTTATGACGCTTGGGGCAAACTCACTCGTTACAAGCTTTCAGGTGCACATGCTCGTTCTGGTAGCTGTGGAAACCCGCACCAGCATGTACATAAATAGCGAAAGGACAGCCTGCGTCTTTCGAGTGCATTGACATCCTGCCGCTGAGCTGCAGGTCGCCAAAGCAGGGCCAAACAGGTTACTAGACGTTGAGGTTGAGATCTTGCCAAGCGGGTTGTAAACACAGAGAATATGCCTGGATTGAGAGATGAGGCTCGAGTGATTGAGCTTGACGAGACCAGCTCTTTGTCATCGTTAGCGAGAACGGAAAGAATCTCTAGCAGAATTCAATTGGAGATTAAGTGTAACACACCTGATTGTAGCACTCCCACGAGAATGATGCACAAGGTTGCTCAGGCTGTCTTTAGGTCTGATATAGAGCCAGAATAACAGACGAGGTAGAAGTGAGTAAAAATATGATAAAACTAAGCAGCCGGCCCTGCACTGTCCAGACGTGAGAATTACTCAATGGGAGTATTTACAGGGTGGAAAGAATGTATTTGATGATAAGATGAGGATATTGAAGTTGAAGAGAGGAAGAGAAGAAGAAAAGAGAAGAGGAAGAGGAAGAGGAAGAGGAGAAGGAGGAGGAAGAACCAGTTCAATCTTAGTCAGGTGTTGTGGACATAAGGAAGGCGCGCACCGGCGACGGAGGCTGTCCTGGCGAGGAAAGTCCAATTGAGCAGCTTCCTTCCTTCTCTTCGCGTGCCTGCCGTGTTTAATCGATTTTATGTTGCTGGCGAACAAGGAAGGAGCCACCCCAGCTAGCACCATCCATTTGCTTATTCATCCATCATTCTCTCTTTTCTCTCTTTCTCTCCTTTTCTTACCATCTTCAAATCATGATTCAATTCAGAGTGCACTCGTGTATTTTCTAATCGAAGAATGTTTTCTTTCCCAGTATTGAGACAGCTCAAATCGTCTATAGAATGACCAGCACATAGTTCCGATATCAAATTATCGATTTCAATATGTCAGTAGACTAAGTCCACACTGACCGCCTTCCGCTTGTAGGCTGACTGCCGCCTAAGCGCGATCCACTCCATGTTTCCGCTGCCGACTGACAATCTACTTGCCTGCTTACCAGCCCCGCGCTCTGTTTAAGGTCGATATAACTGCATCTCATCAGATCAACGCCCGCATCTCTTCAATTAGCGAGTGTTTGTCCCGTGAGATTGAGTTCTTCGCGTACCATTGAGTAGGATCCGGTGTCCCGGAATTGCGACTCATCATGACTTCCCAAACACCAGCCGTTGTCATGGACAAGTACGTCACTTCATTTGTGTACCGCTGATCAAGATTCAATTTGACTAACCTCGAACGTCCAACAGCGGTACTGGTTACTCGAAGATAGGTGAATCATTCTCTGAGATGGTTATTCTCTGTATATCGTTTCTCTGACCCTCTATCCAGGTTTCGCCGGTAATGATTCTCCGTCCTTCGTTTTCCCTACAGCGATCGCGACCAAGGCTCCCGGCGGAGGAGGCACCGCGGGTTCTGGGCGGCCTGCAGTTGGAAGTAAACCTTCCTTCTTGAGCAGCGGAGGTGGAGGCGGCGGCCATTTGTCTGGAAAACGGGGTACAGAAGACTTGGACTTTTTCATTGGAGACGAAGCTCTTTCTGCCGCCAACGGGCCGGGCTACGGTATTCATTATCCGATCAGACATGGCCAAATCGAAAATTGGGATCATATGGAACGTTTCTGGTCCAACTCGATATTCAAGTATCTCCGAGTGGAACCCGAAGACCACTACTTCCTGCTTACTGAGCCGGTATGGTTTCTGAATCTGTTGTATCGTTGATCGTGGAACTGATATTATCTCCCATCGCTAGCCTCTGAATCCGCCGGAAAACCGAGAGAATACTGCCGAGATTATGTTCGAATCCTTCAATTGTGCTGGTCTTTACATCGCCGTGCAGGCTGTGCTCGCGTTGGCCGCCTCCTGGACCTCGTCGAAAGTAACAGACAGGTCTCTGACTGGCACGGTCATCGATTCTGGTGATGGTGTAACTCACGTCATCCCCGTTGCGGAAGGCTACGTGATCGGCTCCTCTATCAAGAGTATCCCGATTGCGGGTAGAGACATCACCTACTTCGTTCAGAGCTTACTTCGTGATCGCGGTGAGCCTGACAGCAGCTTGAAGACTGCCGAGAAAGTCAAAGAAGAGTACTGCTACGTCTGTCCGGACATCGTCAAGGAATTCGCTCGGTACGATCGCGAACCAGATCGTTTTCTGAAACACACTGTAACGTCACCGAACGGACGCTCTATCCAAATTGACGTTGGCTACGAACGGTTCCTTGCTCCCGAGATTTTCTTTAACCCTGAGATCTACTCATCCGATTTCCTCACTCCCCTACCCACTGTTGTCGATGGTGTGATTCAGACTTCCCCAATTGACGTTCGAAGAGGTCTGTACAAGAACATTGTTCTCTCTGGTGGTTCGACTCTTTACAAGGATTTCGGACGTCGCTTGCAGCGTGACATTCGACACCTCGTCGACGCTCGCATTCGTGCATCAGAAGCTCGAAGCGGCGGCGCAAAGAGTGGAGGCCTGGAAGTACAAGTCGTCACACACAAACGACAAAGGCACGGTCCTTGGTTCGGTGGAAGCTTACTTGGACAGACGCCCGAGTTCCGCAGCTACTGCCACACGAAAGCCGAATACGACGAGATCGGTCCTAGCATTGTCCGCAGATTTGCTCTGCTCGGTGGACCAGGAGGAGCCTAATTATGCTTCGTCGCTACCAGTAGCAACGGCTGTTTCTCACCTGCACTACACGCTGGGACGCAAATTGCCATTGCATAAGGATGAGCTTCGAAACAAAAGTTTCTGCGACGATGTGGCTTTGAGCCTGGGATACTGTCGCTGTGTAAACCTTTAGTAACAAAGGATCTGACTGTTAGAGCGCTGTATATAGCGGTATTGATTGATTGTTTATTACTCTTTTCTGCCTTCTAGTCAACGGCCGGTGACTACCTAAGTAGGCGACCGCGTAGGGTATCAATGCTCTATAATTGTGATCTAGATACCTAGGCAATGTTGTAGCCCGAGTAAAATAATAGCTTGTAAATGTCCTAGTTGAAAACAATCCAATCTGGCACTGCCGTAGACACGGGACTCATTTATATACGATCCATGGATATAAAAAGGAGAAAAAAGATATCATGTAGTAAAAAAGACAATCAAGAAATTATTTTATATCACGAAGGAAAAGCCGGCCATTACGTCTCTTTCTCAACTTCTTGCACCGAATTCGTCGACTCCTCAACTGATGATACAGGTTTCGCAGGGGTCGGTTTCACAGTGACCTTGTTCAAGATAGCCAAGCCTTCGACATGTCCTGTCTGAGGGAAAAAATCAAAGCCTCGAATACTCTCGATCTCGTAACGGACACCACCAGGCAAATCGTTCTGAACCAAGTACCCGACGTCTCTAGCTTGCGTGTGCACGTTACAACTCACGTAAGCTATTCGTCGAGGTCCATATTCAAGAAGCTGTCTTAGAAAATCCTTGCTGCAGCCCTTTCGGGGCGGGTCGATGACAATCACAGTTTCGTCGGCCGGATAGGGAACTTTGGAGAAGAGAACAGATGCATCGGCAGCCGCAAAGCCAGTGTTGGGGAGATTGTTGATCTTGACATTTTCGCGAGCGTTCTGAATCGACTGAACATCGAGATCGATTCCGAGAGACGATTTGAACATTTTCGAGAGCGTTACTGTGAATAATCCGCAACCGGAATACGCATCGATTAGGTATTTGATGGGTTTCTCGCCCTCTTTCAATTCCTTGGGATGCACGTGTTGGCGCATGAATTCTGTGAATCCGGAGAGTATGGAGTTGTTGTTTTGAAAAAATGCGCCAGCTTTGGTTCGAAGTTCGTAGTTGTCGACCCATTCCGCTACAAACCCATTGTAGTCCTTCACGTATCGCTTCTCTTCGACGTAGTCCGGATGATCCGTCTTGAAAATGACATCGTCAGACTGGGCGTCGGTACTCTGGGAGTATTCAGAGTACGGCATACGTCGCGTTGACTCGCGTAAAAGAAGGGTCGCACCCTTGGTGTATGCTGCAATTGTTTCTGCAACTCGCTTCCTCTCCCTCTTAAGTCCGATTCGGACAATTTCCGTTCCCAACGGACAGTCTTCGATATCGATGTTATGCTTCCGGTTCTTCACATTGAATCCGATAGGAGGAATTGGCTTATCTGTTGCTACGGGAGCAACACCGTGTTTGAACCTTCCTGGTATCCCAAAGTGCGGCGTCAATTTCGTGCGATAGCCGTATTGTAGTGGCGACGGAAACGTTTCGCCAATCTTGGGAATAGCTTCTGGAATCAAACCCGAGAAATTCGCATATGCTTTCTCCACCACTCTTTTTTTGTGCGCTAATTGATCCTTGTAAGAGAGCATTTGAAGTTGACATCCAGAGCACTTGCCAAAGTATTGGCATTTGATCTGACTGTCGTCTCTCAAGGGTCCCGGTTCGATGACTTTCAAGAAATCCGTGATCGAATAGTGTTGGGCTGGACAGTGCTTTACGACTTTTGCCAGTACTTTGTCCCCGGGGACTGTAAAAGGTACAACGTAGACGTGGTCTCCCTTGTCGGAGAGCGCCAGACCGTCGCCTGCAGACGAGACTTCAGATACGGTAAGTTCGATCTCAGTGAACAATTCAGGTAAGCTCTGCTTCGATGTTGATTCGGCAGTCGACTCTTCTTCCTTCACTTCCCTGCTTTTCCGTTCGCGTTCGAGCAGCTGCTGGCAATCCAATTGCAGATTCTTCTCGCCATGTTCGCCGGCGTCCCATTTATCTTCGGGTGCCTCTCTTCTCTTTTTCGATCTGGGCGCCTGCACCGATCGAAGGTGCTTCATCCTATGCTTTTTGATTATTTCCCTCAAGGAATGGTGTACCTTTGTTTGAATCGGATCCGTCTGGGCATTGGGTGGTGTCCAGTGATGAGTGCTATGCGCAGTGCGGATACATTCAGGAATGCGATATTGTTGGGTTCGGAGAGGACGTCGCAAAACGCTGACGGGCAATTTGAACATCTGTCAGATCATTGAACTTGAAGTACAATCGAGACTCAATCGTCAAAAGGAACACAGGAATTAAAAGAGATGATTCAAATTGTGATTAGACTAGACAGACCACTTAAAAAGGATTATTGTTAAAATTGTTAAAATTGTTAAAATTGTTAAAATTGTCAGTCGGTGGAGAGAGACGCTAAGGTCAAAAAGGGAGACACGCTATTGGTCGATGTCGTGACGGGCGGTCAGGAGAATTTGTCTCCTTCCGAAGCTCTTTCTCCAGTCGACAAAACCATCTTTCTTTGAAAAACACTGCTGATTTCTCTCGACCATTGCCCATCCATCAGAGCGTGGGTGAGCGAGGTGCTTACGAGTCCAGTATGAACGCTCTTCAGCCGGCACGATGTCTATTCTGCAGCTTTTCTCGGACAATTCAAGCCGGCGCTCGCGTGCCGATTCGGCGACAGTTTCATGCTGCTGCATCTCTTTACGATCGAACACCTAAATCCTCGTCTCCAGCAGTCCCAGGAGCAGGAAATGCCGAGAAAGGGAGCTTGGAAGAGATTCAAGCACGTCTGTCACAGCTCTCCGAATTCTCCGAACACACAAAACAAGAAATTCAACTGCTCTCCAGCGATCACAACCTGGCTGGTCACGACGTCGCGCAGCACGGATCCAATGCTGCAGGAGGTGCAAAAGCATCTAAGAAGAAGGACCCGAATAATCCGGAGTCAATGCTATCACCTGCTAATTTTGCAGAGTATTCAGCGCAAGAGCTGGAACACTTGTCCAAAGAATACACCGAGGATCAAGTCGAAGCCATCCTTGCTGGCGAGAAAGCCATTGATCCAAAAGACCTTGCTGAGCAGTTCGCCGTCCGAAAGGATCCCATGAAGCTTGGTTATGTTGATGATTTTTCTACCATCGAGCCCGTGGTGGACAAGCATATCCGCGCTCCGGAATCGAACTCTGATTGGCACGCGAAACTCAAAACGGAAGACGACTTCGCTGAGGATTTTGCCAGATTTTTTGCCGAAATGCCCAGCAATGCTACTGCCGCTGACTGGGTGCGATTTACGGAAAACTTACGCCTGACGAAGGGAAAAGAAGAGAACGAAAGAAATCCTAGCCGCGCCCTTGTGCCCGACATTTTCGAGGAGGGAGAGACACTCACAAAGGGACCTGCAAAAGCCACTGGGTCTACAGGCGAGAAGAAAAAGAGCAATACCGATGGAAAGAGAAGCAATGACGAGATCACCGATGCTCTTCGCCGATTGATGCAGTCAACTGGATACTCCCTGGACAAGATTAGAGGCCTCAAAGTCAAGACACTCGTGTCCCACTCTGTTGTCAACCAAACTCGTCTCGGGAAAGTGCGTCGACAATACTGTCTGTCTGTTGCCGGCAACGGCGATGGCCTGCTAGGTATTGGGGAGGCAAAATCTGAAGAAGCAAGCGACGCAACAACGCAGTCCAAATATCGAGCGATTCGCAACATGCAGCCTATTCTTCGTTACGAGAACCGGACTATCTTTGGAGACGTCAAAGGCAAAGTCGGTGCCGTTGAATTGCAGCTCATGAATCGCCCTCCCGGTATGTGTGCTACTGATTTCCTTACGAACACGACTCGTGGACTTATTTGCTGATATACGAAAATAACAATAGGATTTGGTCTTCGATGCCAGCATCTCATCTATGAGATGGCGCGTGCTGCTGGAATCCATGATCTTGCTGCTCGAGTAGAGCGGTCTCGCAACCCTATGAATACTGTGAAAGCAGCCTACGAAGCACTGATGGCTCAAAAAGACCCCGAAGAGATCGCTCGCGCTCGCGGAAAGAAACTTGTTGACGTCCGCAAGGTCTACTATGCGGGAAAAGTTTAACCTGTACCATTGCTTAGATCGGTGCCTTTCTCAGATGTATTCCATTTCTGTATTATTTATATGTCCTTACAAATTTCTACACTTTACCCCCGGTCAACGGGGCAATCGCTCCGAAAGAATTGAATCCTCGGACTCCATTTGAAAGCAATTCTGGGAAAGTCATTCCGGGACGATCACAAAAGGTGGCGCTGCACCACTACCCAACCGTAGGTCCTCGATGCGCGAAGTGCCGCTCTGTATAGTTCACCTTGAGGACTTACATCGCGCTAATCGACACTAATCAGCACTGTAGAGTCATTGAAAGCTTGTCTACTTGTCGATATGCCGACGCTAAATCGATTTTGAGTTTCCTCAGCTTGTCCAACCTGCCCGAGGCGCTCTTTTATGATGTGTATCCTGCACGATAAATCTTCCGAGCGTCGAGTATAAAGATAGCACTGTTGCCACTGCAGAATGCATCTCATCCAAATGATTTTTTGTCCTCCAAGGTTTGCGAAATAATCTTCGGCAATTGTTTGCGGCTGTACCTTACATACCAACTCTGAACTATACAATCTTGCACTTAAATATAATCATACGTCAATCCGTGAGCTCACTAGGCGGGCAAGCATTTTTGGACCCCAAATATGACGCCTGCAGCTTTAGACGGTCACATGAACGGAGGGGCAGAGAACGGACTTTCTCGGGAGCAATCACTGCTCGATGTTTTGATTACTGCTGCTTCAAGCAAAAATGTTGACAAGGACGACCACAACTCTGGTTTGTGGTTGTACCAACCTGAGTCTGCAGATTCTAAGCCGATAAGATGGACATACAAACATCTTTTGGCGGATGCGGCGCAGAAAGCAGATACTCTGTTGAATTGTCTTCAAAATCAGTCTCATACCGGTCAAAATGTCGTGGCCGGGTCGAGCAGGAAGGTTGTCCTTCTGCTCTTGGAGAATCAAATGGATAATATTTCCTGGTTCTGGGCAGTCGTTCGTGCCGGCTTGCTGCCCGCTATTTCACCCCCTTTATCGGCAAACGCTGCACAGCGCGAGCAGCATCTCGCACATCTGACAAGCCTGCTTGAGACGCCAGTGGTATTGACCACAGAGCGACTTGCCAAAAGGTATCCAGAGCTCAGTCAGAACTCAATAACGGTGACCACTGAACAGTTGTCGTCGCAATTTAATGGATCTGTCAACGGCAGCACCAACCACGTAGCTATTACGGATTTGAATTCCAGCGTGAACAAGGAATTCAAGCTGCCCAGTGGTCAGGAACCCGCCGTTCTTATGCTCACTTCAGGGTCGACTGGAAATGCCAAAGCAGTGGCATTGACCGTGCCGCAACTGGTGGCCGCTGTCAAGGGTAAATCATTGGCTTTGAATACATCCCACCAGTCATGCTTTCTAAACTGGATTGGACTTGACCACGTTGCCAATTTGGTAGAGATTCACCTGTTGGCCATGTACAACAAAGCCGATCAAGTCCAGATGCAAGCGAGCGATGTAATATCCGACCCCATTCTGTTGCTCAAGGCCATCTCAGAGCATCGCGTTACGAATACATTCGCACCGAATTTTTTTCTTGCGCTCCTCAGTAAACGCTTAGCACTTGCAGACTCTGGACTTGCCACAGCTTTGGTGGAACTCGACCTGTCGTGTCTGAAAACCATTGTGACTGGTGGGGAAGCCAATGTCGTCGAGACTGCAAAAACACTTAGCAGCCAACTGAAAGCTCTCGGTGCTGGAGATTGTGTGCTGTACATTGCGTACGGTCTCACAGAATCCAGTGCCGGGTTGACTTATGGCGCTTTCAACGCCGAATATGAAGATGCAGAAGGACATGAGTTTGCGTCCATCGGAAACTCGACTGTCGCAGCCAAAGTCCGTGTATTTGCTGACGGGAAGGAAGCCGAACCATACTCAATTGGAGAGCTACAGTTATCGGGACAGGCCATCTTCAAGCAGTATTATCGTGACCCAGAGGCGACAGCAAAGTCCTTCACGGCTGATGGCTGGTTTATGACTGGAGATCGCGGATACGTCGATAGTAAAGGTAAATTGAATATTGCTGGTCGAAGCAAAGAAGTCTTGATCATCAATGGCGTCAATTATGCACCGCAGGATATCGAAACAGCGCTGGAAAATGCCAACCTTCCAGGAGTCGTTTCGTCTTACTTTGCAACGTTCGCGCATCGTCCTATGGGCAGTGATACGGAGGGATATTGTATTGTGTATAGCCCCGAGAACACATTTGAAGATCCCAAAGCGCGCGACGAAATAGCAGAATCAATTGCGCGTGTGGCGACCACTGTTCCTGGGGCTCGTCCCGAATGGCTCATTCCGTTACCTGTTCGTCGATTGGAGAAATCTTCCCTGGGCAAGCTCTCTCGAACTCGATTGAAAAAGCAATTCGATCAAGGTAACTTCGACGACGTTCGGATTCGCAGTAAGCTGCCGATTCAGTCTTATGTACACGCCAGCTACGTTGCACCAGCAAACGAAACGGAAAGAAAGGTCGTGGAAGCTTTGAGCGAGATGCTAGAAATGCCCGCAGATCTGATCTCTGTGGACCGAACAATCTTCGAGCTTGGAGTGACGTCCCTTACACTCTTCCGCTTTGAGCATCTACTGCGAAAGCACATTTCACTGGGCGGCGGCGTTTCTGTCATTACGTTTCTCAACAGTCCTGTGATTAGGAATATTGCCATTGCGATCGATAATGCGAACTCCCACGAATACAATCCCGTTGCTCAGCTACAAGCACGCGGAGAAAAGCCGCCGCTCTGGCTCGTTCACCCTGCGTCAGGCAACGTGTTAGCCTTTTTGCCCCTGGCTCGCACGATGGTGGACCGTCCATTGTACGCGCTGACTGCGCGGGGACTGGGAAACCACGAGAAGCTGTTTGAAAGCATCCCGGAAATGGCAGACACATATTTCCAGCACGTCAAACGTACGCAGCCGAAAGGTCCTTATGCGCTGACGGGTTACTCACTGGGAACAACGGTCGCATTTGAATTGGCTAAGCGATTAGAAGCCAATGGAGACGAGGTTTCATTTTGCGCTGCGCTGGATTCGCCGCCACATATTATCCCTCTTGTGGCACCGCTTGACTGGACAGCTGCTGCGATTCGGGTGACGTATTTCCTTGGACTGATCGCACAAGACGATATCCCCAAGTACGAGATTGAGTTCAAGGACATTTCCTCGCAGATCGAAGTGGTTAAGCGATTGCTCTCGGTCTCCTTCCCTGAACAGCTTGCCAAGCTGAAGTTGACGCCGGAACAGCTGATGGCCATCGTGCATGTGACTGATAACTTTGGTAAGATGGGCAGGGTATACGAACCACATGGTACAGTGCGCAAAATGGATGTTTTCTATTGTATCCCGCTTAAATCGGTATGTCTGAATAAAGAGAAATGGGTTGCGGAACACCTTGGAGCGTGGCAAGATTTCTCCCGCGAGCCAATTGAGTTGATTGAATGCGAAGGCGACCATGCAGATATGTTGAATGCGCAATATGTGGAAGGGTTTGAACAGCGATTGTCGAAAGTCCTTGCTGCTCGAGGATTGTAACATCTATTACGAGAAGTGACAAGTCTGACACGCTACTATCTTTGGATTTACCTAATTAATGAAATGGATTGCTTTTTTATTATACATTACAGTCAAAGAATGCAAACTCCCACATATCACTCCGGCTGTAGCTGCATATCGTATTATGCCCTTATTAGAAAAGTAGCACACAGCAGGAGGTCACACTTCTTCCACGAGGACCTCGAGAACATTGGAACGGCTAGTAATACATGGACACACGCTCATCAATCTATTTATTGACCTTGAAACGCGCTGCAATCGGTTGCACAATCCCGGAACCAGTTCGAAGCAACAAGAGGACCCAGGTTTGTGTCGTGAATGAATTGAACCAGAGGAAAATTGATGCGATTCAGCGGGCTTTCAGGAGTAGTTGCGACGTAAGAAGCGTACTTTGGGGGTATCGAGAAGCCAGGGGGCTGCTGGTATGCCAGAAGGGTATAGTTGTGAGCCTGGCCTGCTGGCGGTTCCGGACCAATGTATTGCGCAATTACTTTGTAGTCACTAGCGTCGCAATCGCTTTGTGCGATCACGTTGGCATACATCGTATGAAGGCCAACATATGTATGATCAGTGGTGTTGATGTCTGGGTCAACCATCATGAAAACAAATTTGCTGTCAGGTCCACCAGGTTGGCCTGGAGGGCCCGGAGGGCCTGGAGGGCCGGGTTGATCGAGAGGTGCGACATTGACTTGGGGAGCATTTGCTGTATCTATTTTTTCTTAGTGAGATTATTTCCTTCACGACTTGATCGCTTCTCACTCCAGTCGGGCATTCGATTGGCAGAGATGCATATTGGCAGGGAAAACGTACCATTTGGCTGCAGGAAGTGACCGGGACGCACAACCGCTACGAAAGGCGGGCCCTGCAAGGGAAAACCAACATCCAGAACCTCCGGCGACTTTCCCAAAACTTGGAGCTCCGGGGGCAGGTTAGGAGTTGCACATGCGGCAATGGCCAGCAGGCTTGAAACGGTCACAGTGAAGGACCTCATTTTGCCGAGCCGAAAGAGAAGGTCATCAATGGTTGGAAAAAGTTTTTTCGGGCTATTCCAGAACTCCCTTCAAAGCAACATAACCACAGGGCTTTAAGGATTTATGTAGATAGATGCCACGGGGGAAAACAATGCATGGAAAAGATCCTTGAAAGTCCCTGAGCCTGGTCAAAACAGACCGTGGTGGATAGCGACCAGTTTAGTCTCAGAATCTAGAATTGTAATTCGTAGTTCGTACCGACTCCCTGAGCCTGAGCTCACGCTTATTAACTTATTGAAATTATCTATTCACCTAATCTCCGGAAAGTGAAAAAGTAAAAGTTGTCTAGTCGAAGAATACTGACTCGAGCCCGGAGACAGAAAGGCTTGTAATTGGAGCTATGCCTGTAGTCTCACGAGAGAGTGGGCCATTGAGCCACGAGCCATACTTACAGGATTGAGTCCGGAGTACGCTATGCCACGCATAGTTGGATGGATTGAAGGATTGAAGGGACTAGAAGGATGTGAGAACTGAGGGTTCTACTGCCGCATTCCAGGTCGGACCGAATAAATAATAATCTTGGAATATTATCTATTTTCCAACGTGAATGTTCATTAGTATTACTGGCGCTCATGTCCACGGGTAATTACAGCGCAGAATAATTAGAATGCCATTGCAATCTACCTGCAACCTCCGTGTTTGCAACCCTGGTAGGAATTCGAGACCACCGAACTAAGTAAGCAGCACCAGCAACTAAGCAGCAACTAACTTGAACTAAGGCGCAAATGAAATGAATCTGGCCTTTAGTTCAGCGTCGTGGCACTTTAGTCCAATTGACTAATGGGTAGTGACTTCGCAGTATACCAGAATCTATGCCACCCCTTTTCAAAACCACACTACTGTGGAATTCAATTGATCGCATTCCAGTAGATTGGACTTAGTTCTGGCAACAATAGTTGCTACGATATAGTACAAGAACCCTAGCGACTGTAAGATTATTGAATTCCGTACTATAATCAACATGAACGATGATGCTACGGAATAGTAGTAAAAAATCAAGTTAAACCCTGATTTATCGTGGGGGCTGAAATTAAGTAATCAGAGTTTATTGGCTGGATCAAGGTTTTTTACCACGCTTGGGGCCGGCCCGTAAAGCCATACACTCACAATTACCCAATGGGGTAAAATCTCACTCTCAAGTCCAACTCAAATTTTCCTATCGCAAAGAGACAGTCGCCTACTGGCTATTCCGTATGTCAACTAGTTAACAGGGCACTAGAACTATTTGGACCCAACATACGCCGCCGCCGCCCCCAAATCGCTCTATCCGTGGGCTATGTCCAGATGTGGTTCTGGAATGTGTGCAAAGTGCGTAATTGCGGGTTCTGCAGCCTGTGAAGTCTTCTTGATCGGTTCTGTCTGATTCAGCTGCTTCTACACCTACGTAGTTCATCACCAACTCAGCAGATCACTTGATGCCGTGGCCAATAGTTTGAGTGCATCCGTCTATGACAACTCGGTCGACCTCTCAAATGTCTATCAGTTTAGCTTGATCTATTTATGCTTGAAGGGGTGATGTTAATCGGCACTAGTGTGCCGCATTACAACATGCGAGAAATGACTCTGTTGCATCGGCCGACTAACACGTGCATAATCTATATATTTGAAGGATCCATGAATGAGCGCTACCATGTTTGGCCTATCTAACACGCCAGCGTACACCCCGGTAAGCCATCATCAAGGCGATGATACGCCGAGACCCGACGACATTAGTATTCGCACCTTTCGGCAGGATCCCTGTCGTTCATTAATGTGACATTATCCGGTCCCTGACAGATAACTGTCAACTTGGCCCATTTGAGATACATTTTCACAAACACTCCCTGCTTTGCAGAAATCCATAGAGCAGCAGCAGCACCACCACCACCACCACAATCATAGGAAAATGGCTGGCTTGACAGAGTACGAGCTCGCAACATGGAATGATTCACATCAGCCGGCCATTTACGGCGTTTGTAGCGTCTTGTTCTTCCTGGGCAACGTGTTCGTGCCGATGAGATTATTGTCGCAATGGCGCACACTTCGCAAGATCTTGCCGGAGGATTATTTCTTGGTGGCAGCGCTGGTACGTTGATAAACCCTGAAGGCACGAGATATAATGAGACTAGCGATCTCACACTATCTTGACTACAGCTCGCTGCAGACGTTGTCACTGTAGCCACTCTAGTTGCAGCGCACAATGGCTTTGGACTGCATGTATGGAGAGTCGAAACAATAGCGAAGGAAACCGGTGATATAACCCTTAGCAAGATGCAAGCAATCTTTACTGTACGTTTTATTGCCCCAAAAACCTTCAAGACAGTGCATTATCCACTGCTCCACAACGACCACACTCTTCTAACTTGAGATTCCTCGCTGTTGTAGGGCATATGGTTGACATCGGTGTTTAATGGACCTTGTTTGATCAGCATCAAATTGGGTCTTCTATTCTTTTACCGCCGCCTATTTCTTGCAAACCAAAAATGGTTCCGGATTGCCTGGTGGCTCAATATGATATATGCTGTTGCGTGGGCAATAGGTTCCACGATCTTCTTCATACTGCAATGCTCCCCGCCGTCTTACTACTGGAAGCGAGTCGATCCGACAGTAAAGATTGACGGCAAATGTTCCAGCGGCACACACACTGTCGCTATTCCATTGATACTTTCGACTGTATCCGACCTGGCTATTCTTATTCTGCCCGTGGTAGTCATCTTAGGACTACATATGTCCAAAGAGAACAAGCTTGGTCTTGTAGCGCTCTTTGGCTTCGGATTCGTGTATGCTCTTCCCACCCCTCCTTAAGACATCTAGCAAATATTAACGATTGGAAAATAGAGCTGTTGGATGCGGAATTGCTCGCCTCGTCGTGCTCGAAGTTGACACAGATACTGCTTCCGACCCAACCTACAGTACTGTCGCATTCGAGATCCTCAACGTTGTCGAGCTGAACCTCGCTATAATCTGCGCTTGCGTTGTTCCGATATTCTCAGCCCTTCGCAGACGATTGGGAGGCAGCAAAAAGTCCTCTAGCTCAGGAGCAGGTGCTACCGCACGGCTGAAAACGCCGAGTGGTTCTCACTTTCGTCGGGGCGATACTGTTGCGAGTCAACCTGGGGAATACCTCCATTTGGACGATGTATCAGATCTCCGTGCTGAGATCAGTTCCTCTCCGCCGAGGAATTTTTCAAGGTCATTTGGTCATGGTCCGGCTGGGATTCAGGTGAAGACAGAACTGTATATGAGCAGTGATGTGTGAAATAAGAAGGGATACAATCGAGGATTCAAATTATTTGGTGTTTAAAATCTTATAATACCTTTTGGGATGCTATACTGTTTTCATACTATGGTTATCTGGTTTGTAAAGAGGTACTGGGTTGATGGCGTGAGGTTTTTTTTTATTTACGATTTAGCTAGGTACACTGAATGAAATCACCATCTTTCAAGATCTCACACATCAAATTCAAACAATAAAATGGTATCAGCTCTAATCCCAACCCTGGAAGAGTACGCGTGGACAGCTCGTAAGCCGGATTACTTCCTCGTCGCACACCACCAGATCATGCACATATTGGGCTCTGCGAAAGGTGCGTTTCTGGACTGCTCAATCTCCTCGGCGTGATAGGTAGCCGTTTCAACGGCCCATTGAGTGCCCGTGGCTTCACCAATCTCGTGCCAAAACCCTCGAATGGTCTGCTCGTTATGGCGATAATTCTTTGCGTTTTCATCCTTTGACATTCCAGTCATCGGATACCGGCCGCCCAGATGGCTTCCAAGTTGTCGCCCAGCGACTATCACGCCCGGTTGATCCAGACACATATCTACCATTCTTTTCGCAACACGGAGCTGCGCGTCATAATCCCACATATGGAACAATGAAGACGCGAAGACCACTTGCATCTTTCGAGACAGCTCTTGGCCCAGGGGGCTAGCTGCGTATGCAGCATCGTCGGCCTGCGCGATATCTCCCACAACAAACTTTGCGCCGAGTTTGGTCTTGTCGAGGAACAATTGGTAACCGAGATCGATAAACACTTTTTCAATATCGCAGCCATACAGCTGGTTATGCGGTATTCCCTCGTTAGCTAGCCAACGAATATCCTGCCCAAAACAACATCCAGCATCTAGAAACCCTCCAGCATCAGGTTTGCGTAGGGCTGAAAGAACTTTTGAGTAAAATGGCATGTGCGAGAGGTTGAACGACAAGAATCGCATCTGTCCAATACACGCATAATGATAGACTGCAAACGCCTCGTCCCGTAGTTTCACGACATGATTTAGCACGTCTTGAGGGGGGATGTTGCTATAAGACTCGAGTAAAGCTTGAGCTTCTGGGTTGATTTGGGTTTTCTTCGCATCGTAAGCCGTGGTGTTTTCGTTTTTGGGACCACTGGCGCTGCTGGCTGTTCCTGATGAAGCCATTCTGATTTTTTACTTTCTTTTTTATCTCGTACTTGAATAAAGCCCCAATCAATCGCTTCAGTCGGAAAATCTTAATCTGCTCTTTGCCCTTCTCTGCTTTTATTCTCAGTTTGCAATCTCTGCGAGCTTATGTAGGTGGCTGCAACTACGTTGCCCAATATCAATAATTTAAGACCGAATAACTGAGGTCAGGCAAAATGTCAATCAATGAGGGGTTTCTTTGTTTCCGTATCATACATATCACCACTAGGCCAATTCATCCAATCCTAGTTTCGCCCTCCCCCAGTGTTCCTCACTCCGCGCGTTCTTACTAACTAGTTGTTAGATGGATGACGAACGCTACGAAGGCTAAGCATTTTACTAGGTATCGTCCGCGGGCGAACGGCCCCCACCCAGCGTCAGTTCGGACGGCCCAACCCTTGAGAAAAGCCATATCAAAGATGGAGGGGCAGAATGCGCCACATACGACATGTTCGATGCATTCCCCATGAATTTCGCGGCTGGCCTGATTATCAGCTTTCAATGGATTGGAGCATGGGATGGGTATGGATCTGCTCTAGACAGCGTCAAATGCCGCATTGAAAGTTGAAATAATCACAAGGTTTTTCATTTGATATTATTCTGATACTGTTTTCGGTTCCCGAAGAAGATCTTCCACTGCGTGCATGGCGTAAGGTAATTTGACCTATCTTACTCTCTCGAGGGGCCATTCTATGAATTCATTTTGCATAATGAAATAGCCAACCTCATCAATTATCTCATGCCTCGGTAAAGAGACTACGGGGACCCTTCTCCGATGTCCTGCGGATTCCATCCAGGCAGCGAGTCCACTCATCTAAGTAGGCAAACAGGATGGAATCATGTGTAGAGTGTCCAATCCGTGAAAACCTGACGGGTGTACCATCTCCATTTGCTCTCGTCGGATTATACTCGAACCGGCCCTTCGGAGCCGTAGCCGTAGCTGTTCGTAGTATCGATGTGAGCCAGGACGGCAGGTATTTGAATTTCAGCACACACTAATGCGACGACGATTCAAATCTCAGCGTTTAATCGTATTCCCATCTCCGCCGTGTATCGTTGACTCGTCCGGTTCATAACCATAATTATCACCACCACCGCTGCCGCCGCCGCTGGTGCCAGTGGTATGAGCAGCGACCTCGTCGTCGTTAATGATTTGCTGCTGTAACACAATGCTGTAAACACTGGCTTTGAGAAGTGTGTAAACCGTCGCTGTTTTGCGTTCGAGAAGTCGGAGGCCATCTAGGGTCAGAGAAGCAGGAGAGTCGGCGAGATTGGCAAGGGCATCTCCTAGCTATATCACTCGGATGTAATTTTTAGTTTTTTATCTTCCGCAGAGATGGATTAAAAACGAGTGAGGATGGATAGCGAGACGGGATGAGATGAGATGCGCTTACCTTGTTCACGTTCTCGAGTAGTCGTGCATACTCATCGAGGACCTCTTGCTCTAGGTCACTGACCATTCCAGCTGAGGAGAGAAGTGGATTGCTTTCATGATTGCTGCCGGGTGTGCTGCTCGCCATGTTTTCGGAGGACGAAATAACGATGGAGGTGTCGTGCGAACAAAGTCTCAAGGTCGTTTTTCAGCTGTTATCCGTCTCAGAACTCAGAATTATTCAGAGGCACGGCTAAATATCCGGATTGATAGTCTTTAGCCTCGAATCAGAAGTGACTGTTCTGAGGAGGTAGCTTGAGTACAGAATTGTTGATGGACGAACGCGAATCGCGTCAAAATGTGCGGGGGCAACTCCTGCTCGTCGATCCACATAGGGTTAGGGTCCTAACTACAAACCGCAACTGGAACACTTCTCTGCTTCATCGTACCAGTCTGCAGACCTGCAAAGCAGTTGTCGTATCTCAGAATCCCACTTGAATACGGTTTAAAAGGAGATATACGAGCAAAATACACCGAAGAATCATGGAGATTATTTGATGAACACGTCTATGCTAGAATTTTACCTCAAGAGACTTCTGTATAAATCGAAACGTCCGCTACTCCAAACACCATCATAGACACTCAAATCAACGTGTGAAATATCATCATATTCCTCATATAGGCAAATAACGCAGATGCGTCAAGAGATAATAAAAGTCACCGATACAGGATCGTTATAGAACGACGCAATGCGAAATCGAAAATCCGAATAGATGCAAGACAAGAAAACAAAAGTGCAGGAATTCCACCTAACAAGCTCCCCTAGACTGGCCTCCTATCATCTCTACACTTCTGTAAAGAAACAGGAAGAAGGGGGAAAGGCTGGAGTGAGATTGTGACTGGAAGAATGCAATGCTAAGCATGTCCGGAAAAGCAGTTAATTCATAAAAATCAAGCGCGTAGACCCTTAAACTCGATTTCAAATAAACTCCCCGATACCAAATGAGAGTGATAAGAAAAAGAAATAACCGGCAATAAGCAGAGAATAGAAGGCAATAATCTGGACATATTCTGATCATGATGGTTGCATTCCTCGACAGGCTTTTATTTGGACGGAGAGCAATCATTAAAAGACTCGAAAAAGCCGTTACTCATCGCCTTCGTGATGGAGTGTAACGCTGTTGAACTCTTCAAATGGATCTGCAATCTCGCCTCCCGGCGTGGCTAAGCCGGAATCCAAGGGAACACCAGGCATCTTACTGGTGGATGTGCCACCAATGTCCACACTGGCACTTTCTTTCACGTTACGGAAGTTGATTGTATCGATGGCTCGGCCTTGATGTGGAATCATGGGCGGCTTCATATGTCGGATCAACGCCCACGATGTATTTCTGAAGAATGGATGAGTTTTGACGTCAGAAGCACCGGCTCGGGCTCCCAGACGTTTTGTTTCGTCTTTGATAAGAAGCTTTCGAATGAGGGATTTGCATAAACTATCGGACACCATTAGCACAAGCACGACTGTCGAGTATTCCTGCATCTAAAGAAAGAACTCACCTGGAGATTTGCTGGGCACCGCCATGTTCAGGAAACGGGACTTCGTTTCGGAGAATATTTGAAAACGTAGCCGTCCGATTCTTACCCTTGAAAGGGGTTGTACCGTACAGCATCTCGTAGATCAATATCCCCAAAGTCCACCAATCAACGGCACTCGTATGGCCGCAACCCTGGATCACTTCGGGCGCAATATATTCCTCAGTCCCAACAAAAGAATTCGTTCGGAAATCGGCGATACACGATTTCGTATCGATTGTAGGAAAAGACGACGGTCCGTTCCCGTTGCGTCCCAGAATCATAGTAGGCGCTCCTCCGGGTCCGGATTGCTTTGACAAGTCAAAGTCAGACAACATGATATGACCGGATTGATGCAGAAGAATATCTGGGTTTGATTAGCCAAAGTCGAAAATCACGTCCAGAGAAGCAAGCTCACTCTCAGGTTTGAGATCACGGTAAATGAATCCCATCAGATGTAAGTATTCAAGTGCGGCCGTCACCTCCGCCGCATAAAATCGAGCATCATCTTCCGGGATACATTTTCCTGGACGGGTCTGCAAGGCCCGGAAGAATTCGCCTCCGCTGCAATATTCCATGCAAAGATATAAGAAATCCTCGGATTGGAAGGAATGGTATAACGTAACGATGAAAGGATGATTGCTGGTTGCCAGGATTTCTTGCTCAGCCAAGGCTCGTTTGATTTTGTTTCGTTTAATCATTTCCTTCTTGCTTAGGACTACGCTCCAAGTTAGCTTGTGTCTCTTTCTTTATTTTTATCATAGATATCAAATCAAGCTCTCACCTTTCATAGCGTAAAGTCGGTTGGATTTCTTTTCTCGCACCAAATATACTTTGCCGACATCTCCCTTGCCGATCAATTTAATCTTGTCAAAGCTGCCGGGCCCAACCTCGACGTTGCGGACTTTGATGGAGTTCGAACTGTATGTTCTCCGAAACGCACCAGAGGCGGTCGCTCTTATCTTGCCCGGCAAAGGCACCGTCCCATCGGGACCAATCTCGGGTATAGCAAGCGTTTCGTCGACTGCGTCAGGTAGTCCAACCTTCGATTGATTGAGAATACCTCCTTGTGCAACTAGAGGCTCTTTCCCCAGTTCTGCAGTCTTCGGGCGCTCACCGGATTTGTCATCAGCAAAAAGTCCCTGGGCATTCGGCGCAGAAGCAACGCGGCGAAGTTTTCGTGCTAGCTCTTCCTTGGTGGCAGTCGTGGCTTGGTCGGCAGCGGTGATACCCTGAACCTGCAATTCCGGCACGGGCAGATCGGGAGGCGTGGATGGGAGAGAATTATCATTGCGGTGTCGAAGAGCGGGGTGGCCTTGGTGAGCAAAGTAGGGGTTTGCATGGGCCGTCGGAGAAAGGCTATCTTCTAGGGGATTACCGTCGCTGGCAACGGTAGTCGAGCGATGGCGGCCGATTGTTGGCAAAAAGCGGGATTGTTTCGAGTTTGATTTTGTGTCTGTTTTCTGCAGACTCTGGTTTGAATTGTTGCTGACCCGTCCATCGTGATTTAAATTGCTGCTGCTGTTGTTTGTGGAGGCATTGCTGCTGGATGAATTGATACGGAAGAAGTTCTTGATCTTGGAAGGGAGATGATTTGTAGGATGCTCATTGGTATTACTGGCGTTGGCCGTATTGTTGCTGCTATTATTATTGCTGGAATGTTTCTTGGAGGAAAGCGAGAGGCCGTGAAAGTTGCGTTTCTCCGACACTGGGGAGGAAGTAGTGAACAGCTGCGTCATCGTGGATCCTGCGAATCGAATGTGTCGGAAGAGAAGTGAAGTGCAAATGCCAGACCCTCGTTCTCTACTTCCGCACGACAGCCGACGACGTCGCAATGATTCTCGTACGAGGTCGACTCAGGGACTCGCTGGACATTCGATGGAGGTTGATAGTAGTATAAAGAAAGCAGAAAAAAAGTTGAGGGCCAGCCACTGATGTCGATAGGCGGGAGACAGTAGGTACGCGATACGGTCAATCGGGATCACGGGAAGGCCAGTCCAGACCGGGAGAAGGGAGGAGGCAAGGAAAACCGATGCAACGGACCGGAGTCCCAGCTGCAAGTTAATTCACAGATGCGCCAGGCTGATTCAGATCACACGGATTCAGACATGCATCCGAACCCGTCTGTTCTGTTGAATGGGACGAGATCAAATTATCGTCAAGAATAATTAAATAAAGAAAAAGAGAGGACGAAGAGTAAAGAGTAAAGCCGAAGTGAGGCACAGCAAGCAAGGGTGGGGCGTCCCTGGGAGAATGTTTCAGCAAGTAGTTGCTTAGTCACCCTTCTAACAAGCAACTCGACTCGACGACTCTGTGGTGGCCAATTTCACTGTGCACTGCTTGGTAATGAATATTGACTAGTTAGTTATTAAACGAGGAAAATTCTTTTTAAAATATTTTCAATTGCGAGACTCTATAACGAAATAACTAACCCGTAATGAATAATACTAACATTACCGGATCTTTATCAGCAACAGTGCTTGTTGTACTCGGCTGTGCTCGATACTTTGACGATACTCGGCTCACCGCGGCAAATAAGAGTGGCACAGCGTACTCGGTACGTGGGCTCTACCAATTGCCAACTTGCCACTCTCAACGTGCACTTTGAAATACTCCGGACTGAACTAACTAACTTGCTTATCTTATCTCTATGGTAAGAGAAGCCGACTGGATTGATCAACCGCCAATTTCATACACTTGGATCCAGATACTTTGCTAATTATGTATACTCTTTGCTGACTGCATCCCGATATGATAACTTAATTCGCATCGCTAGATTGAATATTGCTTTTACAAACGTCGTCCCGCTTACATCTCTATTGCGACGGGAATTGTTAAACTCTGGTTTGTCGTCCTTTGCATGCCAAGGAAAATTACAGTAATTGGCTCTTAACTCCACTCAATTGAGGGGAAATTGTGGCTCTGGAGTTGTGCTCGGACATGTTTCCGGCTCAACCAATATTAATTTAATTTGTGATTTGGATTTCGGGTTTGGGGAATCAAAGCTTAGTATGGCCAGCTCCCTTCCCTTTCATGTGGCTAGGTACACTGTGTCGGTTTCCAAGGGTTAGAAATACGCTGAATTGAACTTGAAGCTTGTATCTTCTTGCAACTTTAGAAGTGTTCCAAGGTTCTCGCTCAAGACAGCGTCGACGAGAAACAAAATATCAGCCAATATAAATGTGCTTATCCATGCATTGCTTTTCTATACAAAATATCAACTACATTCTAAAACGCCAAGCTCAATTAATACAGTCGAGTCTTGGTGATCCTTCATATCCCCCTGACGAGGGACTATAATGATTTTGCTAGAATGCTGGTGCTGCCGGTAGTGACGCTTCGCTAATAGACGACGACCTCTTGATGCCTGATTCAAGATGCTCTTTATATTTTCTCGCTGCGTCCAGGTCCTTGACGAGATTTTTCCTCTGTTCCACCAGACTCTGCTTCGTTTCGGAATCCATTTCGAACACATGCATAGCCATGTATCGATCCAAGTTTGCTAGTTGCGCTGACAAACTCTGGTGTTCTTTAATCGAATCCTGAAGGGACCTCTGGATGCTTGGGTCCGTCGTCGATGGAGAAAAAGACGGTGCATGGGGCGAGAACTGCGAAGAAGGTTGACCCGTCTGAGGGTAGAATGTTGGGAACGAATAAGTATTGGGTAGGGCTATATGAGGGTCTGGTAGACTGAAAGTAGGAAATACTGGTCCTGGTTGGGCAAACGGAACCATCTGTTGTTGAGGTATACCTTGAAAAAAAGAGTTCTGGCCGACATATGATTGCAACGACGCTGGGTATCCGACTCCAGCGCTAGGATCTGTCATCTGCCACGATGGCAGGCTGAGATATCCCTGCGTCGAGACCGACCCATCTTGGCCCGGAGGCAAAACCTGAATGATAGGACTGAAAGTCGGCGTCCATGCAAACGGCTGTGGTCTGTAGATATCCGTCCCCATAATTGGAACTTGGAATGGCTGCAGTGAATGAAACGCTGGATAAAATCCGCCCATTTGAGGTATACTTTCTCCGCTGCCAGAACTTTTCCGTTGTCCTGCTACTTCTTTTGTAGCCTTTTCCTGTATGGCGGATGCATCAAACCTCACACTATTAGAGTTCGATGATTCGCCGCTTTTCTGCGAAGATCGCTTTTCTGCTGCCGGTGGGTGAGATACCGCTGGCTTAGTTGGATTTCTGGTGGCTTTTGGAGGACAATCGTCGTTCTTTTTGACGATAGGTGGCTTGAACGCAGGAGGCGGAGTCTTGCCAAGAACGTGGACAACTTTGCCTCCTGGTGTCACTCGTTGATGCTTTGGTGAGGCATGTCTTTTCAGGAAGTTTACGAAGCCAGAGGTGCTCTTTGTTTCTCTGGAGTCGTCAGTCTCGCTGGAAATATGCGAGTCCAATTTGCGGTAAGAGTCATCCGAAGTCGCTACCGAACGATCACCTCGCCTGGATTCAGATGACGATTTTGACCCAAGCTCTTTCTCAGGAGCCGAACCGCTTTTTTGACGACGTAAGATATTATCTGCACATTTAGCTTCTTTTCTCGCCTCCTGACTTTACGTTCAGACTCACTTTCAAGTGCGGATATAGTAAAGCGACCGATATCAATAGACGCATTGCCTTTCAAGGCCATCATTTCATCAATACTGTACCTCGACATTTTGTTTCGAAACGCTGGTACACGCAACTCTGGACTATGAAAGAGGACCAGCTGGATAGGATGACGATGGTTTGATGTGGGTTCAAAACTATTGATGCTGTGAGAGAGAACGGGAGTTGGAGAGATGAGAGCGAGGGCTAGAGAATTATGAGGATGAGAAGGATGAGAAGAATGAGAACGGTGGAAGAAAATGAAAGATTGGCAGGTAAAAGTATTCTTTCTTCCTAATCAGGCAGGAGATACCTGATGACATGCGAGGAAGCAGCAAAGCAGGATATCGGACCTGGCTCTTTCCTTGGATGTCAAAACATATGTAATCAGCTCACGTGCCTCTTTTTTCTCTGTCTTTACAGAATTGAAAATTCCATCATTTTTTCTCTCTATTCAATTAAGCAAAACATTGAAATGCACCGTTTGCGAATTTTCTAAGTATTTTCTAAGCACTCACAAAACCTGATGGCATTTCACAGGCTCGGTAACAGCACTAATATCCTCGACGTCTCTGTCATCGTCTAATTCCAAGTCAACAGGCGGTGGACGACTTGTATTTCTCAGTTCCCAACTTCCAGTGCGTTGATGATTGTTGAGAACAGCGCCCTGACCAGAAGATACTTCATGCGGAACCTTTTGTGTTGATTGGTGGAAAGAGACGTCCAGATCGCTGGCCAACTTTCCACTACCCTTGAAGCCACCAAGGGTCTGAATAGGTTTGCGTCTTCGGTATACCCCCATTCCACAACTCCAAGCAAATCCTATAAGTGCGGCAATCACCGCGAGCGTGACGACTGCCCCAATCGCCCCTGCGCCAGCTGCACTCAGATGACGCTTGCTTCTCGATTCACTCGAATCCATAGCTCCAACACAGAACATTTTCGAACTCCCGCACTGCCCACACCACGATTCAATGGACGGGAGCATGAATTCCCCAAGGCCTGCCGCAAAGTCATTGAAGGACAGGTCGATGATGCTTGGGCTATAACCAAAAAGGGGGTATTGAGTGAATCCTTCGTGTATTGAAGTGCTGTTGCGAAACACAAGTCGGACATACATGTCCGATGGGTCCGGATACTCGTTTGGTGATTTGGAGTTGACGCTGAACAACTCCAGAACCATTGATGCCCCCAATACTGGTCTACCAAAAAATTGACTGTTCATCTGTGACGCAAGCTGACTCAACCCTGCAAATGCGACGACAGGTTCAACGCCACCAAACACCATTGTCATCTTCGAAGCCACACCTTGAGTCTCTATGTTGGTGAGAAGAGACTGAATAATAAAACGAGATAAAGTGCGTCCCGCCATTGCACGAACATCGTGGTATTTATCGGCATTTGACACATTGCCATTTGTTGCAAAAGAGTATTGGTTTGCTAACACTCTAGCCCTCTGGATATTACCGGCTGGTATTGCGGCAGCTAAGCTCTCGTTGTGTAAGAAATTGTACTCTAGATATTCATATATCTCAGTTGCCCGAGCATATCCCACAGAACCTTTACTCATCACTCCTGCAAGCGCGATATCGTACATTTCGGAATAGAATGCGGCACTTTCCGAGTCAGTTTGCTGAAACTCATCACTTTGTTGATACTCGCTCTGCAGCTTTTGGTGGTTATCACAATCGACCTCACCGGCCACGAATATTGAGCTAGGATCTGTGGCACCACTAGCGTGAATCTGTGGATACTGATAATTGTTCAAAGGAGATCCGATGATGCTGCCGTTAGAGAGCATATTGGTTGAATCGACATAGCTGAAGCTCTGGTTGGAATTGCCAGCTGGCGGATAGAGGCCCTGCATGAATGCCATCGCCGAAGCTTGGGTACATTGGTCAGAAGTCGAGTGTATCACGACCTGCTCTGGGCTCAGTGCGTGCTGATTAAGGTCCCAGATCCAAGTTTCTCGCTCTTGACTCGCACCGCCAACAATATACCGAGCGCGAAAATCGGATCCAACATGGAACATGTCTTGGGCTCCCAAGGCAGTCAATGTTTGCGGTTGTTTCAGAATAGCGGGAGTACAGTCACCGTGAACATTGTAGGCAAACACTGACCACACCGTTCTAGAAGAGTCTTGCGCAAGGGCTTGGACGACTAGGTACAGCACTGAAAAGATAATGCAGAGAAAGTCTGTGGGGTTCGCCATGATGATTGAAACAATTGTTCTGGTAGAGCTCAAAACGAGATGTCATCAGTGAAGAAAATACAGCAAATATTTTGATTTGAGAGTGACAAAGACCCTGATATACCTTTTACAGCCAGGTCTTAAACTATTTTCTTGTGTCAGAAAGAGGTCATCCGAGCTGCACACATAATAAGTAGCATTGGATTGACTTTGTTGTATCCGCCACGATCCGAGACTGTGTATGGACTATGTATCCTTGTGAATCAAGAGAGGAAGACTCTTGGCTTACTGTGAGAATAACCACCGGAATTGGATGATACTTCAAATCATCGATGACTACAGCTTGGGTCTTGGGTTAATTCTTTTTCAGCGCTGCTTGGTGATGACTACACGACTTTCCGAGAATCTGATGGTTTGTTTTCTACCCAGTCAAAGAGATTAATTCTGTCGATGGTGGGAAATTTCCAGCCCATGAAGTGACCAGTGGACTCATTCGATTTCCAAACAGTATTTGATATCAAGATGGGACCCGTGCTGTAATTGTTCTTCTCTGGATTGTTCTTACTGCAGGAGCCATGAGGATTTTCGAAACGATAATATCAGAAATGAATAGAAAAAAATGAAGTTGCATCCTGCGAATGTCATGATAACATCATGATTTCTTGATCCCGGATGCGGAAAGGTACTTTCGCACCACTATTTCTACCACTAAATACATCCACTCGGCCTAAGCAATAGACAAGATAGAGTCCGGCCGAATTAAAGAGGAACAACTGAATGGTATACTTAAAACATAATATCTTCGATTTTATTCGTTTGAGAGGGTACTTGAAACTTGAGCGATGCCTAGGTATGATCTTTTTTGGGAAATCGACTGCCCTATTAGGAAATCGTGGAAGATTGCCGCTTCGGGTTAGTCGCATAGGGCTCAGGGGGGCAGCTGATCTCCTGGTATCAACCTTTAGGATCGAGGATATCTTACTTTCTTGATCGATAAAATATTGTGAATCTCTCTCTTGATTCTTTTATAGAGCCTCGTATTCATAAGATTGGTGTTGTGTTTTAAGTAATAGTTCCATTTTTAAAGCCGATGTAGGGATAAGTTTTCCGCTGCGAAACAAGAATGTCGATTCCAAGGTTCCTTTTCCACATTTGAAAACTAGTATAACCACTAAAAATTGACATTTAGACACTCCTTATGCTTCAATTGAATCTTGTGCTTCGTCTAAATCCTCGGAAGTCCCGTACGAGTGTCGGTCAATAATTAATATTCCTTGGCCAGAGTAGACCGTGCTCTGGTATGATGGGTTCAGCTTCACAGGTGATTCCTCCAAAACCAAAGGAGCTAAGATCAAATGATCCGGATGAGCCAAGGAGAAATTATGGCCAAGATGTATTACACGGCACTCGCACAAGACCTACTTCAAGTTCCAGGCGGGAGCCTAACCTCAACCATCGCATCGACTCCGCCTACAAGCTTCACTCACTTTAACAGTAACTGCTGTGCATAGATCGTTCGCAAATTCTCATACTGGTTTATATCGTTGATCATGAAATGAGCAACATCAGATTCACTCGATGGGAACATTAATAACGATAATAATCCTAATGACGACGAGAGAAAGGGAGGTGATAATAATGCAAAAGTAGGACGTCAGCAAGAAAATAAAGAAGGAAGTAAAGATGCATCACTCGAGACAGCTCCAGTACTGTTTTAACACCCAGCTCGCAGAAGGAACAGGCTACACCCTAAAAGCGGCAAAAACCCAAGTCGACATAAATTTGTGGGAGGGGATCTCTCATTGCGGTTCTGGGACACTTCCATTTTGAATCGGTAGATTTGTAAGGGCTGGGCGTGTCGTGCCTTGTTCATAAAACATGATTTTACTCGGACGCGAGGAATTTGTGGCAGTTCGTTTGCGCTTTTTTGTTTGTGATCGCTTCGTTTTGTGGAAATCGATGAAATGTACGCGACGCAGCTCCGCGTTCCAGAGTATGTTAGAATCGTGTAGATCGCCATGTATCACGCCCAAGCGTTGGATATCTTTTTTTTTGTTCGCCGGTACTCGCTCCACTGTTTCTCATCGCAGGAGAGTGAATTGAATTGACATCCAGCCCATGATAGCACCAAAAAGCGAGTGATGCTGTAAAGCGGGAAAAGAACCAACTGCACCAAAACGGAGCCCCGTTAGGGGAGGGGGTCTTGGTTCGGTATATAAGGCCTGATTTCCGGCTGACATATTCATTTTCATCATCACCAGCCTAAATCTAATTAGTATAAGTTCTCACTTATTTTTAAATGTACTTACAGTTGGTTCAAGTGCAATCTGAAGTCTACCAAAATCAGTGTTGAGTGATTCGTGGATAATCATTATATTTCTTGGGTGATTGATGTCGGAGAGATTTTGAGGACCAAGAACATTTTTCAGACTTGGGAATATGGTGATTATGGTAGTCCATATGTTTGCAATTTCTTTTTCCTACATTGCAGTCCATTAGGTATTTAGAATAAATATAAAAGCAATAAACACTTACCTGAGTTGAATTATTTTTGTCGTCGTGGCCAAGTCGGAATGGTATGATATGTGCGGCATGAGTATGTCCGCAACATTCGATGAACTCATCACTAGCGTTCTGCCCTGGCTTCGCTTGGGTGAAAAATAAGCCACGTAATAGAGGTATATATATATATAGTCCCTCAGGCCTCAAATGCTAAGATCTTTTATGGATGTAAATTTTTAAGGCTTGTGTGCAGATTTATATCTATATATGGGATTGTTTATATGCTAGCTTGCTGTGGTTTACTAGGCTGCTGGCTTCAGCTCGTCTGTGAGCTTGTTTGTAGCTTGCTTGTCAGTTTGTTTGTCAGCTTGCTTGTCGGTTTGCTTGTTAGCTTGCTCGTAGCTGGCTTATTTTTGGCTGGTCTGTGAGTCGGCTTCAGTTTGCTCGTCAGCTTGATTGCCAGCTTGTTTTTCAGCTTGTTTGTCAGTTTGCTTGTGAGCTGGCTCCAGCTGGTTTTGTAGCTGGTTCTCGGCTGGCTTAATCGTTTGTTTCAGCTGGCTTGTAGGGTGTAGTTCATAGCTCTGCTTGTTAGTTTGCATATTGGTTACCTAGGTAGTCATTTGTTGGTTTGGCTAACCCCGCGAAGGACTGTGGATGCTATATGCGAGTGAAGCGTGAATACATTTTTGCGAAGCCCCTTTTAGTAATGCTGCCAGAAATGGAGAATAACATAACACATCAAATACCCAGGTAGCTGTTTCGGGTATTCTTACCAGAAATCATGACACACTTTCCTATCCACCCTGAAGTGCTTCGACGTCAGGTAAGTATTTTAAATACTAATCCTTAGCTATTTCTCTGAGTAATCACATTTTCCTTCCTAATATAGCCGTATGCACAAAGGAAAAAAAAAAAATTCAGACCAGAAGAGACCAGCCTGTGTTGCAAAAATTCCTTCTTCCACTTCTCAAGGCTGCTAGACATGAAGCGAAGTATGGATGTTAGCGACCTAATGTCTTGATCAAAGCCCTTAAAGCCATCTTTTTATTTATACGGAATTCCGCGACAGATTCTACAATTGAACCTTAAACCATCTATTCAACACCTACTTGCCCAGATGACTTCTTGGTTTCACAGATCTCAAACACTTACATGCATAATGTTGAGGAAAATGCAGGTTGTGGGAGCGTAGCTTGAGATGCAGCAACTTCGTGTGAAGGAAATCTTTCTTAAAAATCCTTGCAGATATTCGAGGAAACGTTGGCGCTGGCGGGTCTTCAGAGAAATTGAAAAGCACTGTAATTTAGATATCTATCGTTGACACCGTGATTATCGACTACAACCCGCACACAGCATTCTAAATCGCTATACCATTTTGAGGGGTTTCTACTGTAGAAGCCCTGGGAGGTGGACAACGATTATTCAATTGATTAGTCTTCTGAAAAGATTCGCTTGGTATTGAAGTCGTCTCCCAGAAATGCGAACGAACACGGATGATTACTGATCCGGTTCGCCGACATTTGGTGGCTGAGCGAAATTCTCCACAGCTCGAGCAGCTGAACTAGACCACTACACCGTGCAGTACATATTAATTACTACATAGTTTCAGCACGATTGACTAAAGATGTTTCGTCTTTAATTGGTGGCAAGGATCTGTAAACCGTTAATTTATCAAAGCATCTGAGGCCATCTTTCGTGTGAAGAATATTGCGCTTGACTCTTCTTATCAAGCAGCGGTGGAATAACTACTAGACAACCAAGAGCCGAGAGGTCCAGGATTTCAGCACTTCTCCGGTTTTGGCAAGTGGTAGAAGTCTCCTTTTAAGTTTTGACACCCCCCTTGGCGAAGTTTAGAAAGCACTAAAAATATCGATTGCAACATTGCCAGCTTCAGCCGCACAAGCCATAAGATACACATGGCTGTTGACTTTTTTTTGGAGGCGGATTGACCCGCAACTACCACCAACAGCGCCCCTGCTACCTCTCATTGTACGACAGCAGCTGGACATAGATTGCATTTATTTGAACAGGCCATTTCCCCTGTGACTGACTCCGAGGAATCAAAAAAATCTAAAGTGTTGTAATTGAAGCCGTCTACTTGTTGATTTATACAAATAGAATCCGTCATGGTTGTGCTGAGACCAAAATCCGAATTCGGCCATGCACCACCTCCGCAGACTCCGTATAGCATTGTGACCAATGTCCCGGGATGGGAAGTCGGCAAGAAAGTGCGCGACGGAGATATGAGCGTGTTGTCCAAAGTTGTTCACATTTATCCACGATTTGGCCCGACCCAATTTGTCCGCCAGGTGAGAACCAACATTGAGAGAGGAGAAGCCTTGTTGCCTACCCATGTGTATAACGGCGCATTGGCATAAGGGGACAGAATTGTAGAATCTTCAGACGCTAACATCATAATTACGAGAAAGCTTGGGGCGGAAATCAGTCAGAAACTTGGTATCAACGGAAAGGGTGTTTTCTTATATCTCAATCCGGAAATGTGGCCCTACACTCGTCGACATGTAGCCAACTCGCATCGCGAGAAGCACGCAATTAATCCCAACGAACTTGAGCTGAGATGCGTTGACATTGGCGAGCATCGAATCTATGCTGTTTTCCTTCAGCCACAGCATATGCCTGCTCTAGGGTTGAGCTGGGGGAATCCAGGGCTCGGTTTGTCTATTCGACTGGCAGAATCACTACTAAAGTCCGGCGTGGAGAACCTGCGTGAAGTACCATTCGAGAGCTTCGAACAGCCCCCGCCTCCTTCGTGGACTCCCGAAACAAGTGCCCATAAGGATCTAAAACAGCGTGTTTCAAGTCTCATGCATCGCGCCGCGATTGATCCAGGCAAAGTGACATGCAAGCCGGAAGATGTCTACCTTTATCCATCGGGCATGGGAGCAGTATTTCACACTACAAATCTGCTCGCTAAATATCGACAAGGTACCTCGGTAGTGCTGGGTGTTGTGTTTCATAATACCAGTCTTCATTTGAGCGAAGAAAGTCCGCACGGCTATAAGTTATTCGGTGACGTGAGCGATCGAGGTATCGACGAGCTCGAGGCCTGGTTGCAAGACGAGGCAATAAGTAATAGAAAAGTCAGCTTCCTTTATACTGAAATCCCGGGAAACCCGAATCTGGAGACGCCGGATCTCCATCGAGTCAAGGAACTGGTAAGTGAATCCCGACTTGAGTTTTGGCGTCAACTATGCGAGTAATGCCAGACCTTTTCCCCATTTAGCTAATAGGACTTTCAACTAGTCTGAAAAGTACGGCTTTGTTGTGGTCGTTGACGACACGGTTGCGGGTGTAGCGAATGTCGATGTGCTACCTCAGTCAGACCTCGTTCTAACATCATTAACAAAGTCATTCAATGGCCAGGCTAATGCTATGGGAGGATCCATCGTCCTCAATCCACTTTCTACACACTACACGGCTTTTGTATCACTTTTCAAATCGCAATTTCACAACGAGTTTTTCGCTGCTGATGCTGAAGTTGTGCTTGCCCAATCACAAAATTTGCTTGAGCGAACGCAACGCCTCAACCATAACGCGCAAGCCATGGCTGAGTTCCTCCACAGCGTTACGCAAGAGCCAGATTCGCCTGTCGCCAATGTTCAGTACCCGACCTTGCTTGAGAGCAAGGTGAAATACGACAGATATCTGCGCCGCACGACACCCGAGCTTCCTGAACCAGGTTACGGATGCCTTCTGAGCGTGAACTTCAAGAGCGTCGAGGTTGCAACGGCCTTTTATGATCGGTGTGGCTTCTATCCCAGTCCTCACCTTGGAGCTCACGTCACAATTCAATTTGCATACAATATGTTGATGTTCAGTAAGAATGACGAGGAGAGAGAAGCTATGCGGAGGTTCGGAGTCAACGAAGAGGGCATTCGAATTTCGGCTGGTCTGGAAGATGAACAAGACCTGATTGACACTTTGCGAGATGGTTTGGAGGCAGCTAGAAAAAGTCTGAGTGACGGAGGAAACTAGGTCATCTTGTAAAGTGGAAATGCAAAACTCCAGTATCAATACGATTATATGGATGATATAGGCAGAAAGTACTACAAAAAGACATACAGTCATATCCAGGGCCCCTTTCAAGGTTGCATCAAGCTATGTGTCACTCCGGGTGCCACCATCTAGCTGTGTATGTTGCTATCTGGATTAATCAACCATTCAGGACAAGATAATGAATCAAGCACTTTATATCCACCATGTAAAAATTTCAATCTCTAGTATAGTTATATCAAAAATGCATTTACTCAGATTGAAGAATACTGATCTTGCAAAGGTTCCACCTTAGGATGAAAGCCGAAATGATCCTTCAAAAAAAGGGGCATATCATGCATGTTCCTTTATGGATATCACTAGTAGCCCTAACCCTCCTCCTCAGATGACCAACCATAACAATACCTAGGTATTGATTGATATATAAATCACTCCCCTGGTGTGTCCAGCACATACGACCATAGGGTGTGGAAAACAGGGCTTCCCGTCCGCTCAGCCGTACTTAAGCCACACGCCGGCCGGTTAGTAGTTGGGTGGGTGACCACCAGCGAATCCCGGCTGTTGTATGTTTTTGTTTTTTATCTCTCATTTTCTTTCATATCTTATTCATCATATTCATTTTTTTTTGGAAGATTGCTTCTATTGCTGACGTGGTTTACTTACCGCTCAATGTCTGTGCGTCCACTCTTAAGCTTCATTTTGTATACACCCGTGTACCGCTTACCTTGGTGGATTGTGGCATACACAGTACAACCAAATGCGTGACGCTTGTACCGCGAGCTACATAGTGGACAAATCAAGCTAGGTAATGATGCAGCCCTTGCTGATACTTCCTATCATCGGTTGCACTTAAAACAAAGTATGATTCCCTCAAAACCTCTACGTACTATCAAAATATCAAAGCCCAGGATCTCTGAAGTCTCTTCTTCCAGCTGACCCGAATCTCCTCAGCCTGTTCTGCAGTATAGATATCTGTGACCAGATCCACCTTGTCAAGATCATAGAAGGTGGTCTTCTTGAAGTACTTCCATGCAAGGAACATGATGACCATCAAGGGTAGTTCGATGTAGTAGCTGAAGAACAGAGTGAGATCGAACGACGGGCTGAAGCAGCTCCAGCCTTGAACAAGGATCAAGAAAATATTGGTAACTACGACAAACCAGGGTCCATACGGATAGGACCAGTTTTTAAAAGGTAAAAGGTGCGTTTTACCCTGCTTGGCCAATGCTGCGCGGAAACGTAGAGATGCGAATCCAATTGACGCCCAGGTGATCATATTGGAGACTCCAACGAGGCTGTAAAGATAGTCAGCATGGATAAATTTCAAGGGTCTTTTCTCATCACATCCTAGCTGGCGGCAGGGGACTAATGGTCGAGTTGTCAATACTTACTTTTGAAGCCATGTCCAAAGCTGTCCGGCGCCGACAAAGCTAGACGCAAAACAGAGACCCGCTATGAAAGCAGTGCCGAGGACGGCCACCCACGGAGTCTGATTCTTGTTCAGGCGACTAAAGATTTGAGGAGCATGGCCAGCTACTCCCATGGAATACAAAAGTCGTGTTCCTGCAAACAGGGCGTGGTTGCCAGCAGACAGCACACTTGTTATGACAACCGCATTGATTACACTGCCGGCTGCACGAGCCCCTGCCATTTGAAAAACAAGTGTGAAAGGTGATGCTCGAGAGCTGCTTCCGTCAAGTCCGGGGTAGGTATACGGAACATTGAGACCGATAATTATGACGCTCAAAACACTATGGCGAGCACAGTTAGCACGAATATACTGAACATTTATCAACTGGATTTCCGTACTAGAACAATAGAATCCGCCAAAATACGTTTCTCACTACCCGCGGGATATTCCTAGTAGGATTTCTGGTCTCACCGGCAGTAATGGCAATCGACTCGGTACCACCATCTATGGTGTCTCAGTTAGGAGCGGCAAAACTTCTGTTGAGGATCAGGAGTCACGACTCACAGGCAAAAGATGCAGTAACAAATACAGATGCAAAGCCTCCAATGCCACCAACGAAAGGTGCACCAGGAATGTGCCAATTCTCGCCACCAATATAGTGACCGGAAGTATTGGCGCCGCAGTTCACCACAATGCCCACGATAATGAATACCTGATTCAGGTTAATTGACAGAAATCCACGAATATATGAATTCAAGCTGTGAACTTACCACCATGGTGATGATTTTCAGGATGCTTAACCAGTACTCCAACTACTCTCGAGTGCGTTAATTTCTGGCTGTCAGTGGAAAAAATAATTGCAAACTCACCTCTCCGTAGACCTTGACGCTCATAAGATTCATTCCAATGAGAAAGACCCAAAAAATCAAGCTCAAAGCCCAGCCAGGAAAATTATCCGTCCAATATTGGAGCAAAAGTTGCAGTGCAACAAGGTCAGAGCCTACGGTTACTGCGTCTCCGAACCAGTAGTTCCATGTCAGGGCGAAGCCATAGGCATTATCGACAAAACGGCTGTTACAAGATAGGGAAATGTCAATTTATGTCGAATAGCTTAGACCACAATAAATTCTACGTCGATTTTGAGAACTCACCTGGCGAACGTGCAAAAACTTCCGGCAACGGGTATGAAGGCTGCCATTTCACCCAATGCCAGCATGGTGAAATAGACAATAACTCCAATAAGCGAGTAACAAATGAGAATAGAAGCAGGTCCTCCAGTTGCAAGAGCACCGCCAGATCCTAGAAAGAGGCCAGTACCAATTGTACCCCCAATAGCGATCTTCGGATAATCTTAATCAGCTCCGTCTCTTTTCTAGGGGCAATGATGAAGAAATTACCATTTGCACTTGTCGTGCAGAGAGTGCTCGTCGTAAGAGATCTTCGGATACGCCACCCTCCACCTCCTCTGCGAAATCCTTGAGGTTTTCATTGTTTGTGACTATTTCGTTTGCATTCTCTTCGTCTTCTTTGTTGGGACTTGAGATTGTGCGCTGATATACCGTCTTTGGTTCAGAAACCTCCATCTTTCTAGACCAGCCCCCAGGGGATTGTCCCTGTCATAGAATGTAGCAGAAATTAGGTAGATTGTATCAAGCAACCTGTGTAAGGCCAATTTCTACCCTGAAATTTCATCTTTATCATCTTCCAGGAATACTGTATATGTATATTGTGCAACTAACCCTGTCTATCAGATGCATTTGCGTCTATTTTCCATGTGCGATGCTAGGGCTATACATCGGCGGATGACCGAAAGGGGCTCGAGCGAGGCACGAAAGGTCCGTGCAAGCTTTCAGAGCTGAAGAAAATAAGCAATCTGACCCGACCAACTTGAGTATTCAATCCTGGAGGAAAAAAGACGTTTCGCTTCCGGGGTAATGGACTGTAGCGGACTTTTGGAGTACTCCGTGGCCGAATCAAAACCCCGATGAAGCTTTGAGATTCTCCATGGGGTAATCCGTAAAGACAATCACTTGAAGCACGTGGGTCAAGAACCAAATCTAGAGCGTTTATCGGCTCTCCAATTTGGGAATTTTACAGGGCATTAAACAATTTAGAATTTTAAAATCGTTACGGTGGAATGCGGAGGAGGCGATTAGGTGGTATTCCGATCTCATTTGTGGCAAGTCGCAAAGACGGAGTTCCTCCGAGGCCACCTCCATACTTCCCCTCAGGGGCAACAAGATATAGATAACAATACATTTTCAACTCGTTATTACTCATCGAACTGATTATTACATGGTATATTTGCACCGGACCGGGTGACCGGCTCGCGGTATTTAGATTCGATCGATGCGCTAATGAATATTTCCTTGATTGAGATGTTCTAATTACACGCCAACATGAAATAATGGATCCTAGATAAATGGATATAACCGTAGAGAAGCAGAAACCGAAGATCTGAATTTCCCAAAGGAGGTAAAGAAAGACAGTCTGGGCGCTTTTCAGCTTGTTGGCTTCCAAGGTTGTCTGGCTATAACTTCCTGGGGAGCTGGTGGAACTCTCCGTGCAAAACCGAGATCGTGGATGAGTTCATTCAGATATCAGTCCCACAAGGTTTTTGAGATCAAAAGTAACCTAGAATATAAAAGATTTTTTCAGTAGCTCCACACATTCCAAGGTTATCAACCGATTGATTGGTATAAAAAGTGGTTAGCCAGAGGGGTTTAAAATACTTGCAGCGTTGTTATCCCTTCAGGAAGTTAGAGTGCACGCAGAGAAATGTCCATACAGAAAAATGGCTATTGAATCCGGCTTGTTTGAGCCTCGCATAGTCATTCATGGCGGAGCTGGCAACATCCTGCGACCTGATCTTGGGAAAGAAGATTATCAGCAATACAGATCTGCGCTACTGTCAATTGTATGTACAAACATATCTCCAGAACTTTCTGTGTCCCTTTGCTTATACTTAGTAGGTGTCAAAGACGAATGAGTACATGAGATCAAGTATCCAGGATAAATCCACCACAGCCTCAGAAAATGCCAGTGGTATACGTCCTTCCGCTCTCGAGATTGCGACTTATGCTGTTACGCTGTTGGAAGACCACCCTCTGTTTAATAGTGGCCACGGTTCCGTCTTTACTCGCGATGGGACGAACGAGCTTGAAGCATCGGTGATGGTATCAAGGGGACATAAAAAGCGGTGCGTGGGAGTCATGGGTCTCCGAAACGTGCGCAATCCTATCCTTCTTGCTCGCAAGATGCTGGAGCACGGAGATCAAGACCTGGAAGTTGGCACAGAGCTAGAGCCAAGCCGTGGATCAAGCGCTGTTCAGAAGCCCTTGTCGACCCCGACTGCTAATTCACCTATTTCCAAAAGGAAGCTTGATGTTCCCTCTGCACAGGGGCACACATTAATCTACGGAGAGGCTGCAGAGAAACTTGCAGACCAATACGGCTGTGAGAAAGTTCCCACAAGCTATTTTTTCACCCAAAAGAGATGGGATGAGCACGTTCAGGCTCTGGAAAAAGAGAAAAGAGGTGAAAGTATCGCAACGTGGGATCCGGAAGAATACCTACCTCAAGGAACATGTGGTGCCGTTGCGATGGATGAAAACGGAGTAATTTGCGCAGCTACAAGCACCGGTGGACTCACCAACAAGATTTCCGGCAGAGTGGGAGACACCCCGGTCCCTGGCGCAGGATATTGGGCCGACGAATGGATCGAAAGCGATTTGTCCACTTCTTTTGCTCTCTGGAGCCAGAGTCCACAAACAGCCCCTAATGGTGGCTCTGTCTCCAGCTCTAGAGGATCATTTCTATGGTCTCTCCCCACGCCAATGTCGATTTCTAAGTTGTTGTCGAGGCCTGCAGCACAGTCAAGCTGGCCACCGGGGGCCTACGCAGAGAGATCAATCGGTCTCTCCGGAACTGGCACTGGGGATTCATTCGTGAGAATTGCAGCCGTTCGTACTGCAGCCGCTTTGGCACAATGGAAACCCGAGACGGGAGCCAAAGCAGTGGCTTACGTTGCCGGTCCCGGAGGTGAATTACAGAGGAGTGCTGGTGACCGCTGGGGTAAAACAGGAGAGGGAGAGGGTGGGTTGATTGGAATTGAGGGCATTGTCATACGCAGCAAGGATGGAGATGTCATTGGCACAAAGTCCGAACTGCTGATGGACTACAATTGTGCCGGTATGTACCGTGCTTGGATCGATGACAGTGGGAAGGCAGTTATGAGTATCTGGACCAACGGTAAGCCGGACGAGGAGACTCGAGAATGGTTTCCAGAAGATGAATCGCAATGAATGTAGTATAACCAGTTAGCATGAATATAGTTACAAAAGATTAGCCTTCTGCCTTCGCTCCGAGATTCTTGACGTCGCCTTAGCTCCTCGGAGCAGGGAATCAGTATCCCTATTCGCTTACATGGCTAGGTGGTGATCCGCATAGAACGCAGTAGCTCGTTTACAAGAAGGTAAAAATTCTTGTAATTGAAGCTATTCTGTGTAGTAGAAAAGGAAGAAGAAGCTGCAGTGGTCAAGAAAGGATGAAAGACAGAAACAAGCTTACATAATACGGGTCCGCCGGCTGATGAACTGCCGCATCAGGCAAAGCGCCATTCATTCGGCGCCCAAGTTTTTCCGACCGAAGATCCCAGATGATTTTTGCAGCGACGAATCTTCCCCCAAGCCCTACTCCTGCGCCCTATCCCTAAGCCCTCATTTCTTCTCCTGGACATTGCCCTGTCAACCTCTCAGTGTCGACCAGACAATTCAGCCTGCTATGTTTGATACTTGACATATTTACTTATTTACAATGGATTCAGAAACCTCGTCCGCTCTCCCTGAGCCTGAAAGTTATGGTACGTGCGCGGTTTCCTGTCGTTGTTTTCCTAGCTTCGGCCGTCCGGCTGCATCTTGCTCTACTGCAAATAACCAACCTCTCTCTCCGGCAACCTCTACCACTTTGAATCCATTCACCATGCTAATTGGTCTCAGTAGACACAGATAAGCCCACACACGGTCTAGAAGATCAATCTGGATCGCCCAACCCTCATAAAAAGAGACGGATTGACTCAACAGCCGATGAATCGCCTGACGTTAAGGAAGAGACAGATGCTGCCAATGAGATACTTCCAATTCAAGAAACCATCGTTCCTCCGTCAAACGATCCTACAATTGGAAATGCCAATGACGCAGACTCAGGGGAAGCTCAGACTGTACCGACCAGCAATGTGGATACAAATGCTTCCGAAGCCGTTGAAGCACCTGACCCGGAGGTGGCTGCGGTCTTCGGCAGCATAATTGACCGCGCTGAACGCCTCGAAGAGCAATTTGCGCTCGACCAGACACCTGCAGAAGGCAATGAAGAGTCGTCAAACCGGAATGTGACTTTTGTCAAAGCGAGCTTATCATTGAAAATTCAGAGCCTGCCGATTCTTGATAACCTTGTATGTAGCCTACCCAGGCAAATTCCTCTTGTACGCCCAGTGCTAATCTTTTGACAGTCAACTCAAATACTCTCGCTTCTTGCCAAGTCCTCCTATCAAGATATTACTTCATTTGTTTCCGAGCCAGATTCCGAAAATGGTCAGGCGTATGCAACCATGCGGTCCTTATTCGATCATACAAAGAGAGTTTATAGTACCAAACAAGCATTCTTGTCGCCGACGGATCTGGATTTGACTGAGCCTTCTCAAGTCGATATAATACGCAAGGCCAACTTGGCCTCGTTTGTTTCTAGCATATTCGGATCGCAGGAAATAAGTTTTGCCGAACTCAACGACCACTTCATCGATGTCTTTGTACCAGAGGGAAGTCGGCTGCTCAAAGTTCAAGGAGCTTTATTTCTCGAACTCAAGACACAGGCCTTTATAGCATCTTTAAATAATGCAGAACGTACGAGAACAGAAATTCTCCTTGAGTTGTTCCCGGATGACTTGGAGCAGCAGCTTTTGTCGAAGCGAACGGGCACCCGTCAATTAGCTCCGAGCGAGGCAGATTTTGTCAAGAGAGCACGATCACGGCGTGATATTATATTGGCAGATATCAACAACGAGGAAAGTATGAAAGCGTTGCCCGATAAGTATCATTGGGAGGACTTCTTGCGAGACCTCAGTGCTTACATAAGTAAGAACTTTGATACTATCAACGGTCAACAGGTCAGTCTGCGGCAACTTTCCCTCTGATTTCTCACAGTACTGACAGCATAAATCAGGCACGCAAAGTTGTTAAAGGCCGCCAATCAGTATCCGGGGAAAGTCAGGATGCTCTCAGTAGTGCTCCGCTTGAGAGCCAGTTTACTGTGGCTACCACTCAGCCGGTAGAAGCTGCTACAGATCGCAACTTGCATGGAGACCTCGTTGCGCGAGCCGCACGAGCAGCGCAAATCGCTTTGCAAGGACATGGTTTGAGGAAGTCCCAACAGCAGTCACAATCCCAGCAGCAGCAACAGCAGTCGCGGTCTCAGCAGCAAACACCTCAACAACATCAATCACAACAACCACAGCAAGTTCATACCCCACAACATGCACCACCGTCTTCTCAAAGCACTCCGGCGCCACAGTCTATCCCTCAAAGCGCTCCACACAGTGTTAACCAGGGATACCAACACAGTCCAACGCCACCTGCTGGTTATCCTCAGCAATTGAACTTTCAACATAACACCATCCCTGTTCAGAACTTCCAGCAATATACGCCTCCTCAAAATGGACCCAGCAATATGCGACCAAATGATGCCGTGGCCAACTATGGCTATATGCCAGGCGTGCCTCATTATTCACAATCACAGCCGACACAGGTTTTGTATGAGCGCGCACGTATGGCTGCGACGGCGAAATCAACGTCCAACAGTCGCCGGGCTGGACTACCCAGCCAACGTCGTCCTTGGACCACAGAAGAAGAGAATGCTTTGATGGCTGGATTGGACCGTGTCAAGGGTCCTCACTGGAGTCAGATTCTGGCAATGTTTGGACCTGGCGGCACGATAAATGAAGCTCTCAAAGACCGGAATCAAGTCCAGCTGAAAGACAAAGCTCGCAACTTGAAACTGTTCTTCCTCAAGAGTGGAATTGAAGTGCCGTACTATTTGAAATTCGTGACCGGTGAGCTCAAAACTCGCGCACCAGCTCAAGCTGCCAAAAATGAAGCACGAGAGCGCGAGAAAAAACGTGGCGAAGAAGACAAAGCTCACGTTGAAGGTATCGAAGGAATGATGGCTCTTGCTGGAGCTCATATGTCACCTGGCCACGGTGCTGATAGCATGTCAGCATCCCCCGCCATTTATCAGGAATCCGATCATCCCGATCCTTCGAACGAAAGTCTGGACGATCAAACAGAGGAACAGAAACTGATACAGAGCCTTGGTCAAGATGTGCCCGATGGCTTGCTACAGGTTGCCCAGCACAATGAAGCTATGGGCAACGCAGCTGCAGAGATGCATCATCCTAATCAATGATATTATTTTTTTTAGTATGTTTTCCTGGCGTACCTTACTTTTTGTCTCATTGCTACGGTCCATAGTTTCGTACTTGGTTGGTCCTTATTCGTGGTGTTTAGGGTGTGGAATTGGGAATTGCCGCGTCATTTGAACAGTCGAACAAACATGTATCTCTAACTTATTATTATTATTTTTACTATTATTTTATCTTTAATGAAATTTGCGAAGCGATGTCTGCCAATGCAGCTAGGGAGAGATGACTTGCAGAAGATTCGCCGGGATACTGCTGAATTAGGGTTAATGCCGACTGCGCCAAGACCGGAGTCTTAGCGTGTTCTAGACTGACGAACCCTGATAAGCCAGAAGCTTTAGAAGGAACTTGGAGCATCTATCAATTATCTACTTTCAATAACTTCATTAGCCACAAGACAGGCCCATGAATGATTCCTCACTGCTGTCTATTCGCTCTTTTGATTATTATATATCACTTAGACTGATCGCAACAATAGGCTATTGAAACAAACAGGCTGATTCCATTGTCACACGATCTTTGTGGTACCATCCTGTCTTTCTTTCTGGTCTACTGTTGACTCGCTGGTCGCCGAGGAAATGGCCGACTCAACGACATCCACTTCGCAGCCTGGCGGAGGCTCTCAGCTTCCTCCTGCAAGTTCACAGCAGCCCAGGCTCGCATCAACAGCTTCGTCAGATCCTGTACAACCATCAGCTTCAACCTCAGATCAACAACCAGGTGAAGCAGCTGCCGGATCAGAGAGCGCTGCTGCTGCTGCTGTAGGCGATCCAATCGACGAATCCATCGACAATGACATCAATATGAGCAATACCGAAGATATGAATGCTGCCAACGGGACGGGCGACGCGAATCAACCTGCTAACCCTGCTGCGGCACTTGCTAATGCCTCTGCGCCGCCGACGAAGAAAGAGAGCAGTCTACGAGAATTCCTAGGAAAAATGGACGAATATGCGCCGATTGTACGTTTGTATCCCTATTTCTATCGTCTAATCCGCATATCTCTTTCTTTTGTAGCAGAGGAACACGACTCCGACTACACTTATTTTCGTTTCACTATATTTCCCACAACGGCAGCTAATGTTTTGTCTATCTGCAGATCCCAGATGCCGTAACAGCTCACTACCTCACAGTAGCAGGTCTACCGCCGCCAGGCAATGGACCCAACCAAACGCCGCCTCATCTAGCTCGTCTTCTAGCCCTTGCAACTCAAAAATTTGTCGCGGACATCGCGGCTGACGCATACCAATACTCGCGCATTCGCGCCTCGAACAGCTCGACCGCAAACAATCCGATGGGTGGACTGAATGCTGCGGCCGGACTGACGGTACCTTCAGGCGCGGCAGGAGGAGGTGGTGGTGGTGGTGGTGCAGGCGGTGCAGCAGGAGCCGGCGGTGCTGGAGGAGAAGCTGGGAAGAAAGGTGGTGCCGGTAATACGCATTTGGGTATTCAAAGACCTGGTTTTGGTGGTGGTGGGCAAGGCGGATCTGGCCAGGGACGGACTGTGCTTACGATGGAGGATTTGGGAATGGCTGTCTCTGAATATGGAGTCAGTGTTAAGAGAGGCGAGTTTTATCGATAAATGATCACGGGTGCTGGGTAGGCAGCCAGAATAGGAACTACGGACGTTCTTTTTGGTTTTAGTTTGGGGGACACGGAAAGGTCACTGCAATGATTTGCTACCATCTAGTTTTTGATGTTTGATGGAAGGGAGGCTAAGCTGGCGTCTCTTGTTCTTGCGGCGTTTCGGGATGGGGGTTAATTGTTTGCATAATTTCCTGGGTCAGCAGCTTTACGCTATTTGAGATGTTGGTTCTTGCGAATTTCATAAGTATTTCTTGCTCAGATATTATTCAATCATGTATCATGATATTAATGCCCCAGCTCTATGGGACTACAAAAGCAAATACTCGGTGATTTAATGTACCGTGGACACTTCGAAACTCAGGTGCGGTGATTTCGATCACTTGAAAACAGAACACTGGTATTGAATCCCTGTAATGAATTTCACCTGGCAACTATAGTACAAAAAGATATGGATTGGTATGATGACACGCGCCGAGCCGTAATAAGACAATGCCCAAGACGAGTATACCAGAGTCGCATACACTTTCAAACCCCCAACCCTCAAAAACCAGAAACGAAAACAAATTGCAATATGCCGGAAAATCTATTTGTTTTTCGATTGCTTGTATGTAAATCGCTTGCGAGTCCTGTGCACCTCACAAAGTTAATCCATCCGCATTACGCAGTCCCAGAGAGAAATGAGAGAAGTCAGGAAGTAAGAAAAAGTAATAGCAAGCGCAATACTCACGGCACAAACTCGCCAAGTTTCCTCCCAACCATATCCTCTGTAATCAATACATCTTGATATATCTTGCCATTGTGTATTGAGAATCGCAAGCCGACGAAATTCGGTAATATCGTTGCGCTGCGAGCTTGTGTTTTGATGGGTGGTGTTCCTGGCGGAGGAGGAATCTGGCGCGGAAGAGGAAGTCTGTTGAGGAAAGTCGAGTGTTAGATAAATTGTTCAGAGCACAACACGCTTCTCAGCTCTTTTCTTTCAGAGTCCAAAACTATCCGTCTTGTTCTTGAATTCAGGGAGGGAGAAGAGTGTTGCGGAAGTCGGGGACGTACGGGACAAGGTTAGGCCCTGTTGTTGAATGGATTGTCAGTTGAGTAATAGACGAACTTCCATAGAATGGGACATTAGCATACCTTTCCAGACCGATCTGCCTAAGAGCGTCCTTGTGGGAATCATTGTAGGATGCGGCGGTTGAGTGTGTTGTTAGATAAAAAAATGTACGTACAGCGAAGAAGATGAAGCTTCAAGATCGGAAGGCGGAGCCGCTATTGATTACGTAAGCTTACACCATGAGAACAGCAAAATATCTAATTATTTCCGTCCATATAATATTCTGTACAGCGAATAGCACCTAATGATATGGTCCTAATTAATGATTTTCAAATTTGGGACAGTAAATTACAATCGGGATCGCCAGCAATCCCGCGAAACACTTAAAGCAACTCGAAAAGTTTTGTCGACTTGCGGCAGCAACCTAGTCATAACTTGGTATTGTCCTTCTAAACCGAAGCTTCTCGTTCGCCTTGTTCGGCTTGTTCACTGGCAAGTTCTTCCATCATCTTGATCAGGTTCCTAACTCCAGTGAGTGTATTCTCGTCGGGACCTTGTCCCGGCGTCCAACTTGCATGAGCAAAGTCAATCAGACGGAAATCATGAACTTTGATGGGAACTTCTTCGTCGTCTGAATCTTCGGCATCTTCCATATCTGCCAGTGATGCCGGATCTATTTGAATATTTTTAATCGTCAATGATCCATCTATGTTTTGAGCCTGGGTCCCATTGCCTATAATGTCACTGGCAAATCCAATTGGTTGTAAGGTGCCCAGCTCGGTAAGATCGAATTCTTCGGCCACCTCATCTAGTGGTTCAGTTGCAGTCTCGGATTCAAATGAAGATCTCGATTGGTTTAATTCTTTCCGCTCAGTTTCAGAGACCAGTGCCTCTTCCAGTGCGTCGGGATCCCCTTCGTAGATAATCAAAATACTGGATGAATACATCCTGCTCTCTTCAGATTCCAGAGCGAACCTCAGTGCTTGAAGCTCCTGGAGAATTCGAGATGCAATCAATCCGGACCGATCAATTTTGCCGGCTTTGGCACCGGCCAGAAATGTCTTGAACCCGTCCTTGACGTTTTGAGCAGTCATGGTACGTCCGTACCATTTATCGTAGCATTTGTAGCCGTTTTTCTCGACGGCTTCACCTTTTGGTCCCCCCGAGCCTTCATATCGAGTCATGTATGGATCGGTAAAGTCCGCCTCGATGCGTGCCGCCAGAGATGTATTTTCCTTATCGTAGCCCTTCCACACCCTCATACCCGCGATTCGGTATCCCAAACTACCACTCGTCGTCTCTTTGGACACTGCATCTAGCTTCGCACGCTTTGCCGGTGGCGCGTCGTCGGCCCATAGTCGCGAGCCAAGTTTCACATCCAAAACATTGGGCCGTTTGAAACCCTCGGCGATATTTTCCAGGACAATGGAGATCCCCGTATCTAATTGCCGTCCACCTGATGGAGTCCATGGCTTTTCTCTAGAAATGGCTTGGTGCGGATCGGCAGACATCTGATTTGCAACTGCGATTGGCTTTGCTGTAGTGTGCGGTGCAAGCGACGACAAAACGGGTTTCCCATGATTGCGCGGTTCCACGGCAAGAGGCGATGGTTGACGCTGTTCTGTGGCCACTAATTGTCCGAAACAATGGGGCATAAAGGCTTGTATTCGTGGGTGGTGGATGCTCGACTCATAGAATGCGACTTCTGCTTGGGTACAAGGTTTGGCAATCAAGGCCCCGGAAAGATGACATCGTAATCCATCGCTTAATATCCATGTTAGCTATCCATGCTGGTAAAAGGTACATCGCGGCGGGAAACCTTACTGGCCGGCAGCGGCATGGTCGAAATTAGTGGGGAAGCTGTTGCTATCAAGGTTCTGACCCCTGAAGCTCTCTGATTTGAATGACGATGAAAGCATGTCTTTTAAAATAAATAAAGTGACTGATCTGTCGGGATAGTGGTGGTCAAGTAAAACGAGAAGAAAGCCGAACAGCGCGGCTTATGAGTTGAAGTAAGCAATATAATGTTGGTATCAAAATTGTGGAAATACCGAGACGCGGTCATTCTTAAATCACAGACAAAGAAACTGACAGTCCGGTAGAGAAGGTAGATTCCATATCAGCTCAGAGCGCATACCGACTCAAGTATAAGAGACTGCAGCCATAGGTCAAAGCCATTGATATGAAAACGTGCTCTGTGATATACCCCAAAAAGCCCGTCTATGTCAAAGAGAAGAGGCTGTAGTTCCTTCAACATGCGGGCGCACGGAAGTTGGCTTGCGCCTTTGACTAAGAAGAGAAATTGGGGCCAGATAGCACGGAATCGAGAGGCCTGAGCTGAGACCTTAGTCAGTTCTTAGTGGGAATTGCGTAAGAATGTAGCTCAGCACGGGATTGATATGAGAAAAAAGGAGGTTATGGGAAAGCTGATATAGAAAGGAGGATAGAAACATTGGACGCAGCCAGGGAGGAGGAACAACTGACTGACTGGGAAATTGCAAGTCGGTGACTAATCCACAACTGGTCTAGTACAGAAGGGGTTAGTCTTGCTTACTTTCGGGCCAATTGGACCAATCAGCAGTCTCTCCTCTTAGTGCGCTCTCTAAGCCTCAGGCCACCACCGAGTGACGTAGTGATGCCTTACTAAGCTGTCTTTGGTAAGTATCAGCTAGCCTATTAGAGACTAGCCTGTTCTTCCTCTATTTTGTTTCCTCAACTTCTTTATAAAAATAAATCATCCTCCTGAACATACAATTTTTGATTAATTAACCATTCAGTAAGAAATATAGATGTCAGTAGTGCTCTCTGGGTGCTTTTCTCTCTCTTGTCTTTTCTTCGTTGCAACTTCTTATGTGGCTAAGTTTTCAGTACTGTCACTTCTTACTCGCAGATACAAGTCAATCAACATGCCCAACCAGCAATGAATATTTTCTGATGTGCAGCTTCATGTAACTCGTCCTCTCTATATTGTACTCAGGTCAGATTCCAAATGCAAGTAGAGGTTTTATCTCTATTTGTCTAATCTCTATACACCGCTCATTATGCTATTTCCCATTCAGCAGTCCCTTTGTTGGTTTGTCAGGATGAGCCGTCGCAATTGCTTTGGGATGGACCAAACAAAATCAAACATAATCAATCCATAATGTATATCAGGTGATCTGTCTTTCTTCACTCTTTCCCTTTACTCTCTTTCCCTTTACTCTCTTTCTTTTCTTCTTCTTCTTCTTCTTCTTCCTCTTCCTCTTCTACGCTGAGCAGATACTGAATATATCTGTACTCAGTCAGACTGGATTACTCAAGGATTCTCCTGTATCACACATCTCCCGTATCTCTGGCTTCACTTCTACACCGGATTTCCTCATTTTGGTCTCATTTGAGCACACGCTACGTATCGTGAGATCTCAATCATGGCGCCTGTTGAAGACCTTACGCATCTCAATCGACTAGACAATTTACTTGAAGATGATATTCTTGAACAAGAACTCGATCCAGAAGAGATTTCCGCACTTGAAAAGTGTCATTTAGAAGACGAAGACATCCCTCACCAAGAGACAGATAAGGCAGCTGAAACTTTAGCTCTCCAAGAAGAATGGCAATCTGCTCCCTCCAACACTGCAGCTGAAGAGGCTGCAGAGCCAAACGAGCCTGCTCAGACCGAGAAACCTGAGGAGCCGCAAGTTCTCACTGAGAAACAAAAGAGAAAGCTTCGTATGAAGGCAAAGCACAAGAATCGGCCCAAGAGTAAAAGCGCAGGACAAGTATTTTTCCCCTTCTGTTTCTCAATTCACAACGTCAACAAACTAATCAACCAATAGCCCAAGCCGACGGGTTTCGAGGAATCATTCACTGAGGCACCCATAACTCCTGATGAATACGATCACGAGAGAAACATCTATTCCTAGTAAGTTGATTTTAGCTCTTTCAATCACGATATGATAATGTTAATAGAATGTAGTGACCGTCCTGTTATCTTGTAAGTTGCCGTTGAGTTGTCTAAATGGTTCATTGTGTCGAATGCTCAACCAAATAGTCGTCTACAGGAAGCACTGGATAGGTACCAGCAGAAACGACGACTGTTACAAGAACGAATGCAAGTCTTTTCCCAGTATCTTCGATACGGCGGAGTTGATGTGGGCGCTAAGATGTTTGGGGGAGTCTCCGATGCAGAGCTCAAGGCAATGGAGAAGGACGCCATTATCGCAGCTCGCTCGCAAGCCAACATAAGTGTGGACAAAATGGGGTTGGAAATCGATTTTGACGCCGTGACTAAGGGGTTCTTGTAAGTGATATTAATGCCTAGGAAATAATAGACCAGAAATAGCAGCAAGCTGATGCAGCGAGGTCGATATCAAGGTCTTTCTACTTTCCAGACTTTTACAAACCGAATGGACTGGACGATATCAAGCTTGCAACCGACACGATTCGGAATTGGCTCAACTACCTTCTTTACCATGATGTCGTGCGCGAGCATGCAGAGAGCATCAAATCTGCTCGAGATTGCTGCAATCTCGCCGAAAAGCAACTTTGGAACAACCAGCGTCTGCTTGCTGGAGGACCCGGAGACTTCAACAAGGCCTGCTCGTTCCTCTTTGGTGGGTATTATTTCGACAAAGACGGACAATCCGAGCAACCGCAAGTCTGGTTGAACGAGTCTTCGACGCGAATTCGATCTCCGATGACACAAGCAGTCGCCAAGAAAGTTGTCATGTTTGCGCTTGCCGCCAGTGGCTCGAACGAGCAGACTTCCTCCTTTCGTGACCTTGCAAGGCGAGGCGAACTCTCCGCCCGTGATATTAAGGATATCGACGGATTCGAAATTGTAGATATGCTTCCAGTTAACAATGGCACGCGGGAATTTTACGACACTCACGCGCATGATCTGAACGCCGTTGGGAAAGTGCGAGCAAAGGCCTGGCGTGATCCAAATGCTCCAGCGATCGATCTGGCTCCGGGGGAGACTTTACCGGACATCAAGGGCTTGGAGTTTGATTTCTTTCTCGAGGAAAATCTCCTACAATACTGCTATCCTGGAATGAAGGTCGCCACTACGGTCTGGGAACTGAACTGTGGGATCTTTTACTTTGATGAAATCATGAATGCTTATTGTACTTTCTACACTCCGTTACTGAACGACCTCATGATGGGATGGAAAGCGCCGCGTGATTTGAAAAATCCGAAGCGAGAGAATGGCGGCCAGGGCTTGGAAGGAGATGGAGATTTCAGTGATAATGATTGAGGTGACTTGTCGATAATGGCGGGCTGAATGCTGCATTTATTTCCTCGGGTTGGTCAGGATTGGTACATTGCCGAAAATACTATTCTTTTCAAATGGTATTCAACACACTCAAGGATTAGAAATACTAAAGCGCCTTCAAGGTCTAAGCAGCGTTTTGCCAGTAGTTTTCCTGCCCTCAAGATCCTATTGCCACGTCAGTACCTGAAAATATGAGCAATTGAAAAGCAATTGATTACCTTATGTGCCTGCTGTACTTCTTCCAGCGGAAAGATCTTGTGAATCTTTACTTTTAATTGTCCGGACTTTAGAAGCTCAAACAACTGATTCGACCAGTATTCATACTCCTCTCGCTCAGCCAAGTAGCCGTTGACCATTGGCCGAGCGATTTTGACGCATTTCGGCGACAGCCGCCTTTTGAAATTAGTTCAGTTACTGGTCTCTCCATTCTATATGAGGGAAAAGCGACTCACTGGAGAGGAAATGGTGGGACAGGACCACTGGCATTACCGAACCAAGCCACAAAGCCCTTCCTCTTGACAACCTCCAAGCTACCTTCCCAAGTATCTTTACCGACGGAATCATAAACCACATCGACACCCTTTCCGTGCGTAATCTCCTTGACAATCTTCACCCAATCCTTCCCTTCTTCACTTCGATAGTCGATGACATGGTCCGCACCCAGTCCCTTGACGAGAGCAACTTTCTCCGGTCCACCAGCCGTACCAATGACCTTGGCTCCGAGAGATTTCAGGATCTGAACCATTAAGAAACCCGCACCACCCGCCGCTGCGTGCACCAAGACAGTATCACCCTTTTGTACGGCATAGGTCTCCTTAACCAACGTCAAAACCGTCAATCCACTCAAGAACGAAGCCACAATATCTTCATCCGAGACACCCTCGGGTATCTTAACTGCAAGTCTCGCAGGCACAGATGCGTATTGCGCATATCCCGAATTGTGCATCCACATCACCCGATCCCCCACCGCGAGGCCGTAGAGGTTAGTAGTTGCTCCAGGACCCAACGCAACCACTGTACCCGCAGCTTCGCGGCCCAAAATCTCGGGTTTGGGCGAAGGGTAGAGGCCAGTTCGGAAGTACGTGTCGATGAAGTTGAGACCGCAGAGATGGTTCTTGACGAGAATCTCGCCTTCCTTTGGTTGAGGAACGGGGTGGTCGGTGCGGAATTGTAGTACTTCGGGTCCGCCGGTGGTCTCGATAACGACGGCATTTTGAGTTGATGGAATAGACGCCATTGTGCGGTTGAATCTAGCTGTGTATGGTGGTGAGGGTGTTGTTTTTCGAAAGGTGAGGTGTGATTGTAGAGCAGACAGTCTGATAGTCGCCGCTATCCTGTGATTGTAGACGATGGATGCCGCGGGTGACAGTGCGATACGATTTGGACGCATTCAAGCTGGCCCTGACCTTGGTGTAGTATGCCTTGTTCGTTATATGTTATCTTTCTTGTTGTTATAGGTAGGCAGTCATAAGTTTAGTGGCGTGATTCGGAGAATTGGAGCGGGGTAGATACCCGTGGACATGGATATAAAATCAAAATGCGGAGATCTATCGGTAGGTACTCCGCTATGTAATCACTGTCCGCTTTCCGAAAAAGTCAAGCTCCTTAGCACAATTTATACATACTAGAGACATGTAGTATAGAAACTCGCTATGATTATAACCCTGACAGCAACCTTGGAAGCTAGAAGTGATACAAGTGATGACTTTGTCTAATCATGTACCTACTCGCACGAATATGCACAGACAATCAACCAACTAATCCTACAACTTCCTCTGGCCAATTCTTCCCCCAAACGAGAGCTCGACTGGGCACTCGTCCTCCGACTGGCGCCAAAACTCTGATCTTCTTCTTATCGGCGTCGACATCGGCAACGTAGACGAAGCCCATGATACTCGAATCTCTGATATCTGCCAATTGAGCGGTGGGCGGAGCGTGGGTGATGGCAATCAGGGAGTTTGCCAGGGCGAGCGTAGGACTCTGCGTAAATTTTTTCAGAGGTAAATCATTCGCGTTGGCGTTGCTGCTGCCGCTGCCGCCGCCTACAGACATAGGGTCGTAAGGACGGGGATTGCTGTTGGAATGAGAAGATGAATCCATGTTATCCTGCGGTCGATCTGTTGCAGTCGAGAATGAATCGTGGCCTCCAGCCCCGAAATTTGCCGGGTCGTACTCATCTTCGTCTTCATCGACGTTGGTATTCGAGACTATTGAATAGTTGTATAAGGATAGCGATGCAAAATCAAGCTGTTGGGTGTGAGGCGACAGTGTGATTTTGTTACTATTACTTCCACCACCACCGCCGCCGCCACCCACGATGCTGGACGACACCCCGGTGAATCCGCTCCCGCTCGAACCAGCGAGGGTAGCTGCAGTGCCGAAAAAGTAGGACCGTATCTGCGATTCGCTGACGGCTTTCATGAATGCCTCGTCTCTATCGACGCAGCCACCAGACTTGGACACTTTGAGAACCGTGATGGTCTCGTCCGAGTGGGTTGCTGAGGCGCTAGTGGTGGGTTTTTGATCGTAGCTCTTGACCATGGTGCTATACAGTCGTTCCGAGCCGATGACTACGATTGTCGATACTATTTTACCTCACGTCAGTTCTTCTCTTCATCCGGATGTACGAGTGCAGTTGACAGGGGACGAACTTGAAAATTCAGTGACTATGTGCTGGATCAATTCCAAAGCTTTAGGCGAGCCCTGTCCGAGAACACCGGCTGTATCAACAATGATACCGGCCTCTCGCGCATCGTCGTCCTCGGCCATGCGGGCCGTCACTGAGAGCGCCAATCTCGAAACAATAGGCTTGAAGACATTGCCATCTGCATCCAAGGGACTTTTGATAGGATAGAAATAAACCAAAGGTAGCTTCACGGGGATCGGACTGGGTCCAGACATCGGACTACTACCCCAACCTTCTTCCACATCAATCATAGACCGAAAGGCCGTCGCCGTCAATGTACCGGGTACGCTCAACATGCCTTCTTTAGGATCTAGATTGACCACAATAGGTTGTCGATCCATCTTGGTCGCGTAGCCCGTGAGAATTTTCGTGAGAGTGGTTTTTCCAGCGTTTTCAGGCCCAACAATCAACACCCTAGGACCGTCTTTGCCGCTTCCATTGCGCGCTTCTTGTCGTAATGTTTCCAGTCCGAAATGTACGTTACTGTACTCTACCATGGGCGTCTCTTCGGCAACGTATTCACTCTGGCATCCTCCATTACCTGTCCCACCACCACTACCACCGCTGCCTGACGCCGTTGAGCCTCCTGGGGCAAATCCATTTGTTGTTGATGCTGCCGCATTCGCTGTTTCGCCAGCTACGATCTCCAACGTGCATCCATGCCAAGTGTAGACCGCGGCTTTTGTCCCGCTAAACGTATACGTTTGTAAAGGCGCGAGTTCCGTTCCGAACAACTCAGCGGTACCGGTGAGTAACTATTCCTTAGAAAGGATGTTTGTATCCAAGAAATTAGCTGGTTGTGCTTGATTCATTTCCGCGGGATGGATGGTATTGTATTCCGTGAGGAGAGTTGGAGTACTAGAACGAACCTTGACTCGGACACTTGCGCCAAAAGCAATTTCAAATCTCCATTCTGATCCGGCACGCAAATTGATCTGTGAAGGTGGAGGAGGAGCGGATTGAGCTTCGATTGATGCTTCAGCTAGCTCGAGGCCAGGTAGAGACATGGCCACATGCCAGAAACAAGAGTCGCAGATATTCGTATTCTTTGTCCCTTTGCTTTTCCTATCTTCGTGTACGAATCTGTAGCTTGAGTGCAGAGTACGTAAATACTTTTCGGAGAATATGAACAGTCAATCGAGTATTTGTATAAAGTAGTGTTTGGAGCTGTTTTTGGATACTTGAAGATTCATTGAAGCTTAAATTTAGTTCATGGCGACGCGGGATGTTTGTCTTGTTTGTCTGCAACTACGATTACGATTACAATTAACTAGTTAGTTGGTTAACTAATTAACCCCATATTATTTAACCAAGTTTGTTAAACCAAGTTCTAGTCTGAGAATTCATTGAATTTTCAATTGCGTCGCATCTCTTTGCGAATACGCAGGGGGTCGCTCTAGAAGCGAGATAATTGCAACACCAATAGCCACAATGATTATCTGTCGATGCGGGTACCGGTATGGTCGATGGGGTGGGATGGATAATCAAATAAGAAAGGGGAAAGGGGAAAAACCACACATATCAACTCCAACCAACTCATGATGCCCTGTCTGAGAAGAGTGAAAGATAAGGATGAAACTAAGCATATAAAACAACCAGCAGAGAAGAAAAAGCGACCTAGGAAAAAGTGTAGGTGACAAACAAAAAAAAGGTAGGGGTATTTTTTTACATCTGGTGCCAATCTGTAGGGTAGTCTCACATGTCGGAGTGTGAGGGGTGCAAAGGATAAATATTAAAAAGCATTGGCCTCGAGAGGACAGTCTTGAACAGATTAAACTAAAACGAGAGGAAATGAGTGTTGAGGGATTTAAAAAAAGTACGGGATAGCAGCACTAGAAGATCATGTTAGCAGTGTACACATATCGAGATCTGACGGAGTATGACTTACGCAAGAGCCAGAGTAGCAGTCACACCGACCAATGCCCTATTTCGAACCCGCTCCTGTCGGAGCTTGGTCTCCAATACTCGCGCCTTCTTGGTACGCTGTTGCGAGTCCTCTTCTTCTTCTTCCTTCTCAACCTCATCCGATTTTCTCTTCTTGGCAGCTGCTGGGGAAGATGATTCTGCTGTTGTATCTTGTTCCTGTAATTTGGTCGCTTCTTCCACCATCTTCTTGGCTTGCGCAATCATTTGCTCAGTGTCTTCTGCTGGGGGAAGATCCGGAAGTGTGACGGGCATCTCCACCGTGACATTAGTTTGCGTCGTTTCCACATCGCCCTGAGTCTCTGTTGTCGATTCAACATTTACCGTGACTTTCTCATCAACGGCTGCTTGCTTCTTTGACCTTGACTTCTTCGGCTTCGTTTCTGTCGCCCCGGCGGTAGAAGCATCGGTCTCTTGCGCTACTTCGTTTTGGGTATCCTTATCTGCTGCACCGTTTAAGGCCGCTTGCAAAGATGCATTGGCGGAGGCGGCTGCTGAGCTTTCCTTGGTGCCTCGTGGAGCTCGTGACTTGCGCGGCGACGCGATCTTTCTGGGTGATGATTTGGATGGAGATGCAGATCGTCTGCTGCGCGAGCGAGACGATGGATTTAGGTCCGTAATAGTCTCTAACGGCGGCATGTCGAATTTGGGCGGCGGTGTGATGGGTTTCTTGGCGCTGGCGGGAGTCTGGATAATATCTGTAGAGTCTAACAGCGCCCGAACCCAATCCAGCATTTGGTATTCCTTTGCGAGTTCCAGGGCTGTTATGAATATAATTAGACAAGAATCCGAATTGTAGGCATCCCGCCGATGGCGTCGCGGAGTGGCATAGTAGACGTACCAAGCAAAGGCTCAATCCACAAATTTCCTGCAGTCTCGTCGACGCTCGTTCCTGTCTTCGACTTGACATAGTCGCGCTCTGCTTTCTCTTCTTCCGCCTTGGCCCAGGGGAACGCAATCTTGAACATTCCGGTCGCACTAATATAGCCGTCCTTGCTCCGTCGCTATGCGGTTCGGCCATGTCAGAACAATATATGAAAAAGCGCGCGAAACGAATGAACAGCTAATTCGACCTACCATTAAGAAATAGGTATCTTGCTTCGTAGCTTGAGCGGGAAAGATCTCCGAGCCGGTAAGATCCTTAGGTAACGGAGCACGCAGGTGCGCATATTCGAAGGGGCCTAAATTCTCTGGTTTCGTGGCATTGGAGGTGCCGATCTGCGTAGGTTTTACGGTCAAATGAGTCTTTCCCAAGCGGCGCAAGGCGAGTAATTCTTGATCTGAGGGGGTTGCGTATCACAAACAGGCGTTAGCGGCAGGATGATCTTCAAAAATGCGCGACCGTTTTGAGTTCCTTATTCTGAGCGCGCGCGCGATATCGCTGCGGGTTACGGCGGGCGACGATCGGGTTTGATGTCTCACACGCGACAGGAGAGAAAGAGCGCGCGCGGAGGATGCGGATTATAAACGGAGTAGAGGACGGCTCAACTTACAGGAAGGGGATGATTCGGGGAGGATGAGAGGATTAATTTGTTTGGGGAGGGATCGCATGATGGCTGTGAATTGGGGCCCGATCGACGAGCGCGAATCTCCAAGGCAGGGAAAAAAAGATTATTCAAGACAAGGGTAGGGCGGAGGATCTCGAGGGCGACGAGGTGAAGGATGGTTGTAGAGGGATAGATAAACAGGACAGCGCGAAAGGCGACGGTCGTCCCACACAGAGCAGACGATGTTGGAAGCGATCACGAAAGCGCAAAGACCAGATAGCGAACAGACAAGGAGGAGTAGTAGTAAAAAGAGGAGAGAGAGAGAGAGAGAGAGAGAGAGAGGAGAGTAGCACGACCGACAAGGAGCGAACGGCTGCCACGTTGCAAGCGCGTCTCTGTAGCCCGCCGTAGACGCTTACTCCAGAAACGGAAAAGCCGTCAGGTCACTCTTACGTGGTAGACCTAGTCGATTTCTCAACAGCTGGCATATATCCTCGAGTTGGAAATTGAAAAATAATCGACGAATTCACTCGATGCAAGTAATGCTGCCACGCTGGACAGAGAGAAGAGAGAAGCAAGTGAAAAGAAAGAGAGAAGAAAGTGAGAGAGCGATAAAAAAGGGGGAGAAGTCGCTCCTCGACTCGGCCTAGCGGATTTCCCGGATGAACTGCCGCCTCATACAGATTCAATACGTTATATTCTATATATTACCGTCAGTATCCTTTGTGATTGGACCGGGATGAGAACTTACGTATGTGAGTTGTAAACTACGAAATATATTTCCTACGATACTCCGCACACCGTAACGGTACGGTAAGTTATTCCTCCAAAATTACATCCCGAAATACAGCCCTAACTAATCCCAGCCTCCCTCACTCTTTCAAAATATCAAAGTAAAGAATACTTAAATAAATTAAAAGGTCAATATCCATGGATGTATTCGAATCTTCATCGTAGTCAAAAAGCGCAATTTGTAAAACACCAGAAGCTCGGGACAGACACTAATCCATGGATAAATGCCACTCTTTCAGTCAAGTGTTCTTTCTTGAACTATAAAAATATGACCATTTCCAAACACACAAAGCTGCAAGTCCGTAACAAGCAAGCCATAGAGGAAAGAAAAAGGAATGCCGGCTAACAAAAAAGCACGACAAACATGATTTTGGTTTCTTCAAAGGAAGACGCTCGAACGTGCAAAGGCTAATAATAATAAATTTACTCTCTCATTACGCCCAGACAGAAAGCTATTCGAGTTGAGAGTGTAGCGGTCCAGACAGACAAATATCACTGGAGTGACTTCCCAAGCTAATGAGCCCAGTCTTTGGCAATGTCGAATGACCACATGAATTCGAGATGGACTTGGCCGTCGTCGTCGATGAAGCGAGATCGCACATTATAATGTCCTCGAGCGAGCATGCCGGAAGGAGCCTCTTCTTCGTGGACTGTATGGACACATTAGCTAACGTTTCCTTTTTCAACATCCCGCGCCAAGAGATCCCAAGAACTGACATCGTTTCTCATAAATCGGTTTGTCTGTGGTATTGGGCGCGTAACTTCCCTACACACAAAAGTCAGTCGTCAATTCGCTGTTCATCACGATGTCACCATGAAGCTTCAACAGGGAAAGATCCGACGTACCAGCATTTCTTCATCCTTGGAAACTGTGATACCCTTGCGCTTGACAACGTGCACGTACTTCAGTCCACTCAGGACATCCCGATGCACTTGGAAGACAACTTTGGTGAAGAACTTGGATCCTTCCTTGATAGTGAACGGCTTGTCCTTGAGGGTTTCCAGAGCGTTGGGACCGCTCAGGTCTAAAGTGATATCTTCCCTTCCAGGAGTCTCAATGGCGAGCGACTTGATAATGCACGTGCGAGGGTCGTTGGGGTCACCGATCGGGTCGCCCGTATTCAAGCCCAGCGATGCCTTCCAGCGGTTCAGAGACTCGTCGTTCTGGTCTATTTGTGCCGCATGGATTAGAATGATCGATAAATCATCAGACATTTGCTGTTCGGGGGCCGCTTACCTAGGTTGGTGTATTCGGCAATGGTCTTCTTCTCGCCTACTTTGAACCCCTCCGTCTTGCTGGTGGAAAGCTCATCCTCGTGATCCGGCATTTTGATTGAATATCATGTGCTGTTGACTGGTAGGAGAAATTGGAGCTGCATGTGTCGTGGTATTAGTATTGTTCAAAGAAGGCTGCACCCATTGATACTTGAAGACGGCATGGTTTGTCAAGAGCAAGCTGTGAGATGGAGACGTACCTGAAATAAAGACTGTATGTATGCAGCGACGAAATTAAAAGGAGAATCAATTTTTATTGTTCGACTCAAGCTAATAATTGCTGAAATACTCCTGAGACGTGACTGTTGATGATACAGTGGGGTAAGGAAAAGGCGGTGGGGGGAGGGGAGCCTGTCCGAGGCATTCGACAAGATGATCCATGGTCCGGCCAGCCGTAGTTGCGCTTTTATCTGATAACCTGGTTACTTTTCAGGATCTAGAGATACTCTCACAGCTACGAGTCAAGGTGCGGTAGGTTTGAATAGATGCACTTCGCTAGAGCTGACATCCGAGACCCATCGAGTGTCGTATGGGCTGCCCTGCATAATAATCCTAGGTGTGAACAGAATTGAATACAAGACTTGATACATCATATGCACAATCAAGGAGATTATGCAGCTGTTACTGGTTTAAACAAATTTATAGTTCAATGGCGGAAGCACAAATTCGAAGTAATCGGCTTTCATAGGGATCCATTTCTAGTTTCGATCTCTAAATAGCATTCAAGCTGGAATACGCAGACTCCGTCCGCAACTTTCGAGGGTATCACATCATATCATATCCATTACCAATGTCATAAGAAGTACTCGATGGCCGGATTCTGGCCGTCCTTGTTCGGTTGTGGCTGTTGTTCGTTTCGGTGCTCGTCGTTTTCCGGGGCCGCCGCGAATATGTTGAAAAATCGCTCGCCAGTATCGCTGACTTCCAAAACACTGGCCATATTCCCGCACCGATAGCAATAATTGGGGGCACTCCATACCGTACTCAGGCGGTCGTCGTATAGAACCTGGTACCCTTCTTGACACAGCTGATGCGCTCGAAGGATGTGCGACATATTATTAACTTCGAGAAACTTGCGCACGACTTGCGCACCAAAATTATAGCCCGCACCTCGCGGCGACAGCGAAAACTCGTCGTGCTCGATATCCGGGTCGGACCAGACTAAATCGGCCATGGGCCCTTCGTGTGGAATCTCTCGGAACCGATCGATGATCTTGATCTGGTCTATCGAGTGGATCGATGGCGAGAGTCCGCCGTGCACACAAAAGATCTGATCGTTGATGACGACACTCAAGGTAAGAAAATCAAACATGTCGGTGAAATAGTGCCATACGTTGGCACTGCCGTATTTTCTGGCGCACTCCGTGTAGAAGCCGTAGGACTGTGTTACACCGCGAGATTCGTGGTTGCCTCGAATCAAATGAACGCGTGACGGATACCGTAATTTGAGGCAAACTAGAAGTGAGATGGTCTCGACGCTGAACAGACCACGATCGACATAATCGCCTATAAACCGGATTCCGATTAGCCGTGAGAACAATTTTGATCGAGCGCGCAATAAAGAAAAGTCCTTGTGTACCCAGAAATAAATAATTTGTGTTCGGGCAAAAGCCTCCAATCTTGAAGATCTCGATCATGTCAAAGAATTGTCCATGGATATCACCGACTACGGTCACAGGCGCCGCAATATGTACCACATTGCTCTCCTTCATCAGTAGTTCCTTTGCTTTGGCGCATATTGCCTCGACGACCGAGTCGGCCAGGAGTTGTTTCTTATATAATCGTTCTATACATTCGTCCAAATCGATGCTAGCTGTCAAGGACGTCGTAAGTCAGCTTGGGCGACGGTCTGGATTCACATTGTTCAGAGATCAAAAATCAGCTCACATGGTAGACCGGGCATGCTGAATGTTTCCCTTGTCAGACTATATCCGATTGGATGTCCTTTCCTAGTGAGCTTCTGAACTATCAAGCTGTCGTGTGAGCACGCGGGCTGGAAATAGTGGCGAAGTGTTGGTCAAGTCGACGAGTTGGAGCAAAACTTGCAAAACTTGGCATCCTGTTCAAGAGGGTCCCAGAAGTATATGAGCCATTACAGTCATCAAAGAGCATAGATCGAGGATGCGATGCGAGGTTCGACAGAAAAAAAAGAGGACGTCGTCTGTTTCTTCTTTCCAGTGTTCAGGTAAGTCAGTCACACAACGACGAGACCGAATTTCCTTAGTAATCTGATTATCTGACAGCCACCGAACTAACCTCTTTTTGGATAAGTTAGTGTCTTATCGTTTATTCAGCAAACTTCGACACCTCAGGCGCCCACTTTTGTCCTGTTTCAGTCTAGCTCCAGAATACCGACCTTACTGTATTAGGCAAGGTGCATGCCTGTTCCTGGCGAACTGCATGCGCTGACCGCCTTGGCAATCACGTTACTTTACTATCGAGCTAACCGTCTTCGGTAAGGTCGGTCTTAGTAATCTATACACAAATCGTCCAGCAGCGAATGAATCGCAGCGCCTTCTGTTTGGCAACAACATTGGGCTGCAACACCTTTCCGTTGCTCCATTGCTCTCATTTCTGTCACTCATCGCTCGACAATAAACCTGGCCTCATTGTCCAGCATGGCAGACCCATCGCTACCCGGGCATCCTGCTTCAAGGAACAAAATGCGTGGCCGAGTGTGTCTTCTCCTCTGGACGACGTGAAAACGATTCTACTAATGTTTGCGAAGCTCAATGGTTATGTTTTTTCTCGGTGAATGTTGCTCTGGTCAAATATAATCGGTCTATTTGATACTGCTTGTCCGGGATTTTTCTCCTCCAGGATACTCGTGGAGTGGACCAGAGGATTCCGATTTATTCAGAGATCAGTATAGTAGCAAGCTTGGAGTCTGGTCTGGCTGCTTCCTTTCCATTATTGAGACGTCGTCTCCAGCGGATGTGAATACCACCCTATGGCCACCAAACACCGGATTCTGGATATTGGCTCGATAGAAGACCCTCTTTATTGGATTTGATTTGGTTGTGATTGCATTCGTCCCCGAACCGAGGAGTTTTAGATCCTTTGTACTGGCACTCGTTACATCTTGATAGCGCTGACTCCAGAAGCATCCTGGGGGACATTCTCAAACCTTTCTGCTGAACATCCTGTGATATAATTTGGAGAATCATTCGTGTGATCTGCGTCAAATATTGATTCAATGGAAGCATCCCTTCACAAAGATCGTCAATCTCCTCAAACATCCCTATATCTGTCCCAACGTACCGGCGACTTACCACCCGGTATTTCGCATACTAACGGCGACGGCACAGGCCCAGCAAATGTGTCTCGCAACAGCAGATTTCTCTTTCATTCCTTTTCGTATCCACCGGCAATCGGAAAACCCCTGCTCGAGTACGACCGGACTGGAATCGGGGCTGGGGCTGCCAGCTATCTACAGCATACAACGAGTCTCTCGTGAGTAAAGCATGCTGTGCAAGGGTCAAGTTACGAGGTTGTATCTTATAGTTGACTGGAATTAGCATGTCCGAGATTAAAGCCGGCTCACCCGAGCTTCATCCTCTTACATCCTTGCAGTCATCACCATTATCCTCATCACAAAGCTCTTTTCCATTACCGTATAGACCGCGATCAGCGATTCATCATCGCTCATCATCTGCTGAGTATCCCTTATCCACCACATCGGCACTGACATCTCAGGATTTCTGGTCTCCTCAGCTCCCCTCAACGAATGGATTGACCAGTCCCCCAAACTTCCAGCGAAGCCAAGCGGGTGCTGATCTTTCAGATCCGCGAGGACATAATGAACATTCTTCAAACCTGGACCGATATTCGCGAGGCTCGCAATGGCCTCAGTCACGCTCCCGTGGTAACTGGAAACATCAGCCGAAGAACTGGAGATATGAGGCTACTCCAAGTCCGCGCAGCACGACATCGCGGGATGCATTGCTTCATTCCTTGACAAAACACCGCGTTCCGCAACGTCACCGCTGGAAACATACCATCGATCCCCAATCGGGTCCAAAACAGGAGCAATTTCTCAATTCATTCAAAGAACTTCCAGTATTTAACTCTAACGACAAACCCGGACCACAATTACTCAGATATGCCCTTCCGGCAAGTCTTGACGACGTCGAAAATACTGAAGATCCCGCTGCTACAGATACCTCTTTGAGTGTTTCGCGCTACATCTCCTTTGATGACGAGGATCAATCAGTTAAACCCATCCGGGGGTCCCCATACTGGACTAGGCTCAAAGATGATCCGATATTTCATGACTTCTCTGGAGATAAAGGCACCGTATCCATAGCAGATTTGCGACGACGGCGAGACCAGATATTGCATAATCATGCAATTCAATCGACCCACCAGAGTGTAATTTTGAAGGAGCAAGGAACCCAAACTGATCCCGAGAGCGCATCTCGATCATCGCAGATAACGAGTCCAAGTAAGACGAACCAGGGTGAATGCATATCGGACGAACTTCGCCGACACGGTAATCCCGAGGATATTCAGGCAAGACCTCAAAGCGTCCCGCATTCGCGAAAGAGACATCATGCCATGTACAGAAAGCATCAGAATCGAACGCCTTCGCTTACTGATACGGAAAGTGCAACCACTCCTCGTAGACGTTTCGTGGACGATAAGGCTCGAGGTTCCAAGCGAGTCCGTGGTGTTACGGATGATGAATTCGACGGTGCAGATTTCTCGCATAGAAGGAGGTTAGAGGAATTGTCAGCTCGAGACTCTTTTTATAGGTATCGTCCATCTATCCACTTAGAGGCACTGTCGGGGCTAGATCATGATGCTAATAGCAAGTCAATTTAGTCGGTGGCGATAACAACATAATCGCCTAGAGACGAGAAAGTTTCTATTTCGAAATGATTTCGGCGCATATTATAAGAGATTATGGATTTTCTTGGCGTTGGCAAGTCATACAGGTCAAGAGGGGCATGTCGGCTAGTGTAAACATATGATGGGATAGTAATACTGGTGTATTGGCTATAAGTAAGAAAAAGCAAACCCAGAATCTACTCAGATTTATATAAGAAAATATATATAGTAAGAAATAATCTTTAGAAAGAGGATTAGCTGACAAATATATATAAGTGAGGCCCACTACCACAGCATATAGCATGACGTGCCGGTACGCTGCACATTCCTAATCCAGTAAGAACGTATTATACGGTTGACAGCTAGAAGCAATTTGGTACTTCTATTATGGGTCTTTCCGCACATGGTCATGGGGAGTTATTGCATGCGGTAGAAAGAACCAGCACAAGAAATTTTTCAACTGGAGTAATTGAACTTTGAGGATTTCAGTGATTAGAAAGGCGCAGACATTAAGACATGGCGTCTCTATGCAATCAAGAATTTATCATTTTAAAATTTATCATCTTGGGATAAATCATCTATTCAGCAATCCTTGCCTTTGAGCAGCTTCCAAATCAAGACCACTTCCATCATCTTCATCTTCGTCTTCGTCGTCATCGTCATCCTCTTCTTCCTCAGAGTCCGTTTCGTCAGAATCCGTCTCGTATTCCGTAGAACCAGATTCCTCATCCGACTCTTCTTCTTCCGCCTCATCCTCTTCGTCCAACCAATCATTCAGAGATTTATTACCTAAATTTCCACCACTGGTCGCACCATCACGTCCGCCTTGTCTTGAAGCTTCACTTCTTGTACCAGTCTCATGTTCTTGAAGCGCTTTGTCGAGTCGTTGTCCTGCAGTCATGGCTGACGAATTCCGATTAGATACGGATTCATTAGCAGTTCCACCACCACCGATGAACCCATCTTCTCGAAGTGATCGATCCGGTTCTTGCCCCGCTGGTACCCAGTCTGGTAGAGCCTCATAACCAGTTAGGCCCAAAGGTCCGGCATCCGGACCCACGACCAGCGTCGATGTGCCCACGAGAAGATCTTTACGTGTTTCTGACGGACTCGAGGAATGAGGAACAGATTTCGGTGCCAGTAATAACAGACTTGCCATTTGTGTGTTTTTAGGATCGGACAGCAGACCCCGATACATACGTGCGCGATCGCGAAGATCGTACGAGGTATCGTATCGCGTTAAAAGGAGAATGTATCTCCACAACAATGTTATGCGATCCTCCTCGGTTGGTTTGTCCTCTAAAGATGGTGGGTTTCCCACGTTCTCGGGACCTTCATGTCCGTTTGTGGTCTCACCGACAATCCATGAATTGTCATCCTTATTCTCCGGACTGCGGCCTGGTGCGGCTGCTAGGTCCTCAGCTTCAGTAGTCGACTCTCCAACCGGCGGATTCCGTAGTAAATGATGCAGATACACCTTGGCAGCAAGGAGTAGAATTTGTTGCTTAACTTCTTCCGTTTCGTCGGCAAAGCCTTTGGCCAGTATACGCAAAACATCTTGCGCGATATTATTTTCTCCATCGGGCGCGGCATACTCCCCAACAAGCCATATGATGGATGCTCGCGCTCCGGAGTTTGTCGTCGTGTCGAGATAACTTGCCAGCCGCACAATCGTCTGCTTGTGGGCGTCTGGGTTTTGCTGAATGAGATGTCGAATGATAGTCAAAGATTCCGACACAACGTTATCATCGATACTAGATATACGAGATAGTAGCAGTCGAAGGCAGTAGCTGGATGTTTTCGAGTCGGCTTGTGCACATCGGCCAATAGCCCGTACGCTTTCACGTACCAGGTCAGGATCTGTGCCTTCGAAAAATTGTTCCAGTTCGCAAAGGACGATACCACGAAAGTGCATGCCCATATGGGGAAACAGTATGGTAAGAACCTCAAGCTTGAGTCGCCAAATGTGCGGCGGGTCGATGGCACGAACCAAGAAATGAGACGTATATTTGACGAATAAATCGGGCGCTTTGAACGCAACGGCAACAATGTTATACAATGCAATATATTGAATATCTTGCGGGCAGCGAACGAGCGCAACCAACGGCCCAATTGCGCTTTCAAGATACTCCCGGGTGCCCAAATACAGATAACAGCGGACAACGCTCACAACGACCGCAGACGTGCGACTTTGTAACAATGGTTTGCACGCTCTTAGGAAAAGCTCAAGGTCGGGATCAAGCAAGACAACCTCTTTTTCAGGCGATTCACCGTTGGTCTCTCCTGCAGGGTGGTTACTCCCTTCGCTATCGTAAAACCCCTCTCGTTCGTTTTCTTTAATTGTCGTCGTTTTGCGGGGGAAGCATTTTCTAGCGTACGCAGTCAACAGACGCAGCGTAGCCAGCTGGCTCCATTCGTCCATATCGACCAGTTTCCGCACCAAACTTCGATAATGTTTATGTATCAAGTCCATCCGATCGGGACAGACATCCAGGAACGCCGAGACGGCAGGTCCAACCACAAAGTACTGGCTGTCTCCGAGTAGCGTGAACAGGTACTCGCTCAGTTGAGGGATCGTGTTTGGATCAAGTCGATAACATTTCGGAATGGCTAATGCGGCAGCCTTCCTGACGTGCGGGCTCATATCTCCAACCCCACGTTTAATTGCAAGGGAGACAATCTGACTGATGACGGGGACTCTGATACCGGACATAGTGCGTAGAGCCATAACTCTGACCTGAGGGTTGGTATCTGTAAGCGATTTCTGAATCGCGTTAATCGACAGCAGGGCGAGGTCGGGCTCCGCTTCGGCATGGTGCAGAAGATAGACGTAGACGAGCTTTTTCACCTCGATATTGGGATTCGCGACATTTTTCACCACGGCAGAGAAATACTGCAAGCAATTGTTGGATTGGTACATTAGCTATTTAACAGATTGGTCAGTCTTCGATATTGTTTATCGCGTGCGTCTTTCTCAACGGACGTGCGGCGCTATAGTTCTCGTACCGAAATCACTTTGCGCAGTCCGTCTAGAATTTCTCGATCGTTGCGACTATCTAACAATTTCTTTATCTGTGCAGAGGAGGGGAGACGTGAAGTTTCGAGTGACCGCAGACTCTTGCTACTGCCTGCAGATTGCGCAGCTTCAAGAGTGAGGTCCCGAGCTATCGAGGGCCGAAGACGATGTTAGAATCCAAGATGTACGCAGGAGGAGCAGGACGAGACCATACCAGCCTCCAGCATGGAGGATATCCGCGATATCGTCTCCATGATTGTAGAAGCGCTTTATTGGGCCTGCACGAGCAGGAATGAAGCTGATCTCAACAGAGCTATAGTTGAGTTAGTTCGTGTAGCTGACTAGCGTTGAGATAGAACTTTTGGCGGGGAAGCCTCACGTCAGCCACTCCGTACCTAACCCTAATTGGAGAAATACGCTAGCTCTTTTATGGTTAGACTAACCCTATCAATTCCGACGAGCACGGAATTTTGATATCGAACAGTAGACAGGCTGAAGATGCTAACTATGAATTCCGCTCGAAAGCGAGTCAGGAAAAGTTTGACCCCGCACTTGACACGCGGCTTGCATTCAGAGGAATTGGTTCGCTTCTCTTGGCTCACCAGAGTTTTGGACTATTTCCAAGAGCCGAAAGAATATCCGTGAAGAAGGTGAAGCCTCAACACTATGGAAGGTTCTTGCTTGGATTGGTTTAAAGGCTACGGTTATCGCAACTACTTTGATATCAGTCATTTTGATTGAGAAATCTGCTTTGTCAGTGAAGGATACTTCCAGACGGAGCAGTCAGACCGCTGATGATCAGAGTACTCCGTACTGTCCGGCCTTTTCATCCAAGGAGCTTTGGTAGCTCGGTGCCGGAAATGTTCGTGGTCGTTCGCATTGCCATTCTTCATGCGGCTGATGAATCATTCGTTCAATCTAGTTGCTCCACCATAAGCTCTAGACTAGACCAGTGACGGTGCACTTTATCCGGTAGATGAGATTGCATGGGGAATGCAAGATAAATTGTGCGGGACGGAAATGATCAGCGTACACGGCTCAGAAGGAACGAGTTAGGTAATTGGTGTACTCTGGATGGCTGACTAGTAATACCGCCACAAAATTGCTATTTCGGAGGTGGCTTAACTGAATCGTCATTTCTCACGTCTGGTTCCCAGCAATCTTGTGTCTGAACCAGCTCGTTCCTCCGTGCAAACCATCATCCTGTTGACGCTGAAGAAATCAGGAGGTGTGAACAATATCAGCATATCAAATATTCATATCCATGCGGTTCATGTTGGCAGCTGTTCATAGACAGCGATTCGTAAGCCTTTGGCAATCCTACCTTACGCTTTGACTCCTTCTAGCCGTGTTGAAGTTTCAGTCCTGGAATGAGGGCATTCTCGATTTACCGCCGGAGCTTTTTTGTCATGAAGATGCGCCGGATAATTGTACCATGAATCATCAAGGCACATGCCATACGCCGATCACTTTTAATATCCTCCCCGACCCCCGGATTTCGGGGATCCAAGTGAATAAAATCTCCTAGCCCTCCTCTCCCCGCCGATTCACCCGGTCCAAAGGCAGAAAAAACACATGGTTCTTCGGTCGAATGGTAAAACCGGGGAATATAAACTTAACTTAATAGTAAAGTAGTATTTTGTGCTGAACCCTATTCAGCCCCTAGGAAATGATGGCGCTACCTAGGTATATATCGATTGCTGCGATTGGAACAAGTTGAGATCCGCTGGTATGCGGCCTAGCTTTATCTGGTGACAGCAATTATCATTCCGTGTTTCAGGAACTCCATTTAAGCTCAACGAAACGAAATGCCGGGGTGATGTGGGAACAGTGGGGAGCCACTGCGGGTGCTCCGTGGTTTCTAGTAAATAAGTTCATTTGGAAAAAAGGAGAATAAAGCTTCGTAGTGTAAGTGAGGCGTATACCCATATTGGGAGATTGGATTCGAAACAGAGATGAGGGTTGGTATACAGGACAGTATGGAATTGTTTCTATAAATTAAAGCACATAGGAAGCAATGAAAGTGAATAATTTAGTATTTCAATTCTGAGTTTGTTTTCAAGAACCAAGAAGGAACTGAAAAGACAAGATTTCTAGATCCCAAAGTAATCACAACTTTCAATCAGAGCAAGAATGAAGTCCAACTCATTCGCCAGCGCTCTCTTTGCGCTGACCCTGCCCGTCCTACCGACACTCGCTGTCAACTATATGCCATTGGGTGACTCCATTACTGAAATCACCTGCTGGCGCTCAATACTTTGGACGCAGCTACAAGAAACGGGCTATTCGGACGTCAACTTCGTTGGCTCCATGACGGATGAAAATCCGGCTGGATGCAGCATCGAAAACTACAACCATCATTCTGAGGGCCACCAAGGATATTCTGCTGTTGGCATTGTGAATGGTAACGATCTCCCGGGCTGGCTAAGCGCCAACCCGGCCGACGTGATCACAATGCACCTTGGGACAAATGATATCTTTGGTGGGCAAACAACCCAGCAGATCATCAGCGCCTTTACGACGCTGGTCCAGCAGATGAGAAATTCGAACCCAAAGATCAAGATCATTGTACGTTTGCTGATATCTCTTCTGCTCTCCATTCCCCCTATTCCACGTCCCCAGCTTGACTAGAGAACTTCTGATTAACATCATATCTTTAAAAGGTTGCTCAAATTCTTCCCATCTTTGTGGGCACCGACAATACTCAAGTACAGGAATTGAATAGCGCCATTCCTTCCTGGGCTGCCTCCCAGAACAGTACTCAGTCCCCTATCTTTGTCGTCGACCAGTACGATGGAATTACCGAATCCGACTTGCGGGACGACGTTCATCCCAACAGCTCCGGTGACGCCAAGATGGCAGCCAAGTGGTACCCAGCGGTGGTGAATGCGGTGAACAAAGTCTTGGGATCGTCAACTCAGGTTGGTCTTTATGGTCAATGTGGTGGTGCCGGCTGGACGGGGTCTACGACCTGTGCTTCGCCGTATACCTGCACTTATGGTAATCAATATTACTCACAATGCTTGTAGTAGGTGGTGAATGCCTAATTTGTTGATTATTCAATTGAGTCGCCTGGGAAATGTGATGGCTGCGAGAGGAACCTTGGAAGGAAAAGTGATTTAGTGAGATGAAAGCAGTAGTTTTCCGGCAGAAGGTGCATGAGGAGACAATGATATTAAAAAAAAATGCAGTGAAAATGTATTTTTTCTAGTATGATCCACAAACCTTCGAATGTATCTAATTAGGGTGCCCAAAAATCCAAAAATGACCTGGGAACTTGACAGAAATTAATTCTCTCTTCCTGGGCTTCAATTGAGATAGTAAAATGGTAACGGGGCTCTTCCAGTTGCGCCATACTGATTTTACTACAGCAATCCAGGGTTCTCCCTATATCCCTGATTCATGACAGCTTTCAATAATTATAATAAAATACGTATTGGGGGACACATCAATGCTAGATAGCTGACAACAAGACTGTTGCAGAAAGCGGAGAATATGCCACATGGATCACATACCTAGGTAGCTTCTCGCCGAAGAAGATCGTTTGAAATGTTCTGGAAGAGCTGGGCAATGTGAGCATTCTTATTGAACTATGGAACTGTCGAATCAAAAATTTGCTAAGAAATTGCCAGATGCACAGAAACACAAGGATTTGGCTTCAAAGTGTAAGGATCGCGATGTTCATATACAATTTTGATGTAGACTTTCCAGTAATCACACCTGACACAGAGATACCTGAGCTGAATTCGGATTCGAGGAGAGCGCCATCACCACTTCTCTTTATGTACATGCGGAAAAAGTCGGATTGGTTTCGAAATCCGATCGAGTTGTGGCAAGTTCAGTTGTCCCATTCAAGAACAAGCCCACAAGCCCGTGCCACAAATTTGAATTCACGGTCATTGCGACAGGCAGTCGATGCGGAGTATTCGCTGGAATTTACTAGCCGAGATTCCCCATCCCCAGTTCGATCGTCATTGTCCCGCGCTCCATTGAATATACATGAAAGAACAGCTGTTACGCCCGGAATTTCACCAGCTCGAGTAAGGTAGTTCTGAGTCACGGGTGGCCACTCGCTCCTTCGCCTGACCGCTCGTATTATATTTTCGACAGAGGGAGTGAGGTTTGACTGTAGACAATCACGGACACGAGCAAAGATATTTGCATACCCTTGACGAATAGATTTGTTCGTTTTGAAATTTCGTTGGACGTCTCTAGCCGCATATCGAAGCCAGATATCATTACCCATAACCCACCTCTTTCCATCATCGATGTCGTCTAAGAAAAAATCATGGAAGATTTCGGCTTTTTGAACTAAAGCCAACTTCATACGTGGTGAAAGAAAACCGTCAATACACTGACCGCAAGTGCATCCGTACTTCAGGCGAGACATCGAAAGGTCTGAGTCTCTAGTGGGAGCCAGGCCAAGCAAGCAGAGACATTCCACTGCCGGAGTTGAAAACCCCTGAAAATTATCCGATACCGATAAATTTAGGCCGCCCCAAAAGAGGTGTCCTTTCGTTCGAACATCTTCGAGGAAGTCTTGAAGGACATCCAAAGGAGTGTCTCCATGCATATCACGCGCTGTCTTCCATGACGCTGCCGTGTCGACATTTTCCAGAAGCCACGCTATGCTTTTCGGTTTCGAGTTGCGCGCAAGAGTGTGCAGAAGAGTCCTGCGCTCACGGTCCAGCATATTCAAATTGATCTCATTCTGGGTAGCTGCCTTTTTGAGATACTCCACGAAATCAAGATCTGTAAGCGTAGTTGCAGCGTGATGCAGTGGACAGTCTCTTTGTAATTTTGATGACGTTCGCCTTCCAGGTTGAACTTCCGATTCACCCTCCTGATCGTCCTCCTCATCATCCAAAGGCTTAATCTGAGGGTTAAAATCACTGTTGGAGTCGATGGATCGTGATCTATGTTTCGTATTAAATGAGTACGCAAAACACGGCGACGAGCCGATGCGTCGAAATCCGAGAGATCTGTAGAATGAAACCGAGGCGTCACTGGCTTGAAAATTGATGTCGTTTTTCTGGCGGTTCGATTTGCCAACATATTGAGACTCGACATCCTCCCTGAGCCATCCAGGTATTACAATCGCGTGGACCGTGATCAGTTTCTTAAATTCCGTAACCGAGCCGTATTCCAAAGCCACGAAACCGGGAGACATATCCCTTGGCCTCGCATCATCCGCACACTTCTCACCAGCCACGAAGAGCTGTCTGATCATTGCGCGTCCCACACCTTTCCTCCTCCATGTCACATCAGTAATATGAATTGTTTCGATTAGAAGGAGGTGCCCAGCATCGAGCTCTGACCCCCACACACCCGTTCCCCGGTGCACTGGATGCAACTTGTACTTGTTTCTGAGGAAACCATATCGATCAAATACAATCCACGCAACCTGCCCTGCATCATCGGAACATCCCCTCATTTTCTCCCAAAAGTTTTCTGTGATCATTCCCCTGTAGATGAGATGGGCAGTGGCATACCCAATCGTGTTGCCTTGGTAGGTACATTTGGCAGTGAGCTTGTCACGCCAGGTACCTTGCCCGATTAATATCTCAATGTCGACAGTCCTGTTTGTACCATTTTCTGGAGTAAACTTGCTCTCGATCAGTGTAGTCTTGTGTTTATCATAATAGGCAGAATCGTCAGAGTCGCCCAGGGAGTCATCGTCCTCGGCGCTGTCGTCCTCAGTCGACATATAGCTTTCTGATGGAGATGACATGTTATCCTCTTCTCGTTTCCTTTTAAGTCGGAAAGTTTCACGGTGCCCATCTACTGATTCCATCCTTTAGGTCGACCCGCCGCAAAAGACCAATGTTTTCAATCTTGGAGGACCGTAAGGATGTGATGATCGGATGGCATGAAGCGATAGTCCAGAGAAACCAATCCTAGCAATTCGATGATGATGCGCTTTGGAAGTATATATCAAGCGTAACGAAGTGAAAAAGTACTGGAAAGGTTGCCTTGGAAGTACCTTAGGTAGTTGGTCGCATCAGGGTTTGAAGGCCTCCTGAGATCTATTCAATCAAAGCATATAGAGGTTTTAGGTAGAACTCGCAGAAAGAGGGAGTATCTGTGGGATGGGTAGATGTGTTGGAAAGAAATGTCGTGGTTCCTGAAAAGTACGCTTGGAGTAGGAGAGAGGAGCTTTCTCGTACCTAGGTAGATTGCAAGCAGTGAGGGTGCAATAGGGGACGACTACTTGGGTATTTAATTCATAGCTGCGTGCAGGCTGCAATCTAAACACAAGAATGTACCTTGGTACTGTTTCAATCTAGGACTCTAAAATGCGGCGCAGGACCTCGGGACCTTAGCACTGCCCAGGTGCAGGATATCTGCGGTAACATCTACCTAGATAAGTAGGTTTTGTTTCAGTTAATACACTGCATCTCGCTCTTTTCAAGCCCAATTGGTTCGTTGCTATTTGTAATACTTACTAGTTATAAATAATCCCTGCACCTGGTGAAAATCCCAGGTTTACCTAGGTAGTGAAATCAGCCTAGCCAGTGTTCTCTCGCAGAATGAACTGGAGGAGGGTTCCATGGCGGAAGTACGAGTCATGTCATACTTCGCGTGTGTTCTTGGCCTATAGAATGGATGCATAAATTATTAAAAATTGTAAATAGGTTAACCAGGGATTACTTGCCTTTTTCCTCCTCTATCTCCATTACAAGTATTTTTCCTCCGTAGCAATATATCACTTCAACGAACAACAATTTTGGCAAGTTGATAACGATATAGCTAAACGCTGCCGCAAGGCTGACATGAACGCCTCGGCAAACTTCGGTCCAGCCCAGCAACATCGAAATTGGCCGCCTTACGGTGCGCAAGTTCCTCCACCCCCATCATCAAATTTGTCCACTCTTCCAGCGCGGGCATTGAAGATAACTCTTTATTGAGCAACGCGCATACAAGCAAAAAGGAAATGCAAAAAGCAATGCGCAGTCTCTTCAAGAGATGTGCCAACATCCGGCCTCAAAGTCATGATTGATGCAAAAGTTCTTGCTATCTCTTCTCTCGCCGATTTAATTAGCTTCTTATTGTCCGACACCAATAGCTTCGTGACGCTTGTGGTCTGCTCAACCCGCGAAAGATTCTACGAACAGTTACAGTCTAGTATTACAAGACAGTCGCAGCAAGATCATGACCGCAATCTAGACCTCAACGAGGAGAGGACAACGCGGAGAGAAGGACAAGAAGAAACATCTTATCGACCGCCAACAAGCGGAGAAAAATCATTGCTTTCGAATACCATAGACTCAATCGCTAATGCGCAAAGAATTAAGCTGGCGTTTTGTCCTCTACTCGCCCATTTGCGCGCATATCTAGCCTCTTTACAGCCACAGTCACAACTATCAAACGTCGAGAAAGATTGTGATTCTCGCAGGGATCGCGGGCCGCCAGTACTGGTGGTTCTGGACTTACTTGCCGTACACCGCGTAAGCACGCAGTTCTCAGCTCAGGGCCTCTCGCGCACATTTGCTCTGGCCATGGAGACAGCGCAGAGAATGTCCTCGTCTCTGCTTCTATGCGAATGCGACGATGCTGTGAATCCCGCTGATCAGATGCATGGGCGGAGACTATGGGATTCCTACGTGCCTCTTTTGAACGGCGGCTCAACTCAGTTTGATGGTAATATAGCGTCGTCTCCGTCTTCTGGTAGACATGTTACAGTTCGTGTAGTGGCTCGCAGATGGCTCCGTTTTGACGACTGATGTCTACATCGGTAGTTGAGTGAAAACGGCCGCATAGCGGACCTGAACAGGAGCGTTTGTTTCTTTCGAGTCAATTCAAAATCAAAGTACCAAAAATACATATTGCCCATGGGTATAATAGCATATAACATGTAAAAGCCAACAGAAACTCCCAACTCGCACGTGACTCATGGATCTTCGCATTCGAAACTGGCGATAGTCGCACACTTCGCTTCTCCAAATCTATAGACACTTTTCCATCTCTGTAATGTAAAGTTTGATGTGCGACTCCATTTTCAAGTACTCGTCGTGGGCTCGGTGGATTTCATTCTCAATATTCTCCTTGAGATCCGCCATCTGTCTGATATTAGCCTCTCGGGACACCACAAAGGATTCCTATGGGGAGCCAGTCTCACCTTCTTTTCTGTCTGCTCAATTCGTATCCTCTTGATCTCCATCGCTTTCTGCTTTTCGGCCCTCTCTTCCCGTAACTGTCTCTGCGTATTTCGAAGCTCTTCCATTCGAGCCTGGGCAATTTCTTGCTTCTCTTGGCTGTTTTTCCGGAGAGAATCAATTCTTTCGTTCCATCGCGCTAATTGTCGTTGCAACAATTTCTCAGTCTGAGCAACTTCTCGCACGCTGTTGCCACGTTCGGAAATCGCATCTTTGTTTCTGGCTGCTCGCGCGTCTTCTTCTTCCTCCTTTTGGAGTTCTACGGAAATGTCCTCTAAAACCTTAACGCAGGCCTGGACCTCGTTCGCGACAACGTTGAAAGTATCCGTAGATGTTTGGAGAGCCCTCAGTCTTCGCTCCATTGTATCCACCTGTGCCTTGTCTCGAGCGAGACTTTCGGATAATTCTGTAAGAGACGATTGCAAACTTGCGTAGCTTTGTTGAACGTATGGTCGAAGCTTTTCAATCTCTCGACGCGTCCGTATTGCTCTTTCCACTTTTTCCTCAAGCATTGCTTGTTTCTGCGCCTTTTCGGTTTTCACTCTTTCCAACTCTTCGGCAATTTTCTCCTGGTTCCTATTGAGTGCAAGTAGCACGCCTATCAGCGTATCGTTCCGGGCGGTCTTTTCTTTCACCTGCGCTTCGAGTGCCTTTTGATTCGAGCGCATCTCGTTGACCTGTTCTTCGATTTCTTGGTTTTCGGCATACAGAGTTTCGATGCGCGACTTTGTACGTTCGGTCTTGTTGAAATGCTCGTCAATGACAGCAGTCTGCGATTCGCGGAACCGCACGAAGTTGATCAGATACGAAAAGATCTTTACAAGTCGGTCGTGCGTAGGTCTCGTCAGGTCGGAAAAGGTAAAGTCATTCACGCCGCACTAGCTTTAAACATTAACCTCATGTCCTCGCCTGAGGCATCACTGAATTGTACGACGACCATACCTCTATCATCAGGCGTCGAAGGTTGAAGAAGAACCCCATCAAATTACGCGTCTCACTGGGTATAATATCTTGGTAATCGCCACAGATATCTTGCGCCGCTGCGCGCATCGCGGGATCAATCGTTTCTCGTGTAGTGTTCATGAGCAGTTCGGCAAACCATTCCAAAACCATCTGGATTTGTTGCGGATTGGGCTTCAAGAGATCGGCAGCAGTAAAAGGAACACCGATATCGTTGATACAGCCAGCAATTTCCTTGTCAGGCTACGTGAGTGTCAGCAATGCTATTTCTGGTTGTAAAGGAACGACAACTCTTACTAGACGCATCAACGCATCGCTATCGTCTTCCTTCTTCCGACCTCGAGTTTGCTGTTGTTGCTGCTGGCTAGAATACATTTGCTGATTCATCCGGTTGTTGTACGCCATTCTGGGCTGTGTCCAACTGCTCTCCGACAACTTGACATGCAAAGGAAATAAAATGTTGCGTGAGGAAGATTCCAGGTTGGTGACTTCCGATATTTGTTTACAATCTTGGTTGATTGTCCCGAAAAGAACTAGTGCGGATATGTCTGGGCTTGCGGGGCGATGGAGCAAACAATGCAAACATATTTTGAATAAGACGACTTGCCCTCTTTTTCTTTTAATACATGCAGACAACATCGACAGACAGATAGAAAATCAAGTCTTGAGTGCAAGTTTCTGCACTAGCCAGCGACCATGGCTCCGGAAGAACCTGCGCCGTTCGAGTATGTTGCGCATCCCCTGGAAACCACGCATTTCTCATCTGATAATTCAATTATCTAGCATTGTGTCGACATACAATGACCTGCTCAGGTCCGACCCGGACATCACCATGCCCATCGCTGCTATCGAAGCTCTGGTTCTACTTCTAACACATTCGCCCTCGACTACAATCTCCGAGACGCTGGATCTTCTCGCCAAACATACTGCAATTCTTAAAGAGTCTATACCGAATCCCATTGCGCTCTCCGCGGGCACGGATTTGTTTCAACGATACCTCATTACCACACTACAACGGCCAGGACAGTTAGGCCCCGCGGGAGATTTCAACGCTATTCGAGCACATTTACTATCAAACGGTCGACTGTTCATTAAACGTGCCAAAGAAAGTCGGAACACTGTAGCAGCCTTCGGAAAGGGATTTGTTCGGGACGGAAGTACGATCTTGACCAACGGTGGTTCTCGAGTGGTATCGGCCTTGTTACAAAAGGCCGCAGACGAGAAGAATGGACACTCCGCTGTGCGGTTTCGAGTGATTTATGTGCTTTACGGTATCAACGACGCGGAAAGTCTCTCGGTTGAGCCTGAGGGTCTGGAGACTGTTCGGGCATTACGGGCGCGCGGCGTCCCTGTTGCTACTATTCCCGAGTCTGCCGTGGCATATTCGCTCGGCAAGGTAGACATGGTTATTGTCGGTGCCGAGGGCGTGGTCGAGAATGGCGGCATTGTCTCTCGCATGGGCACGTATCAGATAGGTCTACTGGCAAAAGCGATGGGTAAACCGTTTTATGTTGTTGCAGAGAGTCATAAATTCGTGCGACTGTACCCGCTTGGACAGTACGATCTACCGCTTGAGCAGCACGTGATTAATTTTATGACTCAAGAAGATGTGGCTGCGAAGGAAGCAGATGATAAAGCAAGAAACGAAAAAGAGCCCAGCTCGGAGGGTATCGCTAATGGTGCGAAAGCTGAAAAAATCAACGCCGGCACTGTACGCCGAGGTGCTGTGGATTACACCCCTCCGCATTTGGTTACTGCACTGATCACCGACGGCGGTGTTCTGACACCAAGTGCGGTGAGTGAAGAATTGATCAAAATTTGGTTTTGAGGCCTGAAAACATCGGAACTCAGTGGGATGATTCCCAACGAAAGCCATGATGTCAATAGCGGCTTGGCTTCGACTGAGTGTTTGCCAATTATTCATGAACGTCGCAGCGAGGATTCACGTCAGTTCGAGTGGCTTTCGTTATCTGGACGTGAGATTCTCAACAACGATATCTCAATATACCCGTACAGGTCTCCATCAACTAGTACTACATGTCACTACGTTGATAGAAAGACTGCTGCCAGAGAAGCCCCGCAGACCATTCACAAGTGACAGTAGCCAGAGTCTGCTGCTGTCAGAAATTTACTTGGTTAGACTACCTAGTATAGTCTTAACAAAATGGATACCCATGCTTATGCAACTTTGATTGGAAGAACGAAATACGCGTAACATTACTGAATAGAAGAGACGTCGTTGTCATCTCGCCGATTTCACCAATATTGAGATGGATCTAGGTAGTCGCCGTGGCCGTGTCTTTGCTTCAATCCAATTCGACCAACATACTAGATACCTAGATACCGACACCGTGATTGAGTATCTCGCTGATTAGCAATTAGCAGGACGAAGCTTCCTAGGTAACGTCAAGTTCTACCAGTATCACGCCTTCAGCTAATGATTGCACCGCTAGATGTATACTTAACCTATATAAGCCTAAACTTTGAGTAAGCTTAATCACAGCTGAAGATTTTAGCCTTGGAACTATCACTTAGCTAGATACTTACTAAGACTGCCTGGTAATGAATGCTCCTTTAACACATGGTGAACCCCGGATTTTCGGACTTAAGACTCGGCCTTGCTGTTGACAAAGCCCAGGCTTAACTCCGAATATCAACTTAAAGTTTCAAGTTTGCAGATGTTTACCAAATACATACAAAACAATCCATCGTTAACTTAGTAGTGCCCAGGTGTATATAGGAAGTTCAGCTATGTAGATGCGCCAATTTGCTCTAGAGAAATATATGAAGCTTACTCAATTCCAAGAAGTGCTTGATTACTTGTAAACAGCTCTCGCAGTTCAAACAATCTTGTCTACTTCTACATTACTTCCTCCTTTAGACTCTAAAATGTCGACAAACAATCAAAACCTCGCAGCCGTGCTCGAAAAGGCAGGGTCTGCTTTCAAGACACTCGTCAGACCCATTCCTACTCCCGGCGAGAACGAGATTCTCGTCCGCAACCACGCCATCGCCGCAAACCCTGTAGATTGGAAATTGCGCGACTTTGGATGGCACATTGACGTCTTCCCGACAGTACTGGGCAGTGATGTAGCCGGCATTGTCTCTGCGGTCGGGCCAGGCGTGACCAAGTTTCGGGTTGGAGATCGAGTTACTGGGTTTGCACTGATAATTGGAAACAAGAAGCCAGATCACGGAGCGTGGCAGACCTATACGATACTAGAAGAGGGTGCAACGATGCGCATTCCGGATTCTCTGGAGTTTGTGGAAGGAGCTACGTTTCCCATGGCGTTTGCAACGTCGTCTATAGCGCTGTTTAATCGTCTGGGGATTCCTCGTCCGGGTAACCAAAACCCGACAGAACAGTCACCACAGCATCCGGGGATACTGATCTGGGGAGCATCTTCATCCGTTGGAACAGCGGCAGTGCAGCTGGCCAAGGAGTCAGGATTCAAGGTCTTTGCAACCGCCAGTCCTCGGAACCATGAATACGTCAAATCGATTGGCGCTTCTGAGGTAGTCGATTATCGCGATCCGAACGTAGTCGCCAAGCTTGCGCAGCTGGCAGAACAAACCTCAACACCCCTTCGCTACGCATTTGATACAATCGGTGAGCAGGAGAGCTCGTCCCTGAGCGCTGAGGCTCTGCTGAAATCCGGCGGACCAGGGGCCAAATTGGTCTCGTGCGGTACTTGGCCTGAAAACCTAGAACAGCCAGCAGGCGTGGAATTCTCCAGGACCTTGGCCTTCCAAGCCTTTGCGGATCACGCCGAGATAGGCCGGTGGTTATTCCATGAATATCTTCCAAGGGCCATTGAGGAGAAGAGAATTGTCCCTGCTCCGGAGGTAGTATTGGTAGATGGCGGGGTGGCGGCGGCACAAGAGGCGGTTGAGAAGGTGAAAGCTGGAGTGAGTGCGGCAAAAGTTGTCGTCAAAGTGGATTGATTGGACGTACATAGTATAGTTATAGTATATAGTAACTACTACTGGTAGTAATAGGCAAGATGTACAGAGTACTCCAACAGAAAGAAGTCATTGGCCTAAAAGCTCAGGCTCAACCCCGCACTTTTGGCTGGCCAATCCAATTCCGAAGCTACCTTAGTCACTCGACTAGTATGGTGGCTCTTCTTGTCAGGATGTTAAATCTGGGATGGTTCGCCACCACAACATCTTCCTGCGTCCTATCGCGAGCCTCTATTCAACCATGTTACTGAGGCTAAACCACACTCGCTCAGACGCCGTGAACCGCCAGTGGCTGCTGAGATCTGCTCTCCGATAGCCAATCTTTTCTTGACTCTTTGATCATCTGTGTTGGTTGGTGTCCGTCTACTTCCGTTTTGTATTTGCCTGCCTACCAGTACCGGAGTACCGGTAGATTGAATTGTTTGCTACACAAATATTTTCTCAGCCTGTACTTCTTTAACTACACCGTATTTCCTTTTTCTTAGTCAACGGCCATAACATCATATCATCAAACTTCGCAATAGAGAAGACTATCGGATCATCAGAAACATGCAAACTGAGGTTTGAGCCCGCAGCGCAGAATTTGAAGTCCTCATCCCCCCGCCGAGTCTCCACTCGGCCACGTCTCATCATCTATCAACGAGACACGTATATTCGACGTTGGCACTCTCACCAGCAGGCCTGACAGTGAAATCTGTCAGAAAATCAGAAAATAGCGTGCGGATTTTCTACGGTTGTCGAATATAAAGCATGGACGCCGAAACAGCAACCATAAGCACCACTCATCGAACCATCAGTCTTGCCCACCGATCGTCGAGTCTTTTGATCGATGACTCAGGATACACATACACCAGCACAACGGGCAACGGAAAAATCGATGGCAATGACAATCGTCTATCGGGTTCATCAGGCCAGGGCCATGAATCGTGGTCGTCCTTTAAGAAGTTTCTGAGTCGCAGGCCGAGTCAGAAGAAATACCGTACGTTGGAGAGGAGGGAGCCGAGACGACTGAGGAAGAAGTCGCTGTCTGTAGCTGCATCGTGACGGATCTTAGGCTTTGTCTACACTTTTTTCTTTTTTTGTGGAAATTCTCGGAGTCTCAGAGAAGCCAGCTGAAGGCGTTCCTTCGATTTATACACGATACCTCCGAGCTTCTCTTCCGAGCTTCTCTAGCAGTAAATTAGATATTATTCCTCTTAGGACTTTTAGGTCTTATAACGATTTATAGAAACAGTCCATGTAGCCAGCTAGACCCAACGACTTCCCGGCTCACAGCGATATAACCATCTATTCGACTAGTCAAAAGTGGCCGAATCGTCGAATCCGAGAATAGGCTTGCTGTCCTCGGCAGATATAATGGTCGAAGTAGGCCGCTTCCGTCGACCCGTTTGGTCTATTTGAGTTGTAGTTGCGTATGAAGCTGTGGTGCCTGGTGCCGGAGGAGGAGGGATAGAGAAGAGAGCCTGCTCTTCTTCTCTTGCCGACGAGGAGTTGGATGTTGATGTATTATTATTCACACCGGCGGCGGGACGTCTGCGTCCGCTATTGATACTGATTGTCTGGCCTGGTTTTAGGCTGTAATCCTTCGGAATCGACGAGGTCGACGCGTTGTCGCCCGCCGACGATGGCGAGGAGACCGACGACTGCTGAGTTGACTTTTGCGTCTCTGACGAAGCCGTATCTCTAATGCCCAGTATCTTTTTTGCCTCTTGCAAGGCAACTCCAAAATCGAATGCGTCACTTCGCTCCTCAAAGCCTATACCCAGCAGAGCTTTACGTCCTTCTCCGACCACGCGCAAGACAAAGAAGCGCGACGAGTCGGTCACATAGTCAACCGAATTTGCATCGACGAGGGGCGCGGCGGCGAAAAGGGTTCCGGTTTGAGGGTCTTCCAGCAAGATATCCGCGGTCACTTTGTCGGCAATAGCGGTTTCCACGATGCGGAGACGAGCAGAAAAGATTTGTCGTGTTTGGCCCGTCTCTGGGTTCGGAATTGTCCATTCTGCGGCTGAATACCCCTTCATGGACGTCAGAGGAGGTACTGAATAGACGTGAACGAGCGGGGTGACGAAAAGCACTCGCTGCAGAGCATCCGCGGGGAGCGGTTGGCCTGTTGCGGGGTTGACGTTGGACATTACGGTATCGGGAGGGTTGCCGGAACGAACACTTTGTTGGGTTGAACGGCGTCAAATGCGTATACGTGATGCTCAAATCATGGCAAGTAGCTACCAATTACTAGAATGAGAGAACCCGAGCATTGTATGTAGTAGGTACTCATGGATGGGTGACGATGTGTTGCAGAAGAATTAAAAGCTCTTTTTAGTTTTTAGTCCGTTATCGGTGGAGATCATCGCCTCGGATGTGCCTAAGTGTGGCGCCCGCTAAGATGCGTTCTGCCTATTGCCGACTTACAAGTATCAGGCTTATCACAGTTCAACTAATAACCAACACACTACTTAAATATCAAGTAGCTGGAACGGATTCTCTCAAAAAATGGTAGAAAAGAGAAAAGTCGGTGATCAATAAAATTACCGACTTTGGTGGTTAGTTGTTTTCTTCCGAGGTTGTACTGTGGTGACAAATGGAGGAACTGGGGCCCGTCAGACCAAATGCCGACATGTCTCAGCCAGTTGTATATTCATTCCGCCGAACAGATCCATGGGAATTGCGTGGGAATAGTGCCCATCGCAATTCCCGCAGCGTGGTCTTATCACTCAAACCAACAGTGATTGTAATGTCTAGAGTTGGTTGAAGTGTGTCAATTATACGACGGATAGTTGGTTCAGCAGGCGTAGTACGTAAAGCCATCTCTGCATCGCCCAGAGACGGATAAGCCCTGTTCCAGATCTTCCGCAGTCTAGCAATTCATGTCTCAGTTGTCATGTCTTTTGATAGCAGAAGCTTGTTCTTGTTTTACCGCCAGGCAGCCTAATAAGCGGTCGGCAATTTGTCATTCTATTGACTTGACTGTGAAGGTTTAAATTCTTCAATTACTCTTCAATGACTGCGTTCTTGTACTTTTGCCCTTTGAAGAAGAAGAAGAAAAAGTCCGGCCGTGATCACTGACAGATGATTGGTTGTAGTAGAAAGGTGGAAAAGGACAGGTCTGATATTTGCATTTGTTCCCCTCGGCCAGATAGATGGATCTGAATCAAGTCAACCGATCGAAGGAATCCAAGACAACAAATGCCGCGCTAATCCTGATCGGTCAAATAGTAAATTCGTGATTCATCGGCGTACTTAACTTAGTTGACTTTCTACTACGGAGTAGTATTTAGTACTCTGTACTTAGTTAATAGCATCGCGGACACTACCGAATGCACTGCATGATCATACAGGCACCGCCTGCATGATTCGGAGAATTCGAGACGTGTCTTTTTTTCTTTGCTCGCTCTAGCTCATAGTCGTGTACAACAGCAGCAGCCTCGGTGTAACATCCTCTAGGCAAGATCGATTAATATAAATTGCAAATTCCGAATGAAGCACATCGTCCAAGACTGGTCTGTGAGTCTTTTGAGTCTGACACAAAAGAGAGAAAAAAAGAGTTTGACCGTTAGGATCTTACCCTAACTTTACCAGATTTGGCCAGATTTGCCAGTCTCAATTAAAGAAGAAGAACAGTCCAGAACGCCTCCGTTCCATGGGACGCTCCCACGGCGCCCCGTTTTAAAATACACGCTAATTGTATTTGTCGTTACAAGCGGATCTCATCAATCGAATCAAATATAACAGTTCTGATACATTACGTATTGCCACGCCCGGCTTCTTCCCCTTCTTCCCCCTCCTCCTGCGCAGCCCAAAACCCAAAGGCAGGCAGGCCCCAGGGCCTCAGGCAGCGAAGGGTAATGGATGGTATGGATGGTATGGAGACTGTGGCTGGCTTTTTCTTTTTTCTACTCATCTTCTCTACTCTCTCCACAGACACACACTCATCCTTTTCTCCTGCTTTCATCATTTTGTCGAACTGCTCCTTCATATACCCATCTCCCTGGCTCTATACAGCCTGTTCGGCTGCCATTTTACTCCGGGGCAGCGCGACAGGAGTGTCTTCATCAACACCTATGACTTTGTATCGCCTATTATACCACGATCGTGTCATTGACTTCCGAGAAAGAGGATCCTGCTGCTGCAGTGCCTGACCGCCACGACTCTACGACTCCACAACCCTTTTTCTTTTCTCTTCTCTTCTCACACACACACATTCTATTGTCTACCAAACTGGCAGCGATTTATCAGCATCACCTCCAGTGAGGTTCTGCGGCCAGAATGGCGATATGGCCCTTCGGTCGCAAGGGCAAGCGGCCTCGAAGTCAGATGAAAGCCTCCGACGCCGCCGACCGGAGACTTTCCTTCGAGACACCGCGCGACCTTTCGATGACTGCTGAACGCACCCCAGTGGCACGAAAGCCGTCGCGGAAGCGCTCGAAGCGAGAGAAACATCGAAGCGCCCCAGCCATGCGTGATCAATCCTCGGGCGCCGTTCCGATCGCTCCTGCAGCCGCCCAGACAGGCTCGTCCTTTGCGTATGCACTCGATAACCACACGTCACTTTCTAGTATTGGCCAGGATCACTTTGCTGTATCGCGTGCGACGCCGACCTTACAAAAACGCGACTCGGCTGCCGGCAAGGGAAACACGTTGAAAAAGCGCCTCAGTAAGCGTTCTGCGCGCGAATTACAGCGAGAACGCGAGATCAAGGCCTTGAGCTCTTCGCCTCCCTCGGGCTATCCGCGTTTGGCCAATACTTGGGGCTATCAATCTTCAGATGTCCGACGGGGAGCCAGCGTACACAGTCGAAACCACGCCGATCATCATATATCCAATCAAAGTCTCCCGCTGGGATCTCAATCGTCGTCATCTGATTTATCGGATCTTCATACCTACAAGGTGAATGCCTTTGCTGTCTTTGCGCCTCGGCCTATTATACGCTACTCGGAAAATCCCAATAAACACCTTCCACCGCGCAGCACCAACCCGTCTGCAAACTCGATGCGCAGAGACATGTTTCAAGGCGATGAAGACGACTGGAAATCACACAAGAGAATTGCCGAGCTCGCCGACGAAATGGACGCTGCTGCTTTGAGGGAGTTGATGGAACGAGACCGGCGCCGTCGAGAGAAGAAAACCCTGGAAGAACAAGAAAGGCGGAAACGACGTCTACAAAGAAGACTCGAGCGCGAACAGCAACAGATGCAAGTAGAAGCAATACGCGACCAAACAGAAGCTGCAAACGACGAGTCTGCAATTATCAAAGATGATGACGATCTCGACTTGCGTGGTCGCGATAAGACTCCGTCTCCTGCCACCTCATCAAGACCAACGCGCCCGGAAAGTATTGTCGACAAGAAATTTGAAACTGAAGTTGACCGCGAAGACGAGGATGTCTTCCCCACCGAACAGCCAGGCTCGTGGCTGCGAGAGCCGTCCAGCAGTAGTCGACAACGATACTCTGATATTTCGGCACACGTTATTGGTAACATTGACGACCGGTCTCTGCATGCCGGTCAACCCGAGCAAGTCGATCACGGTATAAATGCCACCTCCGACGAGGATATACCAAAGCATAGATCACCTCTATTCCAAGCAGTTGGCAGTTCCAGTTCGGCTCGTATGAGTAGTATAGCACAAGAGTCTATGTCGGATCTATCGCGCACTGGAAATTCGGAAAAGCGATTCTCGGATGCAAGCAGCAGACGCATGTCATCCTGGATATCGTTTTTCAGAAGGGGAAGTTTACGCAAGCGCAGGTCGAAAGAGATTGACGCGCCGTCCTCCGACTTCTCCAACACCTCTCGCGATTCGTTTATGAAAATACACTCTCACAGTACTGGCCCATCTATGCCGGTACCTATTCCAGAACGGAATTATCGCCGAACTGGTACCGTGTACCGCTCTCAATCCAAGTTTGTCGAGCATCTCGACAATTACCCTATTTCTCCACCTGACTCCCGCATGCAATCGCCAGTCCCCGTGCTCCTGGAGACCGTATCCGATGTGCCGGCCGATGATGATGACGTGGAGTCTGCTGAACCCAGTTCCCGCCAATCCTTTGTCGCAGGCGACGATTACAATTACACCAACGACGATGGGCAGAGCCGTCCGATGTCGTGGGACGAAAATAGCGGTGTTCTTTCCCAATCTCTGGCCTCCATCGACTCGGAAGGGTCATGGATGTCGGGAAATTTCCTACGACGCATTTCACAGAAAAACCCCAATTTCACATCGTGGCGCAACAGCAACGGCATGAATAAGCTCGATAAATACGAAGTCGCGGAGGAGAACGAAGACGAAGTTGCCAACGATGAGTATCTTCACCAATTAGCTGATCAGCCTTCGGAGCAACCGCTCGATTCTCTGGCTGGCATGCGACGACCAAGTAGTTCCGCCATAGGCTTGGACGTGGCTGACGCCGAGGGCGCGAGTGAAGATAGCGCACGGTCGTCGAACGAGGTACACGATGCCAGCGGGATCGAGACCTGGCATCAAGGCATAGAGCGGAAACCCACTGTGGTTCGTCGCGGTATCGACCGAGTCCGGACGATGTCCAAGGAAGTGGTACTGGGTGATATTGATACTCTGGACACCGACGCGACGTCCATGTTGGACCACGAGCTGGAAAGTCCGTTGGGGCCTTCCAGTCCCGACGCAGAGATTACTCGAGCGACCAGCATCGACTATGGACGCGGCCACAAGCATGCCCGTCAGATTAGCGCTGGCAGTGCTAAATTGCTGGACATTGCTCCTCGCTCGTCTGTTGACTCGTCCAGGCAATAGACTTTCTTACTTACTGGATTAGGTTACGTTGATGACGGAAGATCAGTCAGTCGGCTCGCATGACACTCACTATGATTTCTTTGAGAATATTTGAAATTATTAAAAACAAAAAAGAAAAAAAAATTGGAAAATTAGCAAAAGTGGCTCGACGATAAAACGACAAAAAAAAAACAGAAAAAAGAAAAAGCATCCAATGAAAACAAAAAAAAGTTGAAAACAACACAAAAGAAGGGGAAAAAAAAGGAAAAAAAAGAAAGCAAAAAAACACAAAAAAAAATCATAAAAATGTCAAGCCACGACCACAACCATACATACAGTCTTTGAAATCTCGAAATTTCTTATTTGCATTCATTATCCAACACTCGCGAGCCGACTGACTGCATCTCTTCTGTACAACAAATGGCCGACATTCCAGTGACGCGCCTGAGCAATCTCTGATCGATGTACTTTGTTTGATAGAAGGACTTTTTTTCTATGTCCTGATTTGTTGACAGCTCAATTCTTGTACCAGATACCCCTGATTCAATGTTATTTATCTTCTGGAATGTTTCTGTTAGTAGTGTCCTGAAATGTAGGAGGAGTCAAGGAGGAGTAGGTAGGGTAGGTCGCTGAATTAAGATAGATGACTGAGCTGCCAGGGTTAGGGTTTTAGTCTAGGCCTGGCCGATTGATAAGCAAGCACGCCATCAGGCTTGCTCACCGCCTAAAAGGATCTGCCGCGGAAAAGCTTAGCTAATCAGAATCTTAGCCTCAGTCAAATTTTTCTCTCCTTTCTCCGTACTCCGTACTCTGTGCTCTATACCGGTACCTATTGCTATTTGCTAGAAGGCTGTCTCTTATTTACACCCGATTATTAATCCGTCCTATTTCGACATCGAATCCTGTTTGCAAAGGAAGAATAGAGAAGACAAAATGAGGTAGGATGATAAATGATTTTATTCATTGCTGTCCAGTATTTTCTACTCCTTTCTGCCGGACATACAGACAGCAGTGGCTGTACAGATGGCATACCGTAAGCAGTGGCAGTGGCAGTAACTAGCTAGGTTAAGGCTGAGGCCGATCTGACTAATCGGCCGGCTCACGTCATGCCCCTCTTTCCGATCTAAAGAGCGTTGCCTCTTACTTATACAGCCCCTCCTCCTTGACCTCGGATTTATTTATTCCTCTACATCAAATAACTCAACTCTACATCTATCTACATTGAAGTCTGACTTGTTTCCAGTCTGGCATCATCTCTTGCGACATTTTCTCGACCTGCTCGATCTGTCTTCTCCGCCTCTTCACGTCGTGCTTTTACATCTACTTCTGTGAATAAATTCAGACCTTCGCCCGCCACTATGGTTGTCAAGCTTATCAAGGGGTACGTTCTCTTTCCACAGTCTCCCTCTAGTTGGATGATTTGTTTTCAGCATAAGTTGAAGTGAAATCACTAACACGACTCTCGTCCTAATAGTAAAGCCGAATTCGACGAGGCCCTCAAGAGCGATAAGCTCGTGGTCATCGACGCCTTTGCCGAATGGTGCGGTCCTTGCAAGGTTATCTCCCCCAAGGTCGATTCCTGGAGTGACGAGCACACCGATGTCGACTTCATCAAGTTCGACGTCGACGAGAGCCCCGATGTTGCGCAGGAACTCGGCATTCGCGCCATGCCCACCTTTCAGTTCTTCAAGAATGGTCAGAAAATCCACGAGGTTGTTGGTGTGAACCCGCCTGCGCTGGAGGCTGCTATTAAGCAAAACAAATAGATTATCTATTGAAGCTATCTATTGATGCATTAGGGTGGATTATGATTGACAGGTCATACGAAGTGTGATGTTTCGTGTATTATTTCAAATACCCATGTTTTTAGTAATGGGTAGAACGCAAAATTGTGCACTACTTTTTCTTTTCTTTTCCGGGCCAATTTTTATCCAATTTTTGTGGTTTCTAGCTCCATCGCATACCGTTTTCACGTCTCGACTGCCCGTAGATACAACTAGCATCATGCTCCCTGTCGAGTTGCCTTCTCGCCAATACCCGTTTTGGTCTCTTCGTGGTCGTCGGATTTGGTCAACTGTACTCTCCTTACGAAACAGCTTGCCACGACACCCACGGCCGCGACGCAGGCGTACACAATCCAGATATTGCGCAGACTCCACGACCACGCATCTCTCACCGCGCGTCTCTGCGCGGGATCCGCAACTACGCCGTCCAGCAAGAATACATTAGCCGACGCGCTTTCACCGGCAAACAACTCGGTTTGATTCGCCGTTAACCCTGCCGCCCGCAACGTAGGTTTTTGCGCAGTCATACTATTCTGGAAAATCACGCCGCCCAACACTACGCTCACGGCCGTGGCGACGTTGTTAATGAATCCAAGTGTAGCTGTTGCCGCGGCGGTATCGGCCTGCGAGACGTTGACTTGTAATGCAATAATGGGCGAGGAGAACAGACACCCAGTCCCGAGGCCGCTGACGATTTGATAAAGCACGATTTTGGTCAGAGACGAATCAGTGCCCAGGTCGATGTACAGTCCCGTGCCGAGAGCAGTAAAGAATGCGCCGAATATGATGACTTCGCCGTATCGTCCGTAGCGGTGGATGAATATCCCGCTGCATCCGGCAACGACTGATTCGACAATGGCGATGGGAAGAACTAGGATTCCAGACCGGAGCGGTGACGCGCCTTTTGCCGATTGGAAATATAATGGCAGATAGTATTCAGCTCCGAGAAAGACCTTTTCAAGTTAGTCTTGTTCACTTTTCTTCACAAATAGAGGTATAGAGATATAGAGATGTAGAGTGTAGAGGAAATCGAGACGAACCATTCCCTGACAAAACTTCACCACAAAACAAGCAATGTTCGACCTCTCTCGAAAGACATGCATCGGCATTAACGGATACTTGGCCAGTCTCTTTTCGCAAAATACAAAGACGAGCGACATCAACGACCCAAACACAATCAAGCAAATGACCTGCGGAGAATCCCAGGCATATGCATCACCGCCGAAATTCAGCCCTAGCAATAACATCAAGGTCAGCCCCAAGATGGACAGGCTGCCGAACCAGTCGACCGCTTTGATTCCCTCCCAGAATGGTGTGCGTGGGTTGTGTACGTCCAGAAAGAAGAAAAGAAGTACAAAAGCCGTGCCGCTGACGGGGAGATTGATCCAGTATGCCCAGCGCCAGGATATGGTTTGCGTGAGAGCACCGCCCATGAGAGGTCCGGCAGCACCGGCTACGGCCCAGATACATTCCATCAGGCCGAAATAGAGACTCCGGTATCTATTTTTGTTAGTCTTTAATCCACGCTTTACAAGTTCGCGTGAAGAATGTATAGATATGTCACTGACCTCACGCTGAATAAATCCGAAATGACAATCGTGACCATCTGCAAAAGTCCAGTGCCCGCAACACCTTGCAAAGACCTCCCAACAATCATCATGGTCATATCTCTCGACTCGGCACAGATGATCGAAGCCCCCAGGAAGAGTGCTGTAGCAGTTAATAGGATCAACTTCCGGCCCCAAATATCAGAAAGATTGGCCCAGATATTCGCCGCCGCAGCATTTGCGAGTAGATATGCACCTCCAATCCATACGTATCCAGCTGCAGAATGTAGATCCGAGACCACCGTGGGAATAATGGTGGCTACAATAGTTTGGTCAAGCGCAGCTACAAAGAGAGCCAGCTTTTTTTCCCCTTCTATTAGTTTTTGGTTGCATAGAGGAGAATCATAAGAAGAAGTCACATACTGCTAGAGCCAGTAGCGTAGCTGCAATGCGCAGTCGGTGTTGACGCTTTTGACTTGGGTCATTTTCAGCGTCTTCTGCATCTGCATCAGTTGATGGTGCAGGATGATAAGACGATTCTGGCAGTGTCCCAGTTGCAGCCGCTGCCGCCGCCGCAGCGGCAGCTCCAGAAAGGGTAGAAGATAAACGTGCCAATTGGATGTCCTCCGTAGCTTTGCTGGTGTTATTCTCGCTGTGTGTATGAGAATGATTCTCTGAAGACCCAATGTTTTGTATTGTTGATGAATTTTTTGTATTCATGGTTGTGTCGCGCACGATGTATGACTCATTTGGAGAAGCATTCTGTCTGGATGATGTTTCACTTTGGCATGTGTCAGTTTTCATAGTGAGTGGATTATCTCAATTGTCAGCTCGAACTGTTGGCCTTCAAATCATTGAATGAAAAGTATAATTGCACCTGGGTAGCCTTCTTAAACCAAAGAAAGAAAAACAAAGAGGTAAAATCAAAAAAAATCAAAAAATAAAAAGTATTCGGATTTAATCACATCAAAAATACAATTCTCCACTCCTGAAGCCCGAGCGGGGGCTGCTGCCTGCGGAGTGTGATGTTAGCGTTGAACTGGAGTGAATCCACCAGTCAACAGAAAGTGGTGTTGTAGATGCATCCATGATGTTAACGCTTCTAATATACACAAGATCTTCATGTATCTCGTCAAAGACCAAGCCGGACCATTTCGTCGCGAAATTTCTGCCTGAGGCATTAGGGTTTGAGGTCGCACGTGCCTTCGCTGCGAAATACGCTGGACTCCAGTCCATGTTCGCTTTCCAACGATCACCGCCTGCAAGATCAATGCATGTATGTAAAGAAGAGGTTTTGAAATTGACCGTAGCAGTTCTCTGCTGAATTAATTGCATTACTCTGAATGATCGCTGGCGTGGTAGCGCTATTGTATCATCGCGGGATCCTCCGGTGCATTTTGCCGAGACCTTTTTTCTCTTTTCCACTTCTACCTACCTAAGTAGACATCAATGCAACGTTGGAAACAGGGCTTAAGATGCGGATACCTTGCACATTTAGCTCTCTTCATTTTGTGACTACTTAGATACATATCATAGTACCTAATTATAATTAGGTGGTTAGCATCTCAAGTCTCCGACAATGGCACGCGATCTGCCACCAGGGTACAGCTTGCATGTGGGCTATCCGCCTGCTGCAGACTATTGCAATCTACGCGAAGCCTCGGATCTGTCGCCGCGCTCCCTCGAACAAGCTCAAGCTGTTCCAACTGGGAGTTGGTATGGCTGCATGATAAAATACTCTCCACAATCAGTTGTTCCTGGTGCTCTCCCATCGACATCAAACCAAGCCAGCACGACATTATCGGTTGAACCAGGACCATCGGCGCCTTCCACGACAGAATTAAAACAGCTCGAAGAAGTTGTTGCTATGGGCCGCATCATAGGCGATGGAGGCTGGTACTTTGTGATCGCCGATATGGCTGTTCTGCCTACCCATCAAAGAAAGGGGCTCGGTGATTACGTGCTCAAACATCTCGTTGAAAAGATAAAATCAACGCCCGTGGTTGCTCGTACCCTGGAGAATGGGGGTCCGTTGCCTTTTGTCAATTTACTAGCTGATCCGCCTGGGAGAAAGCTTTACGAAAGAAACGGTTTTGTGTATACGGCGCCTCATTCTTTGGGTATGATGTTGAAATTGGATTGACATGTTCATCCAAGATTGGGTTGAAATTCTTCTTTGACGTATCTCCGGACGATAGAAAACTTATGCTTTACAGATGCCATGAATCCAGCCAATAAAATGCTGTGAAACGCATATATCTTTGAATTGCCTATTTACTGAAGTTAGTGACTGCCCGAACGGTTCAACTTCTGTTGCCCGGAATTGGTGAAGTACACAGTCAGCCGCACAGGGCTTACAATTTATCGTGGAGTAAAATTCGCTGGGTATTTTGTAAACCGTGCTTGCGTACACTAGGCTACGACATTGAAATCTTGCATCGTTTCCTATCATGTTCTAGCCGTATGCAGAAGCGCGGGGCAGCTTTCCAATTACAGTCATCGAACAGACGTATCGGTCTTTCCAATACTATTGACATATTCACATGAAATATAGCATCTCTAACATCATTGGGAGAGCAATCCTGTTATGATGACAGATCTTCCGTCGAAATCCATCGGAGCTCAAACCTCCTTTCAATTTTTCCCACGCCCCCCAAAAGAAATTCGACTAGAAATCTGGGAAGCTAGCCTACCACACCGAGTCGTGTCGTACGATTCAAGGAAACCATGTCCAGGACCAACTAGTGATCGTATACAGCTGTGGAAGCGCCCACTGTCAATTGCGCATGTCTGCCAAGAATCCCGCAGTGTCGCACTTCGGTGTGGACATCTTCGCTGGGCAGAGGATATTGACGGGCCTGGAAACATTATGGCTGAAACGTGGATTGACCCGAAAAGAGACCTTGTGTACATCGACACTGTGACGAGTCTCTTAGACTGCTTTGAGAATGGTATTCCCTCTGATCATTTACTTGCTAATGCAAAGGAGGCCAAAGCTATAGTCATGAGCTAGGAGTGTATCTCATTTCATGGCATCGAGGATACTGCCAGTGTTTTAGATCTTTTGCATAACCCCTTCCTTTTCATCGCCCATAAGTTCATTGTGCATATGAGCAAGAAAGAGGCTATAGAGTCGGGGCTTTTGGGGGCTGATGCCGAGGAGGCTAGTATTCTCGTCGAATCCACAGACGAGGCTCGGCTTCGAAACTATGCAGCGGCTTGCCGGGCCCCAGAAACAGATGTATATTTCTTGGACGAGTATTTGAAAACATTCGAAAACCCAGATCCCGATTTTGTGTCACCTTACGACCAAGCAAAAGCAGATTTTACGAGATGGTGGATTGAGCTCCGAAGACATGGAATTCCGCCGCATGACGTTGCTATAAATGATCCTAAGTACGATGGCTTGTACGACCAGTTTGGTTTTCTCAACGCAAACCATACTCTTGTGCAGAAAGCGAAGGAGTCAATGCCCAAGTATCGACCCGTCTTCATATTCGAATTGTGCCAGAATTCTCTGCATCTCATAATCATGAAACATATTCCTGATAAAAAGGCATTTAGACGTGTTTGGAACGATCTATTTGCAAGAAGAATCAACACTGCAGATGACTTGCGCACGTATTTCTCCAACAATACCTCGCAATGATTCCTCCCATGCAAAGGTTTCGGCTTACTCTACTCCTGCTCAATGACACCCTGCTCCTTTTTCAGTCGCACTGCAGATAACCCCCGTGCAAGTTTACTCATTTGAACTGGATCTCGGTCTATTGCGTCAAACATGGCTTGCACGTCACTGCCTATGCCGACTTCTTTCGCTGTATCGAGACTTCGATGATCAATCGTCGGTGCAAGAACTGGCCAGACAGCTTGCGCATCATCACAGAAGAGCTCAGTAGCTACATCTCCGAATCCCTTGATCTCACGAATCAAAGTCCTGATCCGTGAGGGATCTTGATCTGCTTTTCTTAGCAAGTTATTGAGGTCTCCATCTGAATACGCCACTATCAGTAAGATAATATTTTTACCATGGTATTTCCAAGAACTTTGTGGCTGAGTATTACGAACCGTATTTCTCATTGATCAAGTGAGCCAAATCACCAAGTTTTGTAGCAGCTGTTTCACGATATCGATTGTAACCTCCCTCGGACAAGACTTGGACCTTTTCGTCCCACGATGCACTGCTCAAGACTTTTATATCGTGATATCCCGCTTTGAATAAACGATGAGATGCCTTTTGTGCGAGTAAGTGTGATATACGAGCCGATTTTAGCATCGAGTCTATGACTATAGCCAAAAAGATTTCCGGAGTAGGCTTCAAAGGGCTATCCACTCCTGTTCCGTCTAACGGAAAAGTGCCATACTCGGTGATTGTTTTGTGAATTTTGTGTTTGATCGACGACTCATGTTTGCTGTTGGACTCATTCTCGGTTTTCGATCCATTTTCAGCAACATTTTGATTGCCGGAAGCACTCTCGCCCGGACGTTGCTGCTCTGACTGTGAAGGTGACTTGGTTGCTTGAAATTTACGGGTAGCTTCGTTCCCTCCCTCGTTGCTTCTTTTCCTCTTCTCCGGTATGGCACTAGACGTCCCTTCTTTCTCAGTGATATTATCAGCTGGTGTATTTCTGCTTTTAGAGTCGCCATCACCAGCAGTCTGGTTCTTCTCAGCCGCCTTTGGATGTTTAGTCCTAGCTGATAATTCGCTCCCTGTAGCCGTCCGGCCAGACCGAGTTTGAACCATTTCGAAACGACTTTGTTAATTGGGTGTCTCTTGTAGCAGATATTTTCGTCAAATGATATTGATTGAAGAAGTACCAGCTTCGACTACTGACAATGATACATAATCGATCACATGACTGTCGATGGTGCAACTTCTTATGACGTGGTGATGATATAAAGATCTAGATCGGGATCAGGCCAATTAGAACGCTTCGATTTGTTTTCGAGGCCTAGAAAATGTGAATATCAGATCTAGAACATTTCCTTTTTTGGTTCATTAATTTTTAATTTACAGAGATCTTCAGATTATCCCGAGGTCTAAATGATCACTCAATCCTACCGGCTATGGAATTCTTAATGAATGAGCCGAAGAGATCAGGCGTAGCAGTCAAACAAAAAGGAAATATCAGATCCAAAGCCCGTCGCGATCACACCGTCGCAAAGCTTTAGGAATGCTGTCAGACATCTCGGAAATTACATTTACAATACAAAATCCATTTTTTACTATAGCTTCGACTTATGTCTGGTATGCGTCAAAGCTTGCTTCACGAGTTCGACTGCTTCCGAGGCACTTCCGTACGAGGTTTGATAACCATACCCTGCGTGTCCATAATTATGGACGATCCAAAAATTATCAAATCTCTGTTTCTCACACCGAGGCCCTCCCTCACGCAGGGGTCGGAGGCCAACTCCATGCCGAATGATACTCAACCCTTCTATGCCTTGACCTTTGCTAACCAGGCTTGGGCAGAGTTGTATGCATCTTTTCATGATTCTGACTGCGAGATTCGGATCCGGGTTGGGATCCCAATTGTTTTTCTGGTAGGAACCACCTAGAATAGTACCTCCTCCTGATTTTCGTGATTAGAAAAGCTTTCTCAGTAGTTTCATGGACCTTTTTTAACGTACCAACAGCTCGCGTCATAATATATGTGACTTCATCATCACCATCGTCTGTCCCTGAGATGCTGGCCATTAAACCAGGATCGTTGCGTACAACGACGATTTGACCTCTCGCTGGCAGAAGACTGGAGTCCATAACACCTCCCAAGCGGAGGGAAGACAGCCCTGTGCAGTTCACGACAACATCTGCCTTTTTTCCTGAATGGTGTAGGTCAGCGGCCTCAGAGATATGGCTGACATCCGCTCTTTTGAATACCACACCCTGCTTCCTGCACTGCCCAACAAGCCACGGTAGATATACAGCTGTATTGATGCAGACTGAAGTAAATTTGTTACCGTTATCAATACCTTCGTCCAGTTCATCCTGCGTAAGCTCACGATACTTTATTCTCCCTTGTGTTCAGCGCTTTTCTTATCGGATGAGCTGATAGTTTTGGTTGCTGAACTTACGTTGGGAACAACTTTTCTATACCATGGATTAGGTTTGCTCAATTCCGCAAACCATTTTCCAGTGGTCGAATCTTGATCCTTTTTCCGATTATAGACTACGGTATCTGTATGTAGACAGTTAGACATCCAAATACAGAGAGGTTTGAAGAATTTTTGAAATGATCGAGATGGACTTGCCCTGGAAATGAATTCCCGCTTCTGGAAAATTTACCGCCAATTCTTGAAGATGTGGCCAAGTAAGTCTCTCCCATTCACCGATCTTGTCATTTTCCTGACCAACTCTGAGATATAGCGTATCAGATTAATATTAGCGAATGTGAAAAAGTCCCAAAACTGCGACTTTTCTGGCTATACGTACGGAAGGTAATTAGCGCCTGCCCACGGCGAGGTATATTCGATATCGTAATCTCCCGGCATGTGCTTTGCGGCCACAGTTATCTTATACTTTGGGTCCCGGGAGAGGATCATGGCCGTGGTAAGACCGATGACTCCGGCACTTAATGATGGGTAAATCAACATGTTAGAGTATGTCTGCAGGAGACAAGTATGCTAGCCATAGCATGCGAAGCCGTCGTGGAACGTACCCGAGCACCAAAACATTATATGGCGCCTCCGTATTCATTTCAGCTGGCTAGTTCTCGTCGTAAACTGCAGCGATAGCTTTTCAGATATGCCGCGGCCCTTGATGGGAAAGAATGAGTGTAGATAATTATGGAAAAAATCCAGAACACCTGTTGTAGTACCACAGCACTTGGATGAGGGGGCGAAGACAAGAACCGACACCGGCCCGGGCCCGAATAAATCTTCTCCGCCATGATGATCCACACATGATAATTGAAGATAGGAAAAATATCCACAGATAACAAATGAGATTGTAAAAATACCTACTTTCAACGCTTAAATTAGGAGTCTTGGATTTAGAGAGATCGCCTCGAGTTCTTTAATGAGAACATCTCAGCACAACTGGAAATAAGTATATGTGACGATACAGTATGAAAAAAGTAGCATTGTATAGCAGAACTTCCAATGACCATACAGCAAAAGAATCTTTGTTCATTTTTAACATAGTAAAAAAGTCTCCGATGAAAATAACTTTCTAATTTTCACACGCATAATGGACATAGCTATATGATAGAGTGTCCTTAATATTCTGAATAATCTTTGATATGTCAATTCGAGAATATGTAATCATGGTCACTTGCTGAAAGAGGCAGCTCATACAATCACGAGCCTCATTGCTAATGAATTTGTGAAGATGGGGGCCATCATTGACCACAAATGGTCCAAATCCAAGTGTTCTGGCCATAGGTATATACTTGAGTCATAGCCGTCTCCTTAGTGCCTAAATTAGACACGTGTTAAGGCACCATCGTGATATGACATTTCCACCTTTTCCAGTCCACATATTATTTTTTCGTACATCTCATTCAACTTATCTGGGTCTTGCATATCCTCAACAGTACACTTTGGTGCATCCAAACACCATTGCACGAGTTCCGCATGCGCAATTAGCATGTACACAGTTTCGACCCAGATCCTCATTTGCTCAACAATATATGTTTTAATGGTCCGAATTCGATAAAAAGTTCAAAGCGATGTGGGCATAAACGTCCACCCGTGGACGGGTACGATATTATTGATTTTATGGGAGGTACCTATTAGATTGGACGAAAGACGGATAGGTAGCTCCAATGTCCCTTTGGTCAGACGACTTGATAAATTCTATATGAATAACAGCTTATAACCAGTCATACATGACGAAAACCAAGGTAGTCATGTCAATCTGCGAGTCCGTCATAAGAGAATAAGCTGGAAGTGTTCCGGTTAAATTTAGCAGAGGCACAAGCGGCACAAATCAGGCTTTACGCATTTCAAGCACGATGAAAACATGGAGCATTTCACTTCATATCGAGAGAATCAGTCCCTCACATGGGAATTAGTATTATCATGTAGTGCACGAGATGTACGCTCGCAAAAATCTCCTTTTCTGGCTAAGATACGGTACATAGTTGGCTACATTTTGGTTCATCGACCTGCCTAATGCAGTCCCCGCTTTGAAGCAAGGTGGAGCTGCCCCGACTATTCCCGTACAGGACGCCGACGATGCTTTGACCAATATTGGCTTCGTTAAAGAATATTTGACACATTTTGCACCGAAGATAGACGCGGAATATTTCCTTGTATTTTAAAAAACTTTATAGAGATTTCTATGCCTCAGCCTGCGTTCGAGATGTAGTTTCCGGCCAAAATTGTCATCTGCGATAGAGTAGCACTCCATGGCGGTCAGACTCATTTCAATATGACTCAGACTGTTCAACCCATCTCAATGGCCGAAGATCTTCGTGCATGACTCAATTTATAGGCTCTGCAGCTAGCGCTCCAATGAACGGATGTGAAATTGCTATCTGCGAATGACCATAAAATTTTGTGAACCTTTGTACGGAGTGGCGCTGCGCAAGGATACGACGTGGGTCTCGGAACGAGATAGTCTAGCTGCATAGCTGCACGGTTGGTGACTAATTCTGGCTCATCAGGCTCGGCTGTCGCTCAATGGCTGGCCAGATTGGTGGTGTAATGCCGTAGTAAAATGGAAAATGAAAAAGTAAAGATAGAAAATAAACTAACGAAGAAAAAATTGGGGTTCGCAAGATAATCTACTGCTGCGTCGGGTTAGCCGCAATGGGGTCATGCGGGTCTCTGGGTTTTGGCGCATTGGTTGCCTGGGGCTCGAGGATTGAGATTCTCGATTATGAAGGTTTTTTTTTTTTT